>BSBK01003015.1:762500-1108317 GCA_027943335.1 Chamaecyparis obtusa | reverse complement strand
TACCTGATTGTTATGGTTTACCTGGAGAACTTGAGAATGGTTTTTTGTTGGTATTATGATTTGAGGTATTGTGATTAGTACATGTCCTTTATGATTTTGGTGGAACTGTTGTGAGAGCTTTATTGTTATCTTTGGTTGTTATTCAATTTGTGAACCTAGGTAGGTTAACTAAGTGTATAGGTGGGAAGTGGATTGCAATAAGCACTGGAGCCTGCAAGTGGAAGCCAGGGATAACCTATTGCAAGTGGCTTTAAAAGTGATAATTAAATGACATTGAGAGTTTAAAATAAATTAATAAGATATTGTGTGCCTTGCCCATACCTGAATTCCTGATTGAGTTTTGACTAGGATGGGAGTGGGAAGATGCTTGCCACCTACATGGACTGGATATAGCATAGTTAGTACCTCGTCTACATGAGAGGTTACTGATACCACATAGGGTCACTAAGGCATCGGGGGTCTTGAGAGACTACTAGGATAACCTTAGAGTTGACTCGTGTGATGACACTCCCCTTTATGCATCTTAGGTTTCCTAGGTGTATTGGTTTGCCTCTGGTTGAGTATGTTTTTACCTTACCATCCTTTTGTACCTTGAGTTAGAAAGCTTGCAAGATCTCTTCCTTAGCTTGTGTTATGTTTATTGGTGATGTTTGTTATCCGATTGGGCTTTGTTATTATCTCCTCAACACAGTGGGAGTCGACCATTCAGGGTTCCACGAGGGCCGGGTGGTAATGATTCTTGTACCATTCAATATTCAACATTCGTGCACTAGTGCTATATGATCCCCGTAGCAGTTGTTCCTTCTTATTCTTCATTGATGGAGATGTGTTCTTATCTTTCTTATTTCCATATTTACTTGTATCCTTGTATTAGTTAATTTTTGGTGATATCATGTTGTACCTTATGTTGGATTATTATATTACGTACCCTACAACATGTGCAGTGGATGTTGATTATCATGGATACCTTATAGTACCAATTGTATTTATGTTATCATTTATATGATGTTGTGTTTATCAGTCATTTGTATACATGAGATTTGTAATTTTATAATCTAATCTTAAGTAATTACTTAATGTTTTATGTAATCTACATCAAGGAACCCTTTGAGATTTGTAATCTATGTTGAGTTGTGTTTATATGTGAGTTGTAAATTATATTGTATTGCTTCCGCTATTGTTAAACATTATTGTTGTTTTTTGTAAACAATTAAGAAAAAAAATTATTTTGTAAACTTAGTTGCATGTTTAGATTAATTTCTCCTAGGTTCCCTAGTGGGGCATTACAAAGTATGTCACTCCCTCTACTAAAGTGTGGGTTGAAAGAAAATTATCACTCTAATGTGAAAAAATCAAGTTGGTCTTAATTATGCCTCCACATTCTGCGAGTCTACATGTCTGGTTTATAATGAGTTATTTTACATATACATGCAACGAAGGGGAAAAATGAAAAGAAAATCTTTAACTAAGCGTTCTAAAATTTTTATGAAGGACGATGCAAAAATTTAGGTCGAGAGCTCTAAAATCTACTAATAGTGTGAGCCAATATTTTTTTAGATTTTGTTTTTATTTTATTTTATCATGAATAGATTGAAGTAGAAGAGGAGCACTTGGTTTTGATTGATCTCATTTTAAAAAGAATTCTAAATGGATATGATTGAAGTAGAAAAAGAGAATTTGGTTTTGATTTATCTAAGTTTAAAAAGAATATTGAAGTGATAGGATTATGTAAAACATTTCTTGCAAACTTTACCCTTAATTTTAATTTTACATTGGCATTGTTATATATTGACACAATTGTGCAAGATCTTGAGATAAATTGATTGCCATCCTTTCAACCAGTTTAATTGAAATTTTTATATAGCACACAATGTTTCATTGTGTTTTATTTCATTCTAAAGTAGTTTTGTTGGCTATCTGCTATTTGTTTTCTTTGGAAATAAAATTGAAGAATTTGGTTGCATAACTTATCATCTTTTGTTTTGCCTAAAATATAATTGTTTAGTCATTTTATTTATATATAACAAGGAAACCAAATTTTGTTTATGTGAAAACTTTGTGTGTAAATTGTAAAGTAAAGGAAGATGTGTATTTGTGTGTGTGAGGGAGAGACTATTAAAGGGGTTCAAAGCTATAGTTGTGGTATATGAGTTTTGACCATGGAGTGATGGACTCAATAGTGTTTAAGGTGTCCATCTGAGTGGTAAAATTTTAGCTACCTTTTGTTTGGGGTAGCAATATGAATTTTGAATTCTTTTCCATAATTCTCATTTTTTTTATTCAGCATCTTGCCAACTTTGTGGAGTAAATAATCTGAATTATTGTGGGATCACTTGCAAGGTCTGTTGCTTTTATTTTCATTCATTAGGAATTTCCTTGTAAACCATCTATTAGAGCTACACGAATAAATAAAATTTCCTACAGACTGATATTTTTTTTGCCAGACTTTTAATGGGTGCAAGGGTTGTAAGTTATGGTACTATTTCAAAATATTTTTGTTAGATGATGGCGTAGGTATTTTAAAAAAAACCCTATAAATATTTATTTTGATACACATACCTTCAATGCAATGTTTTGTAAACACAAATATCAAATGCAAGCAAGTGTCCTTACGCATCAAACAAATGTGGTCTCATAGAATTTAATTACTCCATAATATAAACAAAGATAGGTAGGATTAGTAAAGTTTTAAGCAATTGTAGTTGGTAGGTGAAAAGGCAGATTCCACAACCCTTGTTAGCATTCTCCTAGCCTGTGCTAAACAAGGAGTTTTAAAATGGGTTGTGGATATTCATCAAAACATAATTGAAAATCCAATTAATGATATTAATATTATTTTGAAAAGGGTCATCATTTTAATATTTTCTTATCACTAGAGTACCTATAAATTTCTCACCGATAATCAATATACAAAATACAATACTCGATAGTTTTGTTTTGAAGTGGAGAGGAATAAAACATTTTTAATAGCTTGCAACAAAAGTGGCAAAAATTGATGAATAAGACACAAATCACACCATAAATAACCTCCGATGCATGAAAAATGTTTTGATGACATTTGTTGTGTTTGTTTGTTACTTTAGAAATCTTTGCAAGAATGTTCTCCATTTTTTCCAAGACTATTGTGCATAAATGTTATAGAGAAGCAATGTTCAAGAGTTGCACAAACAACAATAAGTGACATATGGAAGTGTTTCATAAAGCACTATTTGACAGTTGTGTGTGAGCAAGAAGAAATGACATTTGCAAGTGTTGATCACTCAACATCACTGGCGAAAAGCATATACGTAGGCATGATCTTAATTTTGTGGTAGGGAAATGACTTTCTGGGCTAAAAATCTCACATGGCTAAACCTATCCCCTAAAAACATTATGCATTGTCATCTTCCCGATGGTCACAATTCTTAATGGCACAAACCAAGCTCCCTACAAAATACACCAAAGACAAAAAAAAAATGTCAAACTTTTTTTCCCAGATTCACGAAAATACAATGATTTTTTTGCAAATCATTTGTGGGTTTTCGACCAAAAAAATATGTAGATCATGACAAATGCTAAAATTTTTGCGAAAATTTGTTGTGTTTTCTAGTTTTTGAAATATGGTCAATGGTGCATTTTGTAGGGAGCTTAGTTGTGTCCTTTGTTTAATGCTATTCTATCTTATCTTAGTGAACTATTCACAATTAATTTGGTCATACGAAGGTCAAAATGCACTAAGCAGGGAACAATGACGGGAACAAATGTAAGGGAAAATAGAAAATGTTTATTGAAAATCGATGGCTACAGACGTTTCAATCATCTTGCACACCTGTAAGCAAGTTTCAACCATGGATTTTAATTTTTAGGTCATCCATCTTAGATATGAAATGCCTTTAGCGTAAAAATATAAAGTATTTGGGGTGATTCATTTGAGAGTAGTTGGTGGAATTGGTGATGTGTTACACTTTGTGCCTACGCTAAACCTCAACAAATAAATAAATAAAATATAAAATATAAAATACAAAATATTTTCTTAAGGACATGCTCAAAAGTATGTTGTCAAAATAAATGTATATAAAGGTACAATGGTTAGGAAGCAATGGTATGGTGTCTAGTTGAAGACTAATTCTTGTATAACAAATACATTTATTAATTATTAAATATTTACAGATATTATATGTCAAAATTATTGATCACACTAGGTTTTTAGGGGTTTATATATTCTATGTAAAGTGTAATTATTTTAGAACCTAAGTTTCATTATGAGGAGAATTTATTTATTATATTTATGTAATATAAATTTATTTTAAAATTGATGATAGTTATATTTAAAATTATAAATTATATTTGATTTTAAAAATTATTAATATAATATAATATAATAGATTAATGCAATTTTCTTTTATTTATGGGTCTCAAGTGATTGATCCTCTAGTCAATCCAAGACTGGGCATTGTCTAGTAGAGTTCGGTAGAAGGATGGATAAAAAATAACTTCAACAAGGCTTCCAAGGGCAACCCAAGTCTATCTGATGCAGGTTGTGTGGCTAGGGACCATGAAGGGAACCATATTGGCTGAGAAAGTAGAACATTTGGGCATGCCCACCAATAACTACATAGAATTATGAGCTACGTTGTTTGGATCTCCAATTAGGCCTTAGAGTTGGGTGTGGAATGCCTCCATCTAGAAGGAGATTCATTGATAGTCATCAATGCCATTAGACAAAATGATATGGCTAATTGGAAACTTAAGCGTTGGTTTAAACCTATATGGGAGGCTATCAACAGATTTAGAGAATTCTGAGGACTCATACGTACCAGGGTGTGTAATAGCCCAAAATGGGCTATAGGTTCATTAACCTCCTACATCTTCAATTCGAACGAAATAGACATCAAAGTCTCTAACCTAAGGCACATCTGCACATTATCGAATCCTAATTGATTTTATCCTAAATTCTGCATCAGAGAATATTCCTAGCAATATTCTTATTTATCCTAATTATCTTTGATTTAATAATTATTTGGCGATAAATCCTATTTATCCTAAAGTTTGATTAATTGAATATTTTGAATATTTAATTAATTAGATTTAATACTGCCACTTAATTATTTAATTATATTTATTCCTAAATTATATTATTTAATTTTGACAATAAATCTAAAATCTCATGACTAATTGATTAAATTCTTATTTAATTAATTAATGTCAATTATCAATTTTTAATAATATAGTTTTAGAATAAAGTTTGATTTAATAATTGATTAACCCACAAATCAATTGTTTTAATTCAAAATCAGTTAAGTGGAATAATAAATCACTTTTTTAAATTAATTCATATTAAATCATGCACAATCACAAAAGCATTCAACTTTAAAACAATTACTAATTTCAATTTGTAAACTTTCTAAAACTCAACATTTGATGATGAGTTGAAAAAGAGACTAAAGCTCTATTTTGAGATAAAAACTGCTTTTGCATGAATTTTATGAATTAAATATATTTAATTTCTTGTTAACTCAAAAATCAAATCTGAGTTTATCAAGAGTGATTTATGGCTTTTCTCTTGCATCCTCAAAGCCCTGGATTTCTATAAAATCAAGGCTCAGGCTCTTCACAATCAACACCTCAAAATTGTATCCTCGCTCTGGTGAATTCGTGACTAAAGAATCAATCTTTTGCGAATCAAGGCTATTGCAAGATTTTCATTTATTGTTTTGAGCATTCATAGTTTCATATCATAGATTTTTATATGCATTCATAGAATTTCTTAGATTAAATCTGCATTCAAACTCAATTTCATACATTATAGCTTAGATTCATACAGTTTCTCATTCTTATTGCATAGAAAATACAAAAATATAGATTAATTTGCATTCATATTTCATTATTTTCATCATCTTAAATCCTTCGTTTAGGTGTTGCATTGTCACTGATCTTGATTTCAATCTAAGAACATCATACTCGCACCTACTAGAAGGTAGTAAATTACCTGGTTAGCATAGTTTTCAATTACTTGCAGATTTTTGATTTTTGCTAACCTCTAATGTTTTATTGAAGTGTTGTGTCTACAGCTAGGTACAAAATTCACACACACATTTTTGGCACCCACCGTGGGGTCCTAAAATGGGTTTCCCTTTATTTCTGTCAATTTTCTATCTTTTTCTGTCTTTTGAGGTTAAGGGTTTCAAGTTTTTTTTTCAAATCTGGTATTCTCTGTAGGACATTATTTTTTGTTTTTTGCTACAGAGACAAAATTTTCAAATTCATACTTTCAGATTATTGATTTCTAACGCTTACGGTTTGCTGTTGATTTGTCTTGATTTTGTACTTTTAGATGTGTGCTAAAGTCTGGATTGCAGAGCATTAGAACTAAGGTATTCTTCTCAAGCTGATAATATTTTGATTTGGATTAAAATGAACCTCTCTTGTGTCAAGCTTGTGTGACTTTTCTTGCTTTCATATCACAGACTTCATTTTGGGCTATAAAACAAACATAGATTTGCTTTCTGCATATCTCTTACACATAGTAAATAGGCCCTATGAACACTATTTGTAGATGATCTTGAGAGATTGAGCTTCTTTTGCTTGTTTATTCATGCAAAGCTCCACTTGATGAAGGATCCCCTTGTAGGTAGGGAAGGTACTGAGAGCATCTCACGTTCTACTAGATTTGTGTGTCTTCAACTTTTGATTGATACATTCTCTCTCTGGAGGGGTTGATAGATCATAAGTGGTTGACATCATATATCTTTGTGAGATAATCTTGGTCTTAGCATTTCAAATTAATTTGTCTACTTTGTTTTGGTTAAAAGTGAAAAGGCTAGAGAACTACACTCTACTCCCTTTTTGGGTAGTATCAAAAACTCAGATCCTTGAATTTGGAACCAGTCCCCATGTGGTATCTTTTGTGAGTCACCTTTAGAGAGGGTTAACCGTAGTGGACATTCCCTTAATTGGGTCAACCACGTGGATGGAACCTCAAGCGGTAATAGCCATTTTTTCCATGGTAGCAACAACCACTATATAAATGTCCTTGTGGAGGAAATCTTCATAGGTGTGGTCTCTTGTTGGGCTATCAGATCTCCCTAGTAGCTCCTGATTGATTAAATTCTCAGACTGTGTCAAAACCCCGGTGCACCTAGATTGGAGTTTTCCCTCTTGAGATCACAAAAGTTGTAGAGTTAGACCATTACTACAAACCCTAGTAAGGCCAAATTTTTCATTTTCTAGGAATATGTGCGTTATTGAAAAACTTTTTGGAACCTACACAAGTAGTATTTCTAGGGATTAGAACAATAAGTCACTATTGCTTGTTCATGCGCAAGGTTGCTTTTTCCCTTGTTCATTGTTTTCAGATGATTGCTTTCTCCCCTTGCTTGCTATTTTGCATTCTTGATATCTACTTGGTTGCTTGAGACAAACTTTTACACAGATCTTCAAAAACCTGAACAGAGAAAAACTTGCAAACAAACTAGTTCTGAAAATTGAAAAATTGCAAATCTAAAGCAAAAATCCTTTTTGGTGTCAAAAGTCATCCTAAAATTTTAAAACTTGTATCAAAGCTAAAGTCAAAGTTTTAGAAACCTTCAAAATTTGTCAGAAAATCAATTTTTTTTACAGCCAACTTCTAAATTCTGTTAAAACAGCGAGCTGATTCTTGTCATTTCTAGTCTTCTTTGGTCGGTCCGGGTCAAATCTTAGGTGCTATGACATGTTTCTCAACATCCAAATGAACTTAAATGGTATCAAGTTGCACAAAAAGACTCTTGGTCTTCTTTCTTCCACATCTCACATGTCTTCCTAGTCTTCCATTTCCATCCTTTCTCCTCTTCCTTCACGCTTCTTCCTCTTCTTCCTAAAACTCTTCACATCTTCTTGATTCTTTTCCTCTTATTATCTAGTCTACTTCCTTCTATTCATCTCTTCTATCACTTCCATGCTTGATTCATCCTCTTCTAGAACCATGAATTTCAACTATCTTGTTATGAAACCTCTCTTGAAAAGAGATGATCTTGAACTCATTGCTCAATTCGAAGAGTATTATTCTTCCAAAAATCCCATGAGTGATAATTTAATGACAAAAATAAAAGAAAAATTGATTAAATCAGATGCCTTTTTAGGATCATATGCATGATCCTGTCACAACCTCCTTCTTCCAAATGTCTTTCATCTTCTAAGTCTTTTCATTCTTCCTCATCTTCCAAGTCTCCTTCCTCCATTGGGTCTTCACCTTCCTCTTCTCCATGATCTTGTTCCTCTTCTACTTCTCCCAAGAGTCTTACTCCTCATCTCAAGACATACCATGTTGAGCAACGTGATAACCCTTATGATACCTCTTCCATAGAGAGTGAAACACCCATCTTTGAAGGCTATGATGACTATGATGATGGACAATATAATGATACTTATGACACCTCTGTTCCTAAGAGTCCTCCTCATCATGTGCTTGTGCTTACTCAAAATGGTATGTCACATTGGAAAGATCATGATGGTGATCCATATGATTCTAATTTTGAAAGAGAATTTGATGATTTTTGTGCACAATACCTAGATGATCCATCTATTTCACTTGAAGAAGAGAAAGCTTTCCACGCTGATTATAAATGTCAATACTATAAGGATCTCTCCTATAAGAACTCTCATGCTAAAAATAAATATTACACTCTCAAGAAAGATCATGTTAATGCTGAACCTTTGTCTTGTGATGGTTCCCTTCCCTCCCCTACTTCCTCCAATACCCATACATTTCTTAAGCTTCCAAGCCTATCAAATCTTTCACAAGTCCTTCATCCACCAAAGGTCCTAATACTTTTCATGCAGTTTCCTATAGTTATCCTCAAGGGCTACCTCTTAAAGAAACTCAAGCTAACCTTCACTTGGCTGCAAATACTTTCAATAATGCTAAACCTAAAGAGCCTAAGCCTTTATATGCTATAATTCCTACTTTAGCTAGTCTTCCACCATCTCTTCCAAAGTCTTCCATACAATCCCAACATGCTTCCTTGTCCTTAGAAGTGGCTCCATGTCAAGAGGACTCCAAAAATGATAAAGAAAAGAACATAAAGAAAGATCAAGATCAAGAAACCTCCATGTCATCCAATCCTTTTCATGATGTCTCTTATCCGTTCCATGGTTCTTTTTATCTTGTATGCCCTTTCTCATTCATCCCACCATGTCTTAAGTCTTCTCCTAAGCAAGATCCAGCTACCACTTACACCGTTGAGCTTATTGACAATCAAAATAACTTTACTACACTTGCACTTTCCAAAGATGATACTTCCATTAAGGTTATTAAAACTAATGTTGTTGCTTCCAATTTTAAGCCTATTGAAAATCAAGAAAAAAATTGTACACTTTTGCTATCCAAAGCTCCTTTTCAAGATCAAAGTCTTCCATCTTCTTGTTCTATCACTCCATGTTTGCTTCCACTTTCTACTCTTCCTAAGTCTTTTCAAGCTCTGAACAATCCTATCAAAGAAGGTGCTCATATTCAAGATGTCCATGATCCTATTGAAAATCCTAATGCTCACTATAAAGATGCTGATGCCCTTGGTTGTCACATAGATGTTGATGAACTTATTGATTATCCTTTCCTATCTTCCACATCCATACTTGGACGTCCTCCACCAATACTAAGGGCTTCACGTCTTCCTTCCATATTGGGCCCTTATGTCCCTTCACTTTCCCCTCCTAACTCTCCCAATTCATCATCCATCTTGGGTCCTTACGTCCCTCTATCTCCTATCTTTCCTCAAGATCAACATAGATTCATACCCTTGAATCCTTTTCATCCACTCACCCATCTAAACCAGTCATATCCTCCTTCTTCTTTCAAAAATCCCAAGTCTTTTGGAAGTAAATTGAATGTTCAATACAAGAAAAAGAAGCAATATAATAATCCATCAAAAAAATAAGATCACCATGTCTCCTCTAATCGACATGGAAGCATAAAGTCGAAAGAGATATCTAAGAAGAAAACTACAAGACAAATATGGGTTCCAAAATCCATCATTGAAGATATCCTCTCTAAATCATCAAAAAGAATAAAAAGCCTACGACTATATGGATTCCAAAGTCTCTCTTGAAAAAATCTCATGTTGAGTAACAACTGAAGTTGACATTCAAGCTTCCAAAGGCTTCTACTTCATCTTCTTCCAAAAACATTCTTCCATTCCATGCACCTAAACCGCAACCTCTGCTATCCATTCACCATATTCCTTCACATATTCCTTCATTCACATTTTCTCCATCCTCTCACCACCCTTCAAGGTGTGTGTTGATGTTGATTGTGCCTTCCTTTCCATCTACCCTTTCACAATCCTTCCATTCATTATCCTTCTACCTTCTATCCTTTTTCCTCACTTGCATATTCCTCCTATCTTCCAACCTCACTCGCTTTACATAAAACCTTATCCTCCATTTTTCTCTTCCATCTCCTTTTCCCTATCAACATCTTTGAGCATATCATTTTGAATCCTTGGCATATCATGGTTTATCCTTTCAAGGAGCATTATCTAAAGAGCTTGCCTTCTTCCAAAAAAATAAAAATAAAAAATAAAATAAAGAAATGAATTTTTTTTTGAAAATGTACCTTGGTGAAAATCTGGAAACAGGCACCTTGGTAGCAAAAGTAAAGATAAATAAATTCATCCTATGGTGAAAACCACTCCCTTGTGGTGCCTTGGATAAGTATCATGATGAAAACTTGACAATTAGGCATCATGCATAGTTCTTCTACATATTTCATCCATTCCATATTCTCTCTTTGATCTTGACAATGTTGATCTATACACGAATATTTGGCTATCTTGTGAGCTATCTTACGATGATCTTGCTTTCATTCTCTTCCTGTTTAGCCTTCATATTTATGTTCCTCCATTCATTCTAGCCTTTCACTATCCTTTTCCCCTTTGGTCTTGATCTAATAAAAAAAGAGTAGAACACGATGCTTTGAAACCTCTTGACGTGTCTACTGCTTTGGACTACATCCTTTCCTTCTTTAGCATTACGCTTTTGTGACTTATCCTATGTTGGCCTTTCATTGCTTGTCCAAATGTGCTTTACATGACAATTTTCCCTAGCTTGGGTACCCTTGAGGATTTTTCCCTTGAGGATTTCTTCCCTTCATTCTCTTGTCTTCCATCTCTTCCACTAGCTTGCTAATCCCTCTTGTTTTCCACCTTGCTAGACATTGGGACTACACGATATGATCTTGCTTGGGAGTTTGTAATGGAGAAAGAGTCTATCAAGTTTGCTAAGAACTGTCAAAAGTGTCAAGTGCATGGCAACTTAATTCATGCTCGAGGGAGAGATCTAAATACCTTCACTACACAAGGGCCTTTTCATCAATGGACATTTGATCTTATAGGATCCACACATCCTCATTCTTCTAATGGGCATACCCACATTATTACAACTACATATTATTTCACAAAATGGGTAGAAGCAGTCCCTTTAACACAAGCAACTGGTAAGCAAATATCTATGTTCATCTTGAATTACATCATATGCTGATATGGTATTCCACATTCTATAGTCACAGATAATGGTGGACAATTCAAGAACAAAGACTTAGATGATCTATGTGCCAAATTTAAGATAACACAAAATTGGTCATCTATTTACTATCCTCAAGGGAATGGACAAGCAAAGGCTTCAAACAAGAATCTATTAAAAATCTTGCACCGTACAGTTAATAAAACAGGAAGAGACTGGCATCTCATGATCAATCCAGCTCTCTGGGCTTACAGAACAAGTATCAGAATGCCCACTGGGGTTACACCATTCACTTTAGTTTATGGGTCTGAAGCGGTACTACCTATTGAGGTTGAAATCCCATCACTAAGAATCAAAATGCATGGTCTAGTAACTGATGATGACTACAGAGTGTCTAGGTTGCAAGAACTTGAGCTACTAGATGGGCACAGACAAGCAACATATGATCACCTCAGAGTATATCAAAAGAGAATGTCTAGAGGTTACAACAAGAAAGTTAGACACAGAGAATTTCAGGTTGGCGATCTAGTCTTGAGAGATAATCCTAAAAATCAATCACATAGAGAGCGTAAGGGGAAGTTTGAACCCAACTAGTTGGGTCCCTTTGTTATCACTGTTACTTTTGGCTTTGGTGCCTATCAACTCTCAATGACTGAAGGAGAACAACTCTAAGAACCAATAAACATTCTCCATCTGAAGAAATTCTACACCTAAGGCATTCAGTGTATGGTAAAATGTCTTGAAAAAAATCTTAAAAATAAAAAAAAGTCCTGAAAAAATGAACATCTTGGTGAAAACCTAGCAATGGGCACCTTGATGTATCACAAAAAAATAAAAAAATATTAAAAGTACAAAAAAATTGGAAAAATGAAAAATACAAAAAAAATGAGAAAAAGAAAAGTGCCTTGGTGAAAACCTGGAAACAGGCGCCTTGGTAGCAAAAATAGAATCTCTGCCAAGATGGTGAAAACCCAACAAATGGGTGCCACTTGTTTCAAAATGCTACATCTATCAACACAATCTTGGTCTTTCCTAGCTTTCAGTCTTGCTTTAGTTTGTACATATCTCCCAGTTTGTTTACGCATTCCTATTTTCAATAAGTCGATCTGTACACCAATTAGCTCAAGCATTTGTATCCTATCAATGCTCAACACTTGGGGGCAATCAATGTCATATCCTATGGCCTCTAGTGTATCTTAGACGTGTCATATCCAGCAAGAGTCCTTTGAAGCTTAATTTGAGTCAGTCAGGTTGTCTCATCTCCAGAAAGGATTTTGCATCTACAACAACGCAATCAAACATCAAACTGAAAAAGATCTATGCTTTTTACATACTTTTATCTCCTTGTATGCTTACTGATTCACATTGAGATTTTTGCATATTGTGTCCCTTCAAGCTCTTCGATGATGTCCTTTACAGGATTTAGGGAGTGATGACTGGGGACGTAATCTTTTCTTTGTTTTCTGCTTGTATGTGAACATCTAACAACTTTGGAAATTTTGGATTGAAATGGTGTCCGTCTGTAAGAGCCTCTATCTTGTATTGGATGGCCATGTGTACCTTGACCATTGATACCCATAACATTCAAGGAAGTTTGATCTAACTATTGTCTTTTTGAGTGAATTCTTTCTCCTATTATGAAATGTGATCTTACCTAAGGATGTGAATGATAAAGGGTCACTACGGGTAATTCACATTGGATTTAGAATGATCTCTTGACTGCTTGATGTGTTTGTAATGCAAGGCATATTCAGGTCATCACGACATTTATGTTTTGATGCTTATACAAATTGCTATATCAAAATGGACATGATATTCAAGTCATCTTGGCATTTGTGCCTTGGTGCTTATATCTAATCCGACATTCCAAAAATAAAATCAATATTCATATGTCCATGGTTACCTAGCCAGTGGGTGTTGTATTGAGTTTTGAGCATACAAATCGATATTCATATGTCTATGGTTTCCTAGCTAGTGGACATTGTATTGATTTATCCGGTTACCTAAAAAGTTCAATGATGATAACAAATTGACACATGATCAATGACTAGGTCCTAGGTCTTAAGTTTGCATTTTATTCTACATTTCATTTTGCACTTTGCATGTTGCATGGTCTCACAAATTGCTAAATTAAACTTAAATGCTTAATGATTCTTCAATAACAAAAATGCTAGACATCTTAATAAAGAGCTGAGTGTCATACGAAGGTCCCTCCAATGAAACAACAAGTAGAATCCTTTTTCGGGATCAAAATCAAAATCTGAGGTCATTTATATTGTAAATTGCTTTCATATTCGACCTTCAATCATCAAATGAATCTAGAATTCAACTTAACTGATTATCTAACATCAAACTCTTGAAATTTCAACTTGGTCAACCATGGTCAACTCATGGTCAAACCTAGTCAAATTTGGTCTCCAAGACCTTTAAACAATGCAGAACGTGTACAACCACTTCTCAAATCAATTAACATGCTTCTAAACTATTCAACGCTGACTTTTCTTATCAGATTTTGATTTTTATCCCAAAGGGGGCATGGTATTGCACATCATTCAAAGTCTCTAAGTCTATCTAAAAATCAAATCTTTCCTCAGTAATCAAGACAACAACCACGTCTAGTTGCTGGCTCATCTAAAGTCCTTGTCGCTTGGGGCAAATCTATCATCGCTTGGGGCATATCAGATTCATAGAGATCCATATCAATCTGGTATCCTAAATCTATCTTGTAAACTGTATCAGCTTTTGTAACCATCGGTTCATTAGCGTCATTTCCTTGGTTCTTCGTAACTGATGGGTTCAAGATGTGATACCAATATGATTCATACAAGGACATTCAGGTCTGGAATCGGTCACTCACTTCTTCGTAATCATAAGGTTCAGAATCAGGCATTTTGACACTTTTTCATAATCATTGGTTCATTGTTGCTATAGTTGACATGATCTTTGGTCACTCAGGACCTAAATCTTAAATCTTGAATCTTTAAATATTTCAATTAGTTTCTGTCTTAGAATCGGTTAATTTTTCAAATTAGTTTCATACATATATCAAACATAGATTATTCTTTGAACCACTATGCTTTGCACAGTCATTCAAAGAGGGGCAAAATGTAATACCCCAAAAATGAGCTATAGGTTCATAAACCTCCTACATCTTCAATTCGAACGAAATCGACATCAAAGTCCTAACCTAAGGCACATCTGCACATTATCGAATCCTAATTGATTTTATCCTAAATTCTGCATCAGGGAATATTCCTAGCAATATTTTTATTTATCCTAATTATCTTTGATTTAATAATTATTTGGCGATAAATCCTATTTATCCTAAAGTTTGATTAATTGAATATTCTAAATATTTAATTAATTAGATTTAATGCTGCCACTTAATTATTTAATTATATTTATTCCTAAATTATATTATTTAATTTTGACAATAAATTTAAAATCTCATGACTAATTGATTAAATTCTTATTTAATTAATTAATGTCAATTGTCAATTTTTAATAATATAGTTTTAGAATAAAGTTTGATTTAATAATTGATTAACCCATAAATCAATTGTTTTAATTCAAAATCAGTTAAGTGGAAAATAAATCACTTTATTTATTAAATTAATTCATATTAAATCATGCACAATCACAAAAGCAGTCAACTTTAAAACAATTGCTAATTTCAATTTGTAAACTTTCTAAAACTCAACATGTGATGATGAGTTGAAAAAGAGAACTAAAGCTCTATTTTGAGATAAAAACTGCTTTTGCATGATTTTATGAATTAAATATTCTTAATTTCTTGTTAACTCAAAAATCAACCTGAGTTTATCAAGAGTGATTTATGGCTTTTCTCTTGCATCCTCAAAGCCCTGGATTTCTATAAAATCAAGGCTTAGCTCTTCACAATCAACACCTCGAAATTGTATCCTCACTCTGGCGAATCCGTGACTGAAGAATCAATCTTTTGCGAATCAAGGCTATTGTGAGATTTTCATTTATTGTTTTGAGCATTCATAGTTTCATATAATAGATTTTTATATGCATTCATTGAATTTCTTAGATTAAATCTGCATTCAAACTCAATTTCATAAATTATAGCTTAGATTCATACAGTTTCTCATTCTTATTGCATAGAAAATACAAAAATATATATTAATTTGCATTCATATTTCATTGTTTTCATCATCTTAAATCCTTCATTTAGGTGTTGCATTGTCACTGATCTTGATTTCAATTTAAGAACATAATACTCGCACCTACTAGAAAGCAGTAAATCACCTGGTTAGCATAGTTTCAATTACTTGCAGATTTCAGTTTTTGCTAACCTCTAATGTTTTACTGAAGTGTTGTATCTACAACTAGGTACAAAATTCACACACACACCGAGAAGGGAATGTGACTGTAGATGACATTGCCAAGGCCGCTTCTAACCTTGTGTCGGCCATGTTTCTTACCATTATGGTAGGGATGGGTGAGACAAAATTAGGCACAAGTATATTGTGTGGGAAAGTTTTGGAAAATATTGATAGTGCCAAGGAAGGGGTCATTAGGGAAGCCAAGTGGCCAAAAGTGGAGGTGCCTTAGAGAAAGCAAGATGTCGATCCTCGGTCCAACTAGGTGGTGGACCCAACAAAAAGGTAGAAGAGGGCAATGGCTACGGGGCCAAAATGTACTCGCGCCATTATGAGGTTCTCATGGGCATGGATTCATAGGATGAAAACATTATGTGTTTACCATTAAAACATTGTTATAGGGTGAAAATAGTGTGTTTTTCATTGGATCAAGGGCCCTATGGATGCATGTCCATGTAGAACCTAGCAATGGTGCAGGTGCATTTTGCCCCCCTGCCCCCCCCCCCCCCCCATAGCCAAAGTCGAAGAGGGTATGTTAGTTCTATACCAACATTTTGGTTATTTTATGATATCATCAATAGTTTGTATGTTGACCATATAGCAAATCATATAGTAGATATGTGATAGAACATATTTTATTATAGCTACACATATCTCTAGTTTTTCTCTTAGATTAGGTGTAGAAATGGTGCAGGAGCACCCAAGAGTTGATTGATTCAATTCTTTTTGTTGTATAAGCCATCAGAGGCATGTGTATATTTTACATAAGGTCATGTTGACATAGTGTGTGAATCCAATAGGGATTAGAGGTCAAGATAGGTCCTATTTCATAGGCTATTGTATCTTTGGGGCTTAAGTGTTATAAGCCTCTTGCTTGGTTATTTGAAGTTTGATGATGTCATCATGATGTCATTAGGGATAGGATGTGTTAGAAGTCATGTTAGGACCTAGAATGGAGTCTAGGTTAAGCTAGGAGAAGGACAAAGTCATTTTTGATGGAAAATGTAAAACTTGCTAAAATATTGCAAAAAGTTGCTTAGCAACTTTTACAACTTTTCCAAGTTGCTCGGACAACTCTGTCCAAACACACACCTATGAACTAGGAGTGCCCTAATAGAATACAAAGATGAAACTTGGACTATTTAAGTCAAGAAGGACCTAATTTTGAGGTTGGATGTCGAATGTATAAATTTTTGGTTTTGAGAATTGAAATAGTGCATGATTTTGTGTGAATCTTTGTGGTTATTGAGTTGCAAAAGGATGCTTTTGATTGTAATGTGAAATGTAATCTATGGAGATCTATAATATTTTTTTTCCTTGCATTCAGTGTCATTATTTTAGTAATTTTTGTTTCTTTCATTAGCGTGCACAAATTCTTTGTGTTTGGTCTGTTCACTAGTTCAAACCAAGAGGTTGTTAGAGATAGAGACCTAGCTCACTATCCCACTGTTTAACCTATACGACCTCTTGGGGACAATGAGTAGACTCCATGTATATATATTTTATAGAAGAATGGGCCCTTAAAAGCAAGGAAGCATTTTTAAAGTCTTTCCCTAGGCGAGCCTATGGTGAGCCCGACTAGGAAAGACTATGCTACAATATTGATACCTTGCAGGGGTGTTCATCAAGATATGTATTAGGGATTGGAGGTCGAAGGTAGGGATATTAGAAAAATCACAAGATTTGGTGAAGAGGAGAGGGTCCAACCAATCCATTTGGTTTCCCAACACTTGCAAACAAACCAAGAAGCTAGAAGAGTCCTAAAACCCTCCCAAAACACTCATTTTTTGGTTAGGGCATTGTACAGAAGGGTAGAAACCTAAAAGCTCAAAAATCCTTGAGAGGTTTACCAATAAAGAAAGAATCCACAAGAAAGTTGTAGGGTCCTTTGGCATAACCTTTGTGAAAAGTCCTATTTTCTCAGAATAGGAGACCTAATAGGAGCTCTTCCTTGTAGGTATATTTTGTGAAGAATCCATGAAATCGATAAAGGAGATAGGTAAAGAGGGAATTCAAAAACCCCTAAATGGACAAAGTGAAACATATATGAACACCTCCTCATGTCTGCAAGAGTTCATGTCAACATTGGAGGTGGAAAGTCCTTAGATGGCATTAAGGGCTAGTGCGTGGAAAAGCTAGAGAAGCACCAAGAACTTAGCTAGTCTTAGTAGTCTTTGCAAGATAGTTGGGTTGGTCAGCTGAAAAGGGGATCAAGAATAAAAAGGAGATCCTATAGGTCAGTAGGTGGCAAAAGAGAACACCTCAAGGTCACTTGTGAGATCTAGGCATGAGCTTGTGATTGGCTCATCCAACCTCCCTATCAGATTGGTATCAGAGCCCCAAAAGATTTGGGATAAGTAAGTGCATGTCATAATGTGAATATAGTGGACCATATAGGATGGTGAACAATGAAAAATTGGCCAAGAAGGTTGAAGAATAGGAGGAAAAAAATAGATACTTGAGGGAAAGATTAGACCAACTAGCCAAGAAGTTGGAAGCAGTAGAAGATAGAATAAAGGAGGTTAATGAAAGGACATATGAGAAGGAAGAGAAGGATAAGGAAGTGGAGGATGAAGTGACTGAACCTAATCCAGTAGTGGAACAAGAACCTTTCCTAAAATCCTTGAAGGCCCTAAGTGGTAAAGCATTAGAGGGTGTACCACTTTTTAGTGGCAAAATGGAACTAGACTCAGTCATTGATTGGATAGAATGTATGGAAAATCACTTTGAGTGTGATGGGATAAGTGAATATCAGAAGGTAAGAGTAGATAAGTCAAGACTTAGAGGTTGTGATCTTACATGGTGGAAGTTTGTCCAAAAAAAGAGGGAAAAATAAGGGAAAAAACCCATAGCCATATGGAGAGGAATGGTATCCAAAGTTAGAGAAGCCTATATGCCAGAGGATTATGAAATATAGCTACACAAAAGGAGACAAAGTCTAATAAAAAAGGAGATTGGTGTCAACCCCCTACACCGAGGAGTTCCAAAAGTTTTGCCTAAGGTCCAAGGTGGTGGAAGAAGAAAGCATGAAGGATGTTAGATATCTTAATGGATTGAAGTGGTCTATTCAAGAGGAGATGAGTCTCTTAAGTCCTAAAATAATACATTAGTGCTATCAATTGGCACTAGAGATAGAGTGAAAGAGTGGAAGGAAGCAAGACTCAAGCTCAAGAAATAGAGGCAAAGGAAGAGACCAAAGGGGTCATAGAGGTGGTCACCAAGGAAGAGGGAATGATCAAAGAAGCCAATGAGATTCTAAACTTGTTGAGAAAGGTAGTGAGAAAATATCTAGGGGAAACTATGGTAGAGGTAGAGGCACTCATGGAGGTTCTAATAGGGGAAGATATGTAGGAAGAAGTAGTTCTTATTTTGCTAGCATGAAGTGTCATAACTATGGATAGATGGGACATCTAGCTTATAGGTGTCCAAAGAAGGTATCTTCTCCCAATTTAGAGAAGGGAGTAGCATATGCCCAAGAGGACACATCAAGTGTCAAGTCATCAGAGGTCAATAAAATAGAATCATAGGTAGGAGAGAACCATATGTTTAGAAGGGTCTTTATAAGACAACCAGTGAAAGAAGAATCAAAGCAGAGGAGAGCCCTATTTAGAATCAGGAGTAAGATCATAGGTAAGGTGTGTAAGGTGATTGTGGATTTTGGCTCCATAGACAACATCATTATAGAGGAAGCAATTAAGAAAATCAACTTGACAAAGATACCCCATTACAATTCCTACAAGGTGACATGGTTAAACAAAGGGCAAAGTGTCCTAGTGAATGAGCAAACTTGGGTTGAATTATCCATTGGAGGATACAAGGACAAATTGCTATGTGATGTGTTTCCCATGGATGCCTAGTATCTCTTATTGGGCATACCATGACAATATGATAGAGAAGCCATGTATGATAGAAGAGGAAATATTGTTACATTTAAGAAAGATGGCAGAACATTCAAAATCCAATCCTTGATGGATGATGATGAAGTGCACATAAAGACCCCTAGTGTGTTGTTTAGTAGTGGAAAATAATTACCACATAAACTTCAAGAAGAAGACAATGAGGGGTATGCCATAGTTGTGAAGCCCAAGGAAGTGAAAAATCCTAGCCAAGCACCCATACTAGTGGAGATTCAAGGATCTACTTGGGAGATATAAGGATATAGTAAGTGATGGTACACCTACAATCCTACCTCCTAAGAGGTCTATAAGTCATCAAATAGATTTTATACCAGGGGCCTCATTACCAAATAAAGTAGCTTACAAGTTCACACCAGAGTAGAATCAAGAAGTGGCAAGACAAGTATAAGAGCTACTTGATCAAGGGCTAATAAAGAAGAGCATCTATCCATGTGTAGTACCAGTGATCTTTGCATCCAAAAAAGATGGTAACTAGAGACTTTGCACTGATTCAAGGGAAATAAATAGGATTACTATTAGATTTAGATTCCCTATACCTAGGATAGAGGATCTAAAGGATTTCCTTGGAGGAGCTCAAAACTTCACTAAGTTGGATCTTAAAAGTGGATACCATCAAATCAGGATAAAGGATGGGGATGAGTGGAAGACAACCTTAAAAACCATTGAAGGGTTGTATGAGTGGCTTGTTATGCAATTTGGGCTTACTAATGTCCCTAGCACATTCATGAGATTGATTAATGAAGTGATAAAGGACTACACAGGAAGATTTTTGGTAGTATATCTTGATGATACAATCATCTTTAGAAAAACAAAAGAGGAACACCTAAAGTATTTGGAGGTTTTTCTCAAAGGACTACATGAAGAAAAATTATCAATTAATTTGGAAAAATGTGAGTTCCTCAAGCAAGAACTTGTTTACTTGGGATTTTTAGTGTCTCAAGGTATATTGAAGATGGATCCAAGTAAGGTGGAAGCTATCCTAAGCTAGTCTACACCAACCACAAGGACATAAGCTAGGATTTTTCATGGCTTAGCCAAATTTTATAGGAAATTGATAAGGAATTTCAGTGGCATTTGTGCACTAGTGCTAGACACCATTGAAGGTGGGTTGAAAACAAAGTTCAAGTGGACTCAAGAGGCAAGAAAAGCATTTGAGAGGTTGAAGCAACAAGTAGCCATGCAACCTATTCTCCTATTACCAAGCTTTGATAAGTTGTTTACTTTAGAGTGTGATTCAAGTAGAGTGGCAATAGGAGTATTGAGTCTAGAGGATAGGCCAATAGCCTTCTTTAGTGAGAAGCTAAATGAGGCTAAAAAGAAATATTTAGTCTATGACTTTGAACTATATGCCTTAGTGTAGTCACTTAGGAAATGGAGGCACTATCTCCTACCTAAAGAGTTTGTGGTGTTCACTAACAACCGAGCCTTAAGCTACATCAATACACAAGGTAAAGTAAGAAATAAACAACTAAAATGGATGTAATACCTGCAAGCCTTCACCTTTACTATCAAGCACAAGAAAGGACAAATGAACAAGGTGGCAGATGCATTGAGTAGGAGGTTGTTGACAGTCAAGGAAGTCCAACTCTAAAGCATTGGTATAGAAAGCTTCAAAAACCTCTACAAGGATGATGAGGACTTCTCAGAGGCTTATACGATATGTTCTGATTTTCAAAATCACTTTCATAGTCAATTTGTAGAATACACTTTGCAAAGTGGTTTATTATTCAAGGGGGATCAATTATGTGTCCCTAAGGGCTCAATGAGAGAAAATATCATTCATGAGAAGCACAATGGTAGTCTAAGTGGCCATTTTGGCATTAACAAGACCATGGGGTTAGTCCAAAGATTCTATTATTGGCCTAAACTGCCTAGGGATGTGAGAAGATATGTTGACCAATGTGTTATATACATGAAATCCAAAGGAGGAGTTAGCAATACAGGGCTATACTAGCCTTTACCGATTCCTAGTAGGTCATGTGAGTGCATCAACATGGACTTTATAGTAGGGCTTCCTAAGACCAAGATAGGGTTAGATAGCATCTATGTGGTGGTAGATAGATTTAGAAAAATGAGTCACTTTATCCCTTGAAAAATAACTCATGATGCTATCCATGTAGCTCATATCTTCTTCAAGGAGGTTGTGAGGATACATGGACTTCCTCTAAGCATTGTGTCAGACAGGGATGCAAAGTTCATGGGCCATTTTTGGAAGACCTTATGGAATAGATTGGGTACAAATATGTCTTTTGGTTCAGCTTACCATCCATAAATAGATGGTCAAATTGAAGTCATTAATAGGGTATTGGGTAACTTACTTAGATTCCTAATCAAAGAGTATGGACAAACATGGGATCTAGTCATTCCACAAGCAAAGTATGCCTATAATGATAGTGTTAACTAGACAACTAGAAAAATCCCTTTTGAAATAGTGTATGGTATGCACCCAAGGGGAGAGAGTCAACTCAGAGATTTAGGGAGTATGGAATATAGGATTAGCCATGCAGAAGACTTCTCTCAAACTATGAAAGAGATCCAAGAACAAGTCAAGAAGACCCTAGAAGAAGTAACCCAATAAATAAAAGCCAAGGTGGATGAGAGGATGAGAAATGTTTAATTTGAATTAGCTGAATATGTGATGGTTCACTTGAACAAGTCTAGGTTGCAGAAAGGAGTACCTACCAAGTTACAAATGAAGAGAGTAGGACCATGCAAGATTCTAGCCAAGTATGGGGCTAATGCATATAGAGTAGACCTTCCTTAGAATTTGGCCATCTCACCAGTGTTCAACATAGTAGACCTAGTCATGTACAAAGGACCATTATCAAAGATCAATCAGAATAGTCAGGAGGTCCTCTTAGATGTTAGTACAATAGCCATACCTCCTAAGACCAAGCCTCAAGTAGAGAAGGTCTTGGAGTCTAGGGTTAAGAAGTAAAATAGACACAAGGTCTACATGGAACACCTAGTACTGTGGAAGGACCCACCTAAATCTAAAGCTACTTGGGTGGAGGAGAGAAACTTCAACAAGTTGGGCATTGATCTTTCTTTGGCATCCCCTACCATTCCTTAGTTACTCTTTGTGCAAAGTGAGAGAATGGTGCAGAGCACCTAAGGGTTGATTGATTCAATCCTTTATCTTTTTGTTGTGTAATCCCTCAGAGGCATGTGTATATTTTACATAAGGTCATGTTGACCATAGTGTGTAAATCCAATAGGGATTATAGGTCAAGATAGGTCCTAAGTCCTAGGCCATTCCATCTTTGGGGCTTAAGTGTTATAAGCCTCTTGCTTGGATATTTGAAATTTGATGATGTCAACATGATGTCATTAGGGAAAGGATGTGTTAGAAGTCATGTTAGGACCTAGAATGGAGTCCAGGTTAAGCTAGGAGAAGGACAAAGTCATTTTTGATGGAAAATGTAAAACTTGCTAAAATGTTGCAAAAAGTTGCTTAGCAACTTTTGCAATTTTTCCAAGTTGCTTGGACAACTCTGTCCAAACACACACCTATGACCTAGGAGTGCCATAATGGAATCCAAATATGAGACTTGGACTATTTAAGTCAAGAATGGACCTAATCCTGAGGTTGGATGTTAGATGAACGAACTTTTGGTTTTGAGAATTGAAACAATGCATGAGTTTGAGTGAATCTTTGTGGTTATTAAGTTGTAGAAGAATGTTTTTGATTGTAATGTGAAATGTAATATATGGAGATCTTAGAGTATTTTTTTTCCTTGTAGTTAGTGTTATTATTTTATTAATTTTTTTTTCTTTCATTAGTCTGCACAAATTCTTTGTATTTGGTCTGTTCACTAGTTCAAACCAGGAGGTTGTTAGAGATAGAGACCTAGCTCACTATCCCAACATTCAATCTGTATGACCTCTTGGGGATAGTGAGTAGACTCCATGTACATATATTGTATAGAATCATGGGCCCTGAAAATCATGGGAAGCATTTTCAAAGTCCTTCCCTATGCAAGCCTATGGTGAGCCTGGCTAGGAAAGACTAAGCTACAGTATTGACACCTTGCAGAGGTGTTCATCAAGCTATGTATTAGGGATTGGAGGTCAAATAAATAGATCCTACCAAGGTCTGGTGAAGAGGAGAGGGTCTAACCAATCCATTTGGTTTCCCAACACTTGCAAACAAACCAAGAAGCCATAGGAGTCCTAAAACCCTCCCAAAACACTCATTTTTGGTTAGGGCATTGTACAAAAAGGTAGAACCCTAAAACCTCAAAAATCCTTGAGTGGTTGACCAATGAAGCAAGAATGCACTAGAAATTTTTAGGGTCCTTTGGCATGACCTTTGTGAAAAGTCCTATTTTCTCAGAATAGGAAACTTAATAGGGGCTCTTCCTTGTAGGTCTATTTTGTGAAGAATCCATGAAATCGGTAAAGGAGATAGGTAAAGAGGGACTTCCAAAACCCCTAAATGGACAAAGTGAAACATATATGAACACCTACTCACCTCTATAAGAGTTAATGTCAACATTAGAGGTGAAGAGTATTTAGATGGCATTAAGGGCTAGTATGTGGGAAAGCTAGAGAAGCACCAAGAACTTAGCTAGTCTTGGTAGTCTTTACAAGATAGTTGGGGTGATCAGTTGACCAAGGGATAAAGACTAAAAAGGAGATCCTATAGGCTAGTAGGTGTCAAAAGAGAGCACCTCAAGGTCACTTGTGAGACCTAGGCATGAGCTTGTGATTGGCTCATCCAACCTCCCTATCAATAAATTGGACTCAATTTCGTATGATGCTGGTATGCTCATTTTTGTCTCAAGGGTTGTGTTAGAGATAGTCTCAGGAGGTTAAGCATGGAATGATACTACTACTATGTAATCTTTTTTCAATTATCAATAGAAATGAGACTTGGTCCTTGTAGTATATTATACTTATATTCAAAATTATTAAATATATATAATATAATATAATATATATTTTATATACTACAAATTAAATTCTATTTATTATCATTTATTAGGCTTATATTATAAATTATTCAATATATTTATTTATTCATATTACATTCTATAATAAAACTATTAAATATAAATATAAATTATTCTAATAATTAATATATTTTATGTATAAATGTAATTTAAAAATCAATTAAATTACATATTTAGCTTATGTAAAATTTATATTATAGTTATATTTATTTTTATATTATATTATATTGCATAGAATAGAAATATTAAATAGATTTTTAGATAAGATAATAAATTATATATTTTAAGATATTTATGTTGTTTATTTATATTTATAGAATATTATATCACACTAAAAATATAAATTATAATTAGGTTGGCTTTGAATCATGGTGCTTTCGAGTAGTTTGAAATCTCATGTCAGTGGGACTAGGATTTCCACCTTCTCTGATGGTTCTAAGGTTCATTTTGCTTCTCTTCCTAGCAATGGTCACTCTGGTCTTGTCATCGTTAATCATGGACTTGTTGGCAAGGCTTTAAATGCTTTTTTTGCACTACACATGGGCCAAAATGATAGCTTGGCAGCCCGTTTAAAGTGTAATGACTTTGGTGGATTTTTGGATGGGGAAACCTCTACCAAAACCTATAATTTTAAGAATTAGTGGGTTGCTAAACAAGTGCTATTGTAGCCGGTGGTGACAGAGATTCTAGAGAATGGAGAGATGTGGGTCTCTAGAAAAGGTTTCAAGATTAATGTTGGAGACCACTGTAAAAGTGTTTCCAATCCTAGGAAATATGGAAAGACTAGGGTGTTGGGAGCAAAAGTGTCTCAGGGCCAAGGGTTTCAATATTAGACTATGCAATATTTGGGGTTTCAAAAATAGTTTGGGGATGGTTTGGGTGGTTCTTTAATCCCATCATCCAAGACTATTGTGGTGGATTTGGATCCAAAGGAAAAAGGATGAAATTTCTTATAACGTCTCAATTATTTCTACACTGGGAGTGATTGGGCATTTCAGGGGCCTATGGTCAAGCTTACATGATCTCCACTCCTATATTTCAGATAACTAAGATCCCATTATTAAGGGAAATGTGAAATATACCCTATGCCGAAAGAGTTTTTTATTGTTGTTTTTGAAAATTCTCAAGACAGAAACAAGGCCTTATGTAAGCATTTTTGGAGATGGGAGGAGAAGTATTCTTTGATGTTGAAACCCTGACATCCTGAATTTTGTCCAACTACTAAAAATTTTAACACAACTTCATTGTGTAAGGCTCCCTAATTTCCCCCTTCATCTTTGGTTTGACTCTCTTCTAGAAGCGGTTGGAAACTCATTAGGGGATTTTCTAATAGTAGATAAGGAATTATCAAATCTCTTGCACTCTACTTTAGCTCGTATTTTGGTTGAAATGAATGTTTCTGAAGGGATTCCTACTGAAATTTCAATTAAATCCTCAAAAGGTTTCTAGGCTCAATCTCTAGACTATGAAGGTGTGCCCTTTAGATGCATAGAAGACACTTTCAAACATGGCATATGGATGCACAATGTGGAAATGATAGAATGACTAAGGTGGCATCTTGGTGGAAAGATGTCTCTCAACAACACTACACAGTTAAGAAGAAGGTTGAGAATCAAAAAAGTTTCTCTTAGGTTGTTGTTGAAGAAATGGTGCAGGAGCCTCAAGGGGCACCCTCTTAGGAAACACTTCCAAATAAGCATAATGATAATATTGGATTGATTGATAATGCTAGTGTCCTCCCTCATGTCAATTGTATGGGTACACTAGAGGGTGTGTGTGTGTTAAATGTAGTTAGTCTAACTATAACACTTCAATAAACCAGTACACTAAGTAATTGATCAAACTACCTAGAGTCGATCTATTGCTTCCTATATGAAGCGAGTATGATTCTATGAAAGAGTTCTCATATGGCATGCATGAGAATCAGTGACTAGATGACTTCATAATGAAAGATTCATGGTGAACTGAGATGCAAGACTGCATTCAACAATCTGAATCTAGTTATGAGAGACTCAAAAACTATAAATATAATGTCTATTCAAGCATGATATTAGATTGTTCTATGAATTGAAAGCTACAAGTTAACATGCAAATTAATATTTTAGGAAATTGAAATTAACAAAAACTAAGCATATAAGTCTAAGATAAA
The DNA here is from genome assembly GCA_027943335.1 of Chamaecyparis obtusa. NCBI lineage: Eukaryota > Viridiplantae > Streptophyta > Pinopsida > Cupressales > Cupressaceae > Chamaecyparis > Chamaecyparis obtusa. Next base: position 1,081,475 of record BSBK01003015.1, on the reverse strand, counting down.
AATAGGATAATGCATTTAAATGCATGTGCGTTTCTAGATTTGATTGTGTGTTTGTTTTTAGCATCAACATTTTAGATCACACTCCGTGATCCATCATTAGGAAGAGAGAGTGCCAAGAATTGTAAAAAAAAAGGTGCAAACCAAGCCAGTCTCAAGGCATATAAGAAGAGACTGGCTTGGTTTGCACCTTTTGTTTTTACAATTCTTGGCACTCTCTCTTCCTAATGATGGATCACGAAGTGTGATCCGAAATGTTGATGCTAAAAACAAACACACAATCAAATCCAGAAATGCACATGCATTTAGATATGGATTGTGGAAATCTGATAGTATTAATAATGCATTTACTTAACAAAATTGGGATCATTTGAATGAGCCAAGAAACTGGTTTATATAGAAATCTAGGAATGAACGTGCAGTTGAGATTCATCCTGTTGAGTGGTCGAGATTCTCTTTCATTTTCAGAAACATCTCCTAATTGTATGAGACTGAAAGAAAGATGGCAACTTCCATTTGTTCACTCTCTTTTAAAATTAGAAACTTTTATGTCCATGAGTTGAAGAGGTTGGTTTATTTAATTAAAAGAATTTGGAAGATCTTTTAATTAATGATTTGATTTCAAATAGCCTTTTATGCTCAATCAATAGATTGTAATTGATTATTTGATGATTGATTTAATTATGCAAGCCAATTGATTTAATTACTTACATAATTATGTATAGCATATTTGTTTGAATTAATTAACTAAAATTAGGGGCACTTAGTTAGCTAGGCCATTTTTAGGTGATTACATTTGCCCCGCTTTGAATTGATGTGTGGGCAACACATTAATTCAAAGAGCTTCTTGATATTGAACCAGTGAATAGCTTAATGTGAGTTGTTGAAACCATTCCCGATTGCAAGAGGTCAATTCTGAACTTTATTGAATGAAAGTTGACAGAGATTCCCAGTTATCATGTCCAAACTTGATTGAACAAAGACTGACTGAAGATCTAAAAGATATCAATTCTGAACTTAATTGAAAAAGAATTGATCAAACCGACTCTGAGCTTGATTGGACAAAAACTAATAAAATAGACCAAGACATCGGTTTTGAACTTGATTGAACAAGAACTGATCATACCGACTTTGAGCTTGTTTGGACAAAGATCTATAAAAAGACCAGAATGTTCAACTTGATGTGATGTGATGAAGCTGAACACCTATCTAATTTGATGATGACAACTAACCAATTTGATCCAAAGCGATGAAATTGATTAATGTAAGACCCTTAAATCAATAGATTGATTTGAATGAATAACTAGCTTGATGAAGTGTGATGAAAATGATTACTGTTAAGAGACTAATTGAGGGTAATTAACTTGATATGGATCCTGGGGTAAGTGCACCTGTAATACCCTAAAATTGGCACCTAATAAATTCAATTAATTTTGATGCATTTTCATCAATTTTACATCTTCAAAATCCTAGTTCCCTAGGTAATTTTCTCTCTCCTACATGACTTAATTTGACTTGATGTCAATTGAAAAGACCATAAATTGCATTAATTAAATATCAAAATTAATTCCTAAAGTCCTTGACTTTAATTAGCTAAATTACCCCTATGATAATTTAATTTAATCCTAAAGTCTTAAGTGCTTAGAATTAAATTAAATCCACCCCATTTGGCTAATTACCCATAAAAAGGAATTAATAATTGCTTGATATTCGAATGGACACACCTTTTTGAATTAATAATTCAAGATATTCGAAAGGCCACTTGTGTGGCATTTTCCATTCTTTTTATTAAGAAATTCTTGCATTTTTGTCTCAAATGGAAATGAAGGGTCAGGAGTTTCAAATCAAGAACCCCTTCATTCTCTTCCCAGGCTTGCTTATTTAATGGACCTATTTTCTTCATTCGAGGAGGAATTTTTGAGAGTATCTATACTATAGTCAATTTTAGTCTCCATTATTACATTGTTTTCAAAGCTTTATTGCATTAATTAGCTTAATATCTCATTTTAGTTTAATATTGCATCTCATATTAGATTAGAATTTGCTTAATTATTCTTAGATTAATATCATATTTATTTCAATGTCCTTAGATTAAAATTGCACTTCATCTTTATTTCAAGCTTTTAGTATAATTGCATTTCTTCATTTCTAGATTAATTGCACTCATTTCTAGATTAATTTCATTGATTTTTCATCTTAGCTTTTGAAAATCCTCCATTGTAGAGCCGGTCTTATGGTTGTTGGCTCTCCAATCTGAGAGTAATTAAACACCCCATCTACATAGGAGGCAACAGGTCGATTCAATTGATGTTGTGAGATGGACAATTCATGTTCATACTCGCCATCTCATGATTGAGCAATGACTATGTTGCATTTGTGCCTGATTTAGAGGTCCACATTTAGACACACATTTTGGCACCCACCGTGGGGCAGTGAATCTGATTTCTGGCCTCATTCTCATCTTTTCTGACAAGAAATTCAAGCTCTACCATGAGTCCATAATGTCTATGTACGGATCTTCGTGTGAGAATCTAGAGCGTCCCGGGTGAGATTTTGCTCACTGTAGCACTTTCTCGCACAAGCCTTCGTATGTTCTTGTGTGAGCTTGTGCTTTCTCACGTGTGGTTCGGTACCTTCTCGCATGACCCTCTATACTATCTCACACAAAATTCTATGACAGATAGAGACCAGGATTCCAGATTTACCAGTTTTGCTTGCTGTTTTTAGTTTTCCTACTTTTTTGAAAATTTCAGCGTTTTCAAAATCCATGCTACTCTAGAAAATTGGCACCCATTTTTGAGAAATTTTCACATACGGTATCAAAAATTTAAGTGTGATATATCATTGGAAAGCTCTTTCCGAGCCTGATCCAACCATGTTGGTTTCATTTTCAAAATTTACCATTTGATCAACTATTTTACTTGCAGATTATCTGATTTTTGATGTGCTAACCATTGTGGAGCTAACAAGTTGTGCTTGTAGGTGCTCTCATTGCTTGAAATATTTTCTTAAAAGAATGCATGTCAAAGCACCAAGAACATAAAACATGCTAATGGTTTGATTGCAGGACGATAGTCGAAGAATTGCTAAAATGTTGTGTTTGTTTCTTGCTTTCATTCACATAGTCTAAATAGGGCTCCGTTAAAATTTCTTGAGGATTTTGATAGTGAGTACGGACTTTGGCTCTTCACTACATGGAGGTGATGACCATGAATGAACTTGAAATCCTAATGATCTTACTAATATGACAAATTCTTGGGGAAGCGGAGAAAGGTAGTGAATCTTTACGCTTCTATTAGCCAGGGGATTATGCTCTTCTCTCTTTGAGAGAAACAGAAACCCAAAAGCGTGTAGTTGTGGTGGAGTGAAGCTAAATCAGTGATGAATCTTCTTGATGTGTTTGTGTGAGGAAATAGGATAGAGAAGTATGCTCTTCTCCCTTTGGGAGAACTAGAAAATCCGACCCCCTAATCTAAACCAAGTCCAGTGTCACCTTTAGAGGGCCTGCCGAAAGTTGAACCTCTAGGAACGACCCAAGTGAGTACACACCTATCATCGGTGATTCTACCTCACTCTAATAAAGAACATTTTGTTGAGTCTAAAGACTCTAAAACCATGTTAGCTTCCTTCTTAAGACTTTGACTATCATCTTGAGAAGGCTCCGTCTGTTATACTGAGCGGTGCCACTCCTAGCCCTACTTGCAGGGGTGTATGACTTTCGGGTGTTGGTGTGGCTGTGAGGCCTCAACCCTGTATTGGGGGCACTGAATGTTAGCATTAATGAAAGCCTATTAAAAAATTTCCTTAGCTAGTGGCCTATCTGGTTCACCTCCAAAAGGAGTCATAATCTTTGCATAGGGAGGGGGAAGAATCTCTCCCGTAGATTCCCATCATAGGCATACACCTGGACGCTTGAAGGTGGTTGCGACACTAGCCCCTTCTACAAGGGTAACCTTTGAACATACACCATTGAGTCCTTGGAAACACCAAAAACATGGGCACCCTATAGGGGGTGACATGGCTGTGTGAGGTGCACATATGCGCATAAGCAATGGGGCAAAGGTTTTGTCTTCTCACCAATTTTTTTGTAGGACTAAGCTATGTGTTTGTTATCGAGTCTTAAACATTGTCCAATCATTATCAAACAAAGACTCCCCTGATGCTATCAAGTTGCTTTGTCCTTGATAGGTCTATTAATGATTGCTTCTTGGATCACAATTGCTTGATTTGAACCTTTGTGTCTTTAAATGAATGCTTGAAATCCTAAAATGAGATTGCTGATTAAACTGTTCTTCAAACCTATCAAGAAACTAGATTTTCTGTCAGACATCAATTCAGGCTATACCTCAAAATTCAACTTTAACCTTGAAAACTATGTCAAATTGTCAGATTTTGCACTTTTCTCGCACGAGGTTTCACACTTCAGAGCACTTTCTCGCATGAAGACTGGTGTTCTCTCATGTGGCCTGGTACTATCTCACGTGAGACTATAGCCCAGTTTGCAAAAATAGAGACCTATTTTCCATTGATTGTTTGACTTTTTATCTGATCTGCTTTTTGTCTGAGGTCTATTTTTCTGCTTTTCTATCATTCACTATCAGAAATTGGTTGTTTTGAGTTAGGAATCGATTGATCTTTGCCTTGACTCATGTTGTCTCTCATTGGTTTACATTATCTCTTTATGCCTTTTGTATCTCGTGTTGCGATAGTCTTATCTCGGCTGTTCTAGCCACCTCTTTTGATGATTCATACTAGGTCCATCTCGCATCTTGGCTATTCTAGCCTTTATCTCCTTTGCATTGTTCTTATAGACTGAGTCTAGCTTTATCCCAAGTCCTCTCTCATTTCATCTTCGTCTATGACTGTCATGACTAGAAGTGGCAAGACTTATCCCATTCAAAATATTGGACAAGGAAGAGGTTATTCCATACCTGTTGTGCAATCTAAGTGTTGTGAGGGATCCTCACATTCCTCCTTATTCCAAGAGTATTACAATCCATTATTTCAGATACAGTCTGACTTATTATTTCAAGAATATTATAACCCATTGTTTCAACACTAGCAAGGCTCTGAAGGGTCACTTTCTAGAATTGAACCTATCGACTCTTTCAATCTTACTTTCATGATCTCTTAGAATACTACCAATAAGATGGGAGATCCATTCCACTTCCTAGGGGGAGGTAAATTCAATGATAGTCATGGGAAATATCTAAATGACCAAGGTCAGTCTTGAAATGACAAGAGTTATGATCTATCCCACAATATTCAATATCTGGTCAATGTCCAGGACCTTTTCAATTTAAAATAGCAACAAGGGGAGCCTCTCCTAACATTTCTCCAAAGATGGAGACAACTATGCATGAAGTATCCGCATGAATTACCTGAGTCTGAAAAGCTCGATATCTTCTTGGACAATCTTGTCCCAGATTTTGGATACCAAGTACGATTGCAAGGTCCCCTCACTTTTGACAATATGATTAGGTGAGCTGTGAGGATAGAAGCATTTATGGTCAAGAAGGGAGGATTAACTTTGAACAAAGACAACAAGGAACAAACTTCTCCCTCGAACAAGGATAAGGATAAAATTTTCAATAGAAACATAGATGTTATGAATGACAGGATTGTTGACAATATGATGCCAAAACCCTCAAAGTCTATCTTTAATCTCAGCTCTAGCATACAAACGATCAAAGCCACTAAGAAGGCTATGATGGAAACTCAACCACCTTCAAGATTCACTAGAAACAAACCTTGGATCTCTCAACCCAAGCATGACTCCACTTCCTTGGGAGAACCTCTTGATGTGGTTTATAGGACTTTGGTACAGAACCATAACATGAATTCAGATCATTGGGAATTTAAAGACTCCTTTCCTCCTCATAGGAAAAGTAAATTATCCAAGTCTAAAGGTACCAATGATGTGGTCAACTATACATACAATACTAGTGACATTGTCACCAATGAGATTGAACCTATTGATGTTGAATATTGTGACATGATCATTTCTTCAGGGAGTGAGGATGCTCCTAAACCCAATGCTCCATTTGTCTTGCGAGGCCCTGCGCCTCCCTCTTGTAACCCCACATCATCTCTAGCTTGTGTGAATGCTATCACTTGATCTTGTGTGAAGATTTTTTCAAAGGTCCCAAGCCTTCGACATCCATACCAAAAATATTTATGGATAAAGCCCTCACCAAGGCAAACATTCCCAAGGATCTTGATCTCAACCGGTTCCAATCTATGGTGGGTCATTCGACCTCACCTCATCACTTTCTCTTCTCTAAAGAAGATGATCATTCCTTGAGCCATAATGCTCCCCTACTCACTTGCAATATGCTACTAGAATCTAGTGATAGCCTTGCTCTAACCAATGAGGAATTTACAGAATTTTATAATGCTAAACTCAAAGAGATAGAAAAGACCCTAAAGATCAAAGATATTGGCATGGGGGAATATCAGATGGAGTCCATCTTGTCACTAACAACTCTTCCTCCATCTCTTCACTCCTATGAGAGGCCCTCTAAAGATAGATTTGGTATTGGCTATTAGAGCCATGGGCTTGACCAACCTCATTGCAGCTTTCACTCATACAAGGATTCAGATAATGAAGATACAAAGATCTAGCCTATGACACATGAAAGGCTCTTGAATATTCAAAATCTTGATTTAGACTACTAGAGAGAGTCCTATCTACCTTCTCAAATACCTCAAGAACATGATCCTAGTCCTCACTAGGAGGATTTTATCCACTTTACTGAATAAACTTCTACTACTACTGACTCTAATGGCACACATACTGAATGTGGGGAACTAGTTGATGTCTCCCTTATCTTGGGTATGCCTATTCTATATTACTCCACTTTTGCTACTGAGAAAGATCCTACTATTGAAGAAACACTTACTATGATAGATGATAGCAATAAAGAAGATCTGTTGCCTACTATATCTCTAGCTGATTACATCAAACAGTGTCACCCCAGTGAAATGAATTCAAAGGAATATGAATGGGACTCCATATCAGATGCTACTACAAAAATACCAGTTGATGTTGTACACAAAGATGCTGGTCCTACCAACCCCAAAAGAGGAGGAAGTTCTAATCCTCCATATCAAGAAACTAATGATGATCCTTTCCACCCTCCCATGGAGATCATTCCTATGACTCCTAGGCCATCGACTCCAAGTTATACTTCTACTGCTTTAGAAAATCATGGGTATGTATGACCCCATCCTGTTACAGTCTCATGGAATCTTTGTGCTCTCTTACCACCTGAAAGGGGACCTAATTCTTGGAATAGATCATCTCGGTTAGGCTCACATAATATTCCTCCAAACTTATTTGACTCTTCTAAGACAACTCACAATCAACAATGTTGTATGGAAGATGACTTTCTTGGTCTATCTGATTCACTCATGAATGATGAGGATGATGCTGATATCTTTGCACTTGAGCCCATCCCCTTGAATTCTCTTCCCCCTTTCTCCCCAGGATAAGTGGCTCACCCACTTTCATTTCCACCTCTCCACCTAAACCAGTCATATAAGCCTCTTTCATCCACCATTCCCGAGTCTTTTGGAAGTAACTTGGATGTGCAACATAAAAACAAAAATAATGAGAATCCACTTATATCTCAAGGTCACCATGTCCCATCTAATCGACATGTGACTACAAAGAAAGAAAAGCAATAGAGGTGTTCAAAAGACCACAAAGGTCCTCAAAGAGAAGAAGACTATCAAAAGCAAAAATGGATCTTGAAATCCATCTTACAAGTGTTGTCATCAAAAGGACCTCAACATGAAGAAGAAAAGAGAAAAAATCAAAAGCTATGTGGATTCCAAAAGTAAAATCAAAGTTGCCAATCAAGCTTCCAAAATTCTCATACTTCCCTCCATTCCATCACCCTTTCCTCTCATACTTTACCCTCTTCACTCCATCTTGCCTTTTCCTAAAGTGCATATCAGCATCTCCTAATCCCTAATGACGTGATTAAGAGAAATCTAGAATGTACTCTCCCTAAGCATTTAGAGTGTGGGAAGTCTCACAGAGAGTTAAGATGCATCCATGAGGATATCTATGGGTCTCACTTAAGTGATCTTTCCTTGACTATGGATCTCTTGATAGTTGTCTACTACCGGTTCTGATTCTACAACTTTGCAGCTGACTACTACTACAAGATACTGTGTTCTCAGAGATTACTACTGAAGGAGAATAGCTCAAAGAGCCTATCAAAACTCTTCACTTGAAGAAGTTCTATAGTTGAGACATTCTCAGTATGCTCATGTACATACTTATTGGTCCTGAAAAAATCCTAAAAATGATATATTGCAAAAATCCTAAAAATTGCAAAATGTCCTGAAAAAATGATCATCTTAGTGAAAACCTAGTAAATAGGTGCTTTGATGTATCTATTATCTTGGTGAAAACCTAGTAAATAGGCACCTTGATAATAATATAAAAAAATACAAAAAAATGAAATATTCAAAAATACAAAAAAGTAAAAAAAAGAGAAAAGTACAAAAAAATTGAAAAAGGAGAAAACTGTGCCATTGATGAAAACCTGGTAAACAAGCGTCATGGTAGCAAAAATAGAATCTCTGCCAAGATTGTGAAAACCTGGTAAATAGGTGCCTCTTTTTTCTAAAGCTACATCTCATCTCAACATTTCTTGGCTTTTAGTTTCCTGCTTTAGTTTGCTTTCTTGCTTTCCTGCTTTAGTTGGTTTCCTGCTTTTAGTCTATTTCCTACTTTAGTTTGCTAGCTCATGCTCTTGCCTTCAGTGGTTTTCAAGATTTTCCTTGACTCTTCATGGATTGGAACTAGTTCACACTTGGGGTCACCTTCCTAATCTAGGGGGCATTGTCCTATCACTTTCAAAAGTTTTGTTTGTGCATCAGTCACCAGCGGTCCTCGCTGCGGCTGCCTACTGATGCCTAGCTACTTTTGAGATTTCTCTCCTTGAGGATCTCTTGCGATGGTCACCAGTGGTTCTCACTGCATCTGCCTACTGGTGTTTTTCTCATGTTTTATTCTCTCTTTTGAGAATCTTCCTTGTATTGGTCACCAGTGGTTCTCACTGCATCTTCCTGCTGATACTTGGTTCATGCTTCGATATTTTCTTGAGACTTTGTCTCTCGCGATGGTCACTAGTGGTTCTCATTGCATCTGCCTGCTGTCGCTATCCCGTCGAGACTTCAAACATTTTTCACTTCTGATTTGACTTCAATCCACTTGAACACAAACATAAACAAAAACTGAAAATTGATTTTCTGTTCCTTTGAAGCATGCTGAGATTTTCTTTTGCTTGTTTGTTTGTTTGCTTCTTTTTTTGCTTTCTGCTTGTTGGTTTAGTTCCAATGATCCAAAGAATCTATCTAAGAGGGGTGTCCATCTGTAAGAGCCTTCATCTCTTATTGGATGGCTATGTGTACCTTGACTCCTTTTATATGGATGCTTTGGTGAGGTTGGTTCTTCTCCTTGTTTGTTTTGAGTGACTTCTTTATGCTACAAGTATAATTGCTAGCGCTCATCCTGCTAAGTGAACGTAAGGGTCACTGCGAGCACTCTTTGGTAAAAGAAGGAACTCTCACATGTCTAGTGTGTTTGTTTGCAAGCAACATTTAGGTCATTCTAGAAATTGTGCTTTGATGCTTATGTTAACTTGCTAAATCAAAAGGAATAGGTGTTCAGGTCATTCTAGCTTCTTGTGCCTTAATGCTTACACCCCATTCTGACAAATCTAAGACTTATGTCATATTCATATTCTCATAATTGTAATGTTAGTGAGGATTGCATGACATCTTGCAATCATCCCTTGCTTAAATGAACTCGATGATGATAAATATGGCGAGTCCAACAACCAAGTCCTAGGAATTGCATCCGCTCATTCTAGGCTTGCATTTAGCTTAGGCTTGCATCTTTCATGATAAGCTTGCATTTGAGACGATATCTTGGTGCTCTCTTGATTGCTTTCTGTTCATTGAAGGTTCTCATATTTCATCCTAGGTTCATCATGATTGCACAAGTTTTCAGGATCGAAATCAAAATTTGACATCTCTAAATAGCTCGAAATCGCATTTTAAGTTCTGGGACCCTTTGGGACCAGACGCTTGTCCAGTTAGTCTTCTGGCATCATCTTCCTGCTAGATCTTCATCTTTGCATCATGTTCTCAACATATTTTCTCTTTTCATCAAAGTAAACTCTGGTCAACCATGGTCAACCATGGTCAAAATTGGTCAACAGGACCTCTGCTTTGCTTTGATTTGCTTCTACAACTTCTCAAATCTAGTCTAATTGCTTTTGCTCTGCAACCTCTTGCTGTTAATCATCCCTCTTATGTCATCTTTCAATTTCGCTCCCAAGGGGGCAGGATGATTACATCATTTGAATCTTGTCGAATCAATTCTTGAATCAGTCTGATCTGAGTCATGAGTTCTCATTGCTTGGGGCATCTTGGTGCCTCACATCTTGCTATCTGGTCATCTATCTTTTAGGTATCTGAGCAACCTAACTCAGATCCTTGAGAATCAAGCTTCGTTTTGGAGATGGTTCTCAAAATCTTTTAGGTATTGAGGAAATCTAACCCTAATTCTTGGGAGTCAAGCTTCATTCTGGAGATGGCTCTCAAAATCTCTCTTAGACCATTATCTAGGCAATCTAACTCGGGTCTCGGAGGGCTAAGCTTTGTATTGGGGCAATCTAACCCTGATTCTAGAGACAGTCCTAAGTTTGCATCTAAATCTCATTCTGGGCATTGGGGCAACCTAACCCCGATTCTCATCTTTTCTCAAGACCGTTGTCTTCGCAATCTAACTTGGACTTCAGATAATCATGCTTTGATCTATTCGGTGTCTTGGCAACCTAACCTAGACTCCTAAATTTCTTGTCATCTGTCACTTCAGACTATTCTTTGAATCAACGCGCTGTTCGCACATCAATTCAAAGAGGGGCAAATGTAATACCCTAAAATTGGCACCTAATAAATTCAATTAATTTTGGTGCATTTTCGTCAATTTTATATCTTCAAAATCTTAGTTCCCTAGGCAATTTTCTCTCTCCTACTTGACTTAATTTGACTTGATGTCAATTGCAAAGACCATTGCATTAATTAAATATCAAAATTAATTCCTAAAGTTTTTGACTTTAATTAGCTAAATTACCCCTATGATAATTTAATTTAATCCTAAAGTCTTAAGTGCTTAGAATTAAATTAAATCCACCCCATTTGGCTAATTACCCATAAAAAGGAATTAATAATTGCTTGATATTCGAATGGACACACCTTTTTGAATTAATAATTCAAGATATTCGAAAGGCCACCTGTGTGGCATTTTCCATTCTTTTTATTAAGAAATTCTTGCATTTTTGTCTTAAATGGAAATGAAGGGTCAAGAGTTTCAAATCAAGAACCCCTTTATTTTCTTCCCGAGCTTGCTTATTTAATGGACCTATTTTCTTCATTCGAGGAGGAATTTTTGGGAGCATCTATACTATAGTCAATTTTAGTCTCCATTATTACATTGTTTTCAAAGCTTTATTGCATTAATTAGCTTAATATCTCATTTTAGTTTAATATTGCATCTCATATTAGATTAGAATTTTCTTAATTATTCTTAGATTAATATCATATTTATTTCAATGTCCTTAGATTAAAATTGCACTTCATCTTTATTTCAAGCTTTTAGTATAATTGCATTTCTACATTTCTAGATTAATTGCACTCATTTCTAGATTAATTTCATTGATTTTTCATCTTAGCTTTTGAAAATCCTCCATTGTAGAACTGGTCTTATGGTTGTTGGCTCTCCAATCTAAGAGTAATTAAACACCCTATCTACATAGGAGGCAACAGGTCAATTCAATCGATGTTGTGAGATGGATAATTCATGTTTATACTCGCCATCTCATGATTGAGCAATGACTATGATTTAGAGGTCCACATTCAGACACACACAACACCATTATGGTGTGCAAAAAACATGGCCACCTCCTTAAAAAAACCAAAGCTTTTCGTAACTCGATCGGGTTATGAAAATTTTGAAAAAACTAGGCTTGGCAAAACCGAGCCTTTTCCAAGCCACAAAAACTAATAAAAACAAACTTAAGTTTTTCAAAACTCGTACGCATTTTGATTGTCATAATTTTTTTTAAAAAAACCTTTATTTGGCTATTTTATTCACACTAAAACTGAGTTTGAAGGAGAGAGAAGGAAGGGAAAATGCCAAAACCCAAGCGGGTTCTTGTTGTTATTGGATTTTGTTGCCATATTGATCATTTTGCAAGCATGCCACGTCATCAAATAGGAAAGAATTTGTTTTTTTAATTTATTTTTGTTTCAATTTTGATTAAGTAGGGTTTTTTTGAAGTGATTTAAGTTTTTTTTAATTAATTTGATGTTAGATTCGAAAAACAATCCCCGACCATGAAAGAGACAACAAAGACCTCTTTGAACACATGAAAATATTGATAATGTTGGAAACGAGCAACAAGAGAACCCTACAAAAATGTATCCCCACAAAAAGAAAACCCTCAGTAAAACCCAAATCCATCACCAAACCAAAATCCAAAGCCTATGTGTCCTCCAATAGGTCACGTTGATGCCACACAAGAGGACCTTATCAATCACCTTCAACAAAATAGTGCCCAAATATCCATATTGGTTAATAGGTTGAGGTCCTTTAGTTTTGAGCACCACTCATCCCTTGCCACTTCTTTAGAAAGAAAGGTCAATAATGTGAATCAGATCTCTAGGGAGGTTACAACATGGGGTTCATTGAGGGATAAATGTCATGCATTTGATGTTGATGGGTTGTCATATGATCAAGTGAAAAAAAAGAGGATACTTAAAGAAGACATCTGTGCTCTTTCCACTAACCCTATTACTAGTAACTCCCTAGAAGTAACTATGAAATAGTTTCCCATACATTGGTGTGTTCATTATAGGATGAGAGTTGTATTTTAGATAGGTGGTATATGGTCTTTAACCAAGAACCCGGAGGCGCCTTTATATTTTTTGATAAACCTATATTGTGATTTTATCCTCAGTGAGAAGCAACATTACTTTGACATCTGATAATTCAAGGGTAGAGGGAGAGGCTCTGTGCAGGATAGACCTGGGGCCCATAGGTTGGTAGACCCACAACATAGGAGGAGTATAACTAAAAAACCCATAGTTTATGTTGCAGTCTCAGTAGTAGTGAAGGAGTCTGTATTATAGACTGATGTCATTGTTGAGCATGGCACATAGTTAGTCGAGGCAGAGGGTGGATCAACACCTACACCACCTCCATCATCATCATATGCTCCATTTGGATTAGCCTATCCCATTGAGCATATTTGCCCCTACTATCAGGGTATATGTGCCAGGTAGATACTGATGTGAATAAGGATGGTTTGACATCCTATTTGTGTACACATTGCTAGAGTAGATGTCATGCATTTGTTGCTGAAGATGTGGCCCTCACAAATGACCTATTGATGATGGTGTTTTCTATGAGACCAATGCAGGTATGTTTATTTGTGTTTTGACATGTTATTAATTAATCACCTAAATCTTACAAAACTAAATAAATTTTTATTTAGAGAATAACTTAAATTTATATATGAATAATATGAATTGCAAACTACAACAAGTGATACTATGAGTACACCATAAAGTGTTCATTTGACTAGACGTGCACCGGTAGCTTTGACACTTGAGGTATAGTTTTTAAATATTCATAAAAATAGAATAATTTCTTGGTGTCAAGATATGTTTTCTTAATATGTATATTTATTTGATGTTTTATAGGGCTTGTTGGGGGTTTAGATGTCCAAAGTTGATGATGTGACACTTTTTGTGATTGACTTTGGCCTAGAGAGTTTTGCGGTATCATATTTTTCACACCACTTGTTTATAATTATAATTGAACTCATGTGTTATCATATTCATTTCTCTTATGTTAATTTTGTTTATGCTAGGTTACCCCACTTGGCTCTAAGACACCGGGACAAAAAAAGAGATCCTCGGGGACACCCAAAGTACAAAAGGTAATTTAGTACAATTTAAGTTTATTTGTTGAAATGTATTATGATTAAACATGTACATGTATATTGATGAATGCACATGTCTTATTTTTTTTATATACAAAAATAGTTGGGTTTTGTAGAATTAATGAATGTACCAGATGTCACCGATGTTTAGGAGTGGGAAGAGGTAACATTTTTATATCCACTTTCGATTGCATTCTTGTTTGTTCAAAATCTCTTAGAAATCATTCCTCTATGACTATGATATTTGTTACTATTTTCATACAGGAAATGGTCATACTTGTGTTAATTATCTTTTACCTATTACAACTCCCTTCGCAACTTCCTACAGATTCTTTACCATTCCATTTTGTTAGGAGTCCTCACCCATGAAGGAGCCCATCAACATTACTACACAACCCAAGTACAGAAGAAAGAGATGAGGTAATCGATAATTTAATACCAACAAATTATAGTCTAGTATTTGGTTATTTTGATAGTATTTAAAGATAAAATATCTGATTTAGCATTTGAATTATTCTTGTGTAGAGGGCCACGTACTGCGTCAGAGAAGCTCAAATTTGATGATCTAGCACAATCATAGATATTGATATAGATATATAGATGTAGTTATGGTCATTAAATGACATTTTTATATATTCGACATTTGTATTGTATATATGAATGTTGACATAGAAAATGCCATCTTTTTGTAACTCTATTATTAATTTGGCATGTATGCCATTTTTGGAAATGTACATGATTTTTGTTCATTTTTCTATATATGAAACTTGAAATTTGATCCAATTTGTTCATTGTGTGCATACCTTTGTACTTCAAAACTTATTTCTTTGCAATTAATCAAACATGTTTGTTTATTATTTAATATAATAGAATTAAAACATGTTTATCAAAGTCACTGTGGCATAGATAATGTAATAAAAGTCATATGTGACTTAGTTTGTTGTAATAAGGCATGAAAATCCAAAATATGTAATGATTTTGTCTATTGTGTCCAATTGTCCTAATTGACCAAATAAGGGTCATAGGAAGATGTATATTAATGGGTGGTTTATGTGGTTGCTATTTCTTGTAGATTGGTTCATGGAATATGTATATTAATGTCTACTAAAATTTTTTCTATAGGAAGGATCATTCAATGGATGGTTGATGTAGAGGGCAAGGTGCTTAAACTTCTTCTAACCTAGGTTGAGTCTTTTCACCAATAGGCTCCTAACAAGACACCTATTACCAAATATTTATAACTAGACTTGAACCAGGCTTGGAATTGTCTAGATCCCTCTCCTAGGACTCCTTCTAAGACAATCCACAACCCCAGTACTTGATGAGTTCCCTCATCTACACTTGCATATCCACAACCTAGATTCCCTTCCATGCACTTTACCCTTAGAAAAATAGGATCTTCACTTCCATAAGACCACTATAGGGTAGAGGAATGTCCCACACACTTCTTATTTTCTAACTAGACCATTCAGACCCTTTGGTATAGTCCTAGAAATCCCATACCATGAATTCATTAGTTAGGCCTAGTAGAGACCTAATACTTTTAGCCCTCCTAATTGGGTAAATTGAGTTCAACACAAAATTATTCCAAAGAACCCCAACAAAAAAATTTGGATTCAAATACCCTTTTTAGAGGCCTATAAGATTTCAAATTTATGGCTACAGATTCCGCCAATTGAGCACTTTACCTAGAAGCCCTAGATTTTAGGCTTTTAGGCCTATTTCCATGCATTTATAAAGGAATAGTATCACATCCACTTGTTCCAATCAAACCAATGCTTCCAAAGGGTCCTCATTGATCCTAATACTCATGACATATCACTTTTTTGGGCATGTCCTTGCATAGAACCTCACTGCAGTTCAATTCCATTCACATAGGGGTGCATAGTCTCTCATTGCCTCCAAATACCTAGGAGCACTTGTGTTCCATGGTCAATACCACTTGAAACTTAAGGTACACTTGGAAACCTTCCATTTCACCAAAGAAGATAATTTTCCATTTGTGGAGTTAATAGGAATTGCCCATTTATTGCTGAAACCTTGGTTATGAGAGTTTAAGGCGTAAAAGTGAAGGTTCATGAGTTGGGAGAACATGAGAGCATGGTAGCCATTAAAAACCATAAATTAATTGGTTTGGCATCATAACTTAGTGATTTCCAATGGTTTTGGGTTGTCATCATACATATTTGATATAGTTATTTTGTACATTTGGGCTATTTTGGGCTCATTTGGCCTAATTTGAGAATTGCAAGGTATTGGTCCTGTGTGTTGGTCCAAAAGAACAATATCTAGTTTTTGGATATTTTGAATAAATCCTAAAAGGGTATCTGGAAGTGTAGTTTTTTGAGCAAGTGTTTTCGAAAAAGTTGGTGAAAAATATGAAATATTCAATTTTACCAATGTTTCTTAGTGACCCTTAGGGATACTTTGGTCCGGTGTGCTCGTGAATGTGTAAGAGACTCTGTGGGAGAAACATGGTTTTCACTAGTAGTTAATTGGTCAAATGGAGCTAATAGAGTAGACAAATCAATCTCACGATGAATGGATTGAAAGATACCCAATGTTGCTCATTTCTATTAAGCAACATTACAAATTTTGACATAAACTGAGATAGGGATGCCAAATTAAAATGAAGGGGAATATCCCAAAATTGAGATGGGTAATTGTAGGCCTCCATAACATGGTCTTGTAACACCTGATGTTTCATCAATACCTCTCACAAGCTCCAAGATATCCCGCAAGAAAGATCATTGCCCAATATTGCTTAGT
This sequence comes from Chamaecyparis obtusa, assembly GCA_027943335.1. Lineage (NCBI taxonomy): Eukaryota > Viridiplantae > Streptophyta > Pinopsida > Cupressales > Cupressaceae > Chamaecyparis > Chamaecyparis obtusa. Next base: position 1,064,679 of record BSBK01003015.1, on the reverse strand, counting down.
GACCCTTAGGGACACTTTGGTTCAGTGTACTCACAAATGTTCAAGGGACTCCGTGGGTGAAATGGGTTTGTCACTAGTATTTACCTGGTCAACCAGAGATAATGGAGTAGGTGATTCGATCCCATGACAAATAGATTGAAAGATACCTAATGTTTCTCATTTCAATTGAGCAACATTACAACTAATGACATAAACCGAGATAGGGATGTCAAATTAAAATGAAGGGGAATCTCCCAAAATTGAGATGGGTAATTATATGCCTCCATAGTAAGGTCCTATAGCACCTAACAATTTGTCGATACCTCATCCGAGCTTTGAGATATGCCCCAAGAAAGATTGTTACCCAATGTTGCTTAGTGAGCCTTAGGGACACTTTGGTCTAGTGTACTCATTAATATTTGAGGGACTCAATGGGACAAATGGGGTTGTCACTAGCATTTACCTAGAAAATGGGAGCTAATAGAGCATACGATTCAATCCCACAAAGAACGGATTGAAAGATACCTAATGTTGCTCATTTCAATTGAGCAACATTGCAACTTTTGACATAAACTGAGATAGGGATGCCAAATTAAAATGAAGGGAAATTTCCCAAAATTGAGATGGGTAATTGTAGGCCTCCATAACATGGTCATGGAGAATCTAAATATTTGTCAATACCTTGCATGAGCTTTGAGATATGCCCCAAGAAAGATCATTGCCCGATGTTTCTGTTGGAAACTGCAATTGAAATAATTGTTGTATTGTCATTGATGTCAAACCTTAACTAGTAAGACTGTTGCTACTTAGGAAAGTACTATATCTATTTGAGTGTTGCTAAGGGGATAGGAAAGGTTGGTAACAATAGTAGCTAAGGAAAGGTTGAGTTATCTTGATACTACAAAGTGTACTTGACTATGTTGCACATTGATGAGACAATGTATTGTTTATACTAGTAAGACTGAAGACTAAATTGGTAGGCTTGACTGAGCAAAGAATGGAAAAATCATGTTTAAGCTGAGTAACGTTAGTGTCAACTGAGTCAGTGTATGCTGAGCAAAATTATAGTGTCGACTGAACAACAGTTAATTGCCGAGGAAGATAGTGTAAGCTGAGGAAACATTTGTAGTAATGACCGAGCTTTCTACATGAAGACCGAGTAGTTGATCACAGTATTGACCAAGCATCAGCAATTTTATATTTGAAGAGAATTTAGTTTTGGAGCCGACATTGTTAAATTCTTGGATTATGTAAAATGTGTTGACTTTAGTTATTAATTGTTTGGAAGCATTAAATGCACTGTAAAACATTTTATTGTAAATCTTTAAGAGATTTGAGATGATTCTAGAAAAGGAGCCTAAGAACATGAAGCAGGTAGATTCAATGAATCTGACCTAACCCTAAGATCTATGAATGAGATTGAGTGGCATAAGATGAGTTAACCTAATTGAGGAAAGTATAAAGGGAACTTGAGCATTTGGATATGCAAGTGCATGGGTGAATAAAGAATGCTGGAAGATCAGTAAAGTTTTATTGACTATATAAGCATAAAAGGCTGAAGGAGAATTGTGGTGGTTGCTTGAAGAAAAGTTCCAAGCAGATCAAAGATGGAGATGGAAAAGTTTCAAAGTCAGTAAACTAGCATTAGTGTACAAAATTGGATCTGATATTTGCAAAGTGAGTTGTATATTTTTCAGATAAATATTGCTGCTACTTTCTAACCATTGTAACAATCAAAATCCTTTTAACAAAGGTTGACCTAATAGTCATATGTTAAATCCTTTGAACAAGGTTGCATTCTAATGGAGTGTATGTAAGTCCTATGACAAGGCTCACTTTTAATAGGGTGATTGAAATCCTTTAACCGGGTCACACCCGACAGTGTGTATTGTAACCTTTGACAGGGTTGGCTTTTTATCAAGCTCACTTAAGAAGAGTGAAAATAATAGTAGCATGTTACAAAGTGGTTTTTCCCAAATTGGGTTTCCACTATAAATCCTGGTGTTAATACATGTGTGAATGTTTTGGTTTGAACATTTCTATGTTTTACAAGTTAAGTTATAGTTGGGTAGTGGACTGCATTGTTGTATGTTTCTATTATTGAATCAGTGATGACCGAGTTTGTTTTGGTTATTGGATTTGATTTAAAGAAAAGTTTGTAAGTTTTTTTTATACATTAGGACCTAAGAACAACTGATTCACCTCCCCTCTCAGTTGTTCTAAATTATATTAACAATTGGTATTAGAGCTTTGTTGCTTATTATTAGTGTTGACAGAAATCAAGTTTAAAGGGGCTTGAAGCAAATGATCAGGATGTATAAGGAGGTACCAAAGCTGAATAAGGAAAACTTCCCTACATGGCAAAGCTTGATGAAGCTGCATCTGGCCAGTATTGATGACTCTGCAAAGTACTACATTGAGAACAACTATGTCTCACCTGTCACACCTTTGACTGCCAAAGAAATGAGAGCTAAGCAAGAACATAATCAGGCAGTGCTGGAAATTGCATCTGCCCTAAGCTATCTATAATTTGAGGACATTAAGGATTGCACAACTACTAAGGATATATGGGACACACTTGCAAGGATCTATGGTGGTGACTTAAATGTGCTAAAAGCAAAGGCCAAGAATCATAGAGGTAAGTTTGATGAAATGAGAATGCAAGAAGGTGAAAACATTGCACAATATTATGGGAGAATAAAAGAAGTTGTGAATGCTATTAGAGGAGAAAATGGGGCTATTGATGATGAAACTATAATTGGGAAAGTACTAAGAACCCTGCGTCCTATATATGCTATTAAGATCTTAGCTATTAAGGAATCTAGATGCAACTCTGCTAATGTGCTTACTTTGGAAAGTTTGGTTGGTAAGATGACTACTTTTGAACTCTCTAACTATGATAATTTCACTGTTGGAAGCATTGGAAATGTTGAATCTTCTTTCAAGTCACAACTAGTTCTAAAAAGGCCAAAGAAAGAAAAAGAAAGATGTATCAGTGAAAGTGAAAGTGATAGTGAAATTGAAAGTGATAGTGACACTTCTGATGAAGAACTAGAAGATCTAGAAGCTCTTATGGCTAGAAGACTGAGAAGGGGAAAAGGAAAGTATAAAGGTAAACTCCCTATTATATGTTTTGCATGTAATAAAGTTGGTCATATAGTTGCTAGATATCCTGACATGAAGGATAAAGATGATGAAAGGAAAAGCAAACACAAAGACAAAAGAGATGACAGAAGCTATTGATGGAACAAAGACTACAAAGGAAAAGGTAAGAAATCTTGTTACATTGCTGAAAAAGAAACTGACACTAATAGTGATGATTTTGAAATTGAGGTAGTCTATGTTGCAATGAAAGATGAATCTGATGAAGATGAGAAAACTAAATTGATATTCTATGTGAACAAGAATGATAAATGGATTATTGATATTGGTTGTTCACATCACATGACTGGTGACAAAAATAAGTTTGAGACCTTACATCATTACAGAGGTAAAAGTGTAAAATTTGGTAATGATGCACCATGTCCTATTAGAGGAAAAGGTTTGATTAAACTGACCGATAATATATCTTGTGAAAATGCATATTGGGTTGAAGGTCTTAATTATAATTTGTTAAGTGTTGCTCAGCTTAACAAAACTGGTTACCGAGTGGAATTTCATCACAAGCAAGCTAAAATATTTGATGATACTAGAGAACTAATTAGAAGTGGAGATCAGACTAGAGGTAATTTGTTCTATCTTGACCTATCTGAAGAAACATGTTTAATTACACAACTTGATGATATTTGGTTATGGCATAAAAGGCTATGTCATGTTAACTTTGACAATCTGGTAGAGATAAGTAAAAAGAAAAAGGTAAGAGGTCTACCTAGATTGAAGAAACCTAAGAATGTGATGTGCAAGGAATGCCAGTTAGGAAAAATGACAAAGTCAAGTTTTAAGAGAAAATCCTTTACTTCTGAAAAATTTTTAGATTTGGCTCATATTGACCTTTGTGGACCTATGGGTGTACAAAGTTACTGTGGTGCTAGATACTTTATCTTATTTGTTGATGATCATAGTAGGATGATGCATGTAATGTTTCTAAAAGAAAAAATTGAAGCTTTTCAATTCTTTAAGTGGTATTTGGCTAAGGTTGAGAAGGAGACAGGTAGGAACCTAAAATGTCTTAGATCTGACTGAGGTGGAGAATTTACATCAAATGAATTTAATCTATTTTGTAATGATAGAGGAATTAAAAGATAGATGTCTGCACCTAGAACACCTCCACAGAATGGTATAGCAGAAAGGAGAAACAGATCTATCTTGGATTGTGCAAGGACATTGTTGATTGAAAATAATGTGGCACAAAAATACTGGAAATAAGCTATAAGCACTGCTGTCTACACTCTTAACCAGGTACATATCAAGAAAGGTACAAATCTGACACCCTATGAATTATGGCATGGGCATGCACCGAGTGTTAAATACTTTAGAATCTTTGGAAGTAAGTGCTATATATTAAAAGATACTAGGAATGGAATGTTTGATGCTAAAAGTGATGAAGGCATATTCCTAGGGTATTCCACAAAAAGTAAAGCTTATAAGTGTTTGAATTCTAACACTAACAAAATTGTGGAAAGTGTGAATGTCAAAATTGATGAATATGTAGAAAGAAATGAAGCTGACAACAAAAGAGAACCAGAAGATTATAGATCTTTTGTGTACATTGAGGAAGAAGAAGAGGCAAGTAAAAAACTTGCACTTGATGCCGAGTCTCGGGTAAGCAATGTTGAGTGACAGACAGATGCTACAAAGCATCAGGAAAACAGTGCCGAAAGAGAACAAGAACATGCTGAGCTACAAGAAAATGCTGCTAAATATTAGGAAGAGGTTGTCGAACATTCAGAAGTTAAATCTAACAATCTTGTTGAGGAACATGATGAAATAGAGGAGAGAGGAGATGAACCTATTTTGGCAAAATATGTAAGAAGACATCACAAGCCTGAATAGATAATTGGAGACAAAAATACTGGAATTCAGACCAGAAGTAAGACTAAGGATCCAACATGCCTACTATGTGAATTTGAACCCAATTCAACTAGAGAGGCATAGGAGGATGAAGACTGGATACAAGCAATGAATGAAGAGATTGACCAGATTGAGAAGAATGATACTTATACTTTGGTGCTGAGACTTGAAAACAAAAATGTTATAGGAACAAAGTGGGTGTTTCATAATAAGATGAATGAAAATGGTGAAATCACTAGAGACAAAGCTAGGCTGGTATGCAAAGGCTACGCATAAGAAGAAGGAATAGATTATGGGGAGACATTTGGCCCTGTAGCTAGATTGGAAGGATTAAGAACTCTGCTTGCATATGCTGCTTATAAAGATTTCAAGGTATATCAAATGGATGTCAAGTCTGCATTTTTGAATGGTATACTAGAAGAAGAAGTTTACATAGAATAGCCAGAAGGTTTTATTGATCCAAACAAAAGACACATGGTGTGCAAACTAAACAAAGCACTATATGGATTGAAGCAAGCTCCCAGAGCATGGTATGAGAGGTTACACAACTACTTGATACAGATTGGATTTTCAAGAACAAATGACACAAGCAATCTGTACATGAAAGATGAAGAAGGTAAAGGTATCTTGTTGGCAAAAATTTTTGTGGATGACATTATTTTTGGTGGACAAGATGCATTATGTAAAAGTTTTTCAAATGAAATGCAAACTAAATTTTAAATGAGTATGTTTGGTGAGATCAAATGATTTGTTGGTTTACAAGTATATCAGAGGAAGAATGGAATTTTCATTACATAGTCTAAGTATGTTAATGAAATAATGAAAACTTTTGGTATGGAAGATGCTAAACTAGTGGGAACTCCTATGGTTCTTGGACAAAAGTTATCTAAGAATGATGATGCTGTAGAAGTGAATCAGACTTTGTACAGATCCATGATTGGAAAATTGCAGTATGTTGTACATAGTAGACCAGATATTGCACTAGCTATTGGGATTGTGGCAAGATTTTCTACCAATCCTAAGGAAACACACATGATGGTTGTGAAAAGAATTATGAGATACTTGAAAGGAACTGCTGACTTTGGTCTATATTATAAGAAGGATGACAAATTTGAACTCAGAGTTTATACAGATGCTGATTGGGTAGGAAATGTAGATCATAGAAAGAGTACTAGTGGTGGAGCTTTCTTTCTTGGACAAAGATTAGTCTCTTGGACAAGCAAGAAACAAAATTACATTTCCCAATCTACTACCGAGGCCGAGTATGTTGCTGCTGTAGTAAACTATTCAAACTTGGTATGGATAAAACAATTGTTGATAGGCATGAAAGAAGAAATTACTGAACCTATTGTTATTTTCTATGACAACACAAGTGCTATCAATATTTCTAAGAATCCAGTGATGCACACTAAGACCAAGCACATTGCAATCAAGTATCACTACTTGAGAGAATTATTACAAGATAAAGAAGTCCGAAAGGAATATGTGAATACAAAAGAACAATTAGCATACATATTCACTAAAGCTTTAACCTGAGAAGCTCATGAGTATTTGAGAAGTCAATTAGGGGTCCTTACCCTAAATGAGACTGCCTAGACAAGCTAGGGGCACTGCATCAAATGTGCTACAATAGAATATTTGACAAATTGATACAGAAGATTGTCACACTTTAGGGCTGGCCTAGAGTTGTGAGAAGGAGCAAAGACAAGGAATCAGTCATAAGCAAGATGACAGAGGGAGAAACACTGAGCTGCACAGATATTATCTACATTTGATGGATGTATGTTTTAGTTTCTACTTTGGCATTTTTTTCAAAGAGGGAGATGAATTGATATGATAGCACATGACACTGAAGCTAAGGATTATGAACTGAAATGAAGGATCAGGATAGAGGGAGATCTAAATACTTCTGACGGTCATAGAAGTAAGGCTTATAGGATTTTGAATCATAATGAAGCTAAGGATATTATAAATCATTCTATGATGAATAGATAAGTTTTTGGATTGGTTGGTAATCCATGTGTTATTTAGGTGATATCATATGGTGCTGCCATCAATGCCAAAGAGGGAGATTGTTGGAAACTACAATTGAAACAATTGTTGTATTGTCATTGATGTCAAACCTTAACTGGTAAGATTGTTGCTACTTAGGAAAGTACTATATCTATTTGAGTGTTGCTAAGGGGATAGGCAAGGTTGGTAACAATAGCAGCTAAGGAAAGGTTGAGTTATCTTGATACTACAAAGTGTACTTGACTATGTTGCACATTGATGAGACAATGTATTGTTTATACTAGTAAGACTGAAGACTAAATTGGTAGGCTTGACCAAGCAAAGAATGAAAAAATCATGTTTAAGCTGAGTAATGTTAGTGTCGACCGAGTCAGTGTATGCTGAGAAAAATTCTAGTGTTGACCGAACAACAGTTAATTGCCGAGGAAGGTAGTGTAAGCCAAGGAAACATTTTTAGTAATGACCGAGCTTTCTACATGAAGACCGAGTAGTTGATCATAGTATTGACCAAGCGTCAGCAATTTTATATTTGAAGAGAATTTAGTTTTGGAGCCGACATTTTTGAATTCTTGGATTATGTAAAACATGTTGACTTTATTTATTGATTGTTTGGAAGCATTAAATGCACTATAAAACATTTTATTGTAAATCTTTAAGAGATTTGAGATGATTCTAGAAAAGGAGCTGAAGAACATGAAGTAGGTAGATTTAATGAATTTGACCTAACCCTAAGATCTATGAATGAGATTGAGCGGCATAAGATGAGTTAACCTAATTGAGGAAAGTATAAAGGGAACCTGAGCATTTGGATATGCAAATGCATGGGTGAACAGAGAATGCTGGAAGATCAGTAAAGTTTTATTGACTATATAAGCAGAAAAGGCTGAAGGAGAATTGTGGTGGTTGCTTGAAGAAAAGTTCCAAGCAAATCAAAGATGGAGATGGAAAAGTTTCAAAGTTAGTAAACCAGCATTAGTGTACAGAATTAGATTTGATATTTGCAAAGTGAGTTGTATATTTTTCAGATAAATATTGCTGCTACTTTCTAACCATTGTAATAGTCAAAATCCTTTTAACAGAGGTTGACCTAATAGTCATATGTTAAATCCTTTGAACAAGGTTGCATTCTAATGGAGTGTATGTAAGTCCTATGACAAGGCTCACTTTTAACAGGGTGATTGAAATCTTTTAACTGGGTCACACCTGATAGTGTGTATTGTAACCTTTGATAGGGTTGGCTTTTTATCGAGCTCACTTAAGAAGAGTGAAAATAATAGTACCATGTTACAAAGTGGTTTTTCCCAAATTGGGTTTCCACTATAAATCTTGGTGTTAATACTTGTGTGAATGTTTTGGTTTAAACATTTTTGTGTTTTACAAGTTAAGTTACAACTAGGTAGTGGACTGCATTGTTGTATGTTTCTATTATTGAATCAGTGATGACTGAGTTTTTTTTGGTTATTGGATCTGATTTAAAGAAAAGTTTGTAAGTTTGTTTTATACATCAGGACTTGAGAACAACTAATTCACCCCCCCTCTTTGTTGTTCTAAATCATATTAATAGTTTCTTAGTGACCCTTAGGGACACTTTGGTCCGGTGTGCTCGTGAATGTTCCAGGGACTCAATGGGTGAAATTGGGTTGTCACTAGAATTTATCCAACTGGCCAGAGATTTGGAGAAGATGATTTGATCCCATGATGAATGGATTGAAAGATACCCAATGTTTCTCATTTCAATTGAGCAACATTGCAACTTTTGACATAAACTGAGATAGAGATGCCAAATTAAAACGAAGGGGAATCTACCAAAACTGAGATGGGTAATTGTAGGCCTCCATAACATGGTCTTGTAGAGCTTGAATATTTGTTGATACCTCACATGAGATCTGAGATATGCCCCAAGAACGATCATTGCCCGATGTTGCTTAGTGACCCTTAGGGACACTTTGGTCTGGTGTGCTCATGAACATTCGAGGGAATCCGTGGGTGAAATGGGGTTATCACTAGCATTTACCCAACCAACCAAAGCTAATGGAGAAAATGATTCAATCCCACAATGAACGAATTGAAAGATACCCAATGTTTCTCATTTCAATTGAGCAATATTGCAACTTTTGACATAAACCGAGATAGGGATGCCAAATTAAAATGAAGGGTAATCTCCCAAAATTGAGATGGGTAATTGTAGGCCTACATAACTTGGTCTTGTATCACCTGATGATTCATCAATACCTCACACAAGCTCTTAGATATGCCCCAAGAAAGATCATTGCTCAATGTTGCTTGGTGACCCTTAGGGACACTTTGGTCCGGTGTGCTCGTGAATGTTTGAGGGACTCTATGGGTGAAATGGGGAGGTCACTAGTGTTTACCTGGCTAACTAGAGCTAATGGAGTAGATGGTTTGATCCCATAGTGAATGGTTTGAAAGATACCCAATGTTGCTCATTTCAATTGAGCAACATTGCAACTTTTGACATAAATTGAGATAGGGATGCCAACTTAAAACAAAGGAGAATCTCCAAAAATTGAGATGGATAATTATAGCCTCCATAACACGGTCCTATAGCACCTAATAATTCATTGATATCTCACATGAGCTCCAAGATATGACCCCAAAAATATCAGTGCCCAATGTTGCTTAGTGACCCTTGGGGACACTTCGGTCTTGTGTGGTCACAAACGTTTGAGGGACTCCATGGGTGAAATGCGGTTGTCACTAGAGTTTACCTAGCCAAGCGAAGCTAAAGGAGAAGATGATTTGATCCCATAGTGAATGGTTTGAAATATATGAAACATGATATATCTAGCCATTCTTTGAATTAGGTTGGGAAACCTTGAAGTGGACATTGGCTTGTTGGACCTCCATGATTCATTGGGTGCTCTCGCACCAACAATATGCATAACAATATATAGCCATTAAATCAATTACAATAATGACATTTTCCATCTTATTGAAACTTAATGCATTCCATTACTTCATATGACATGAGCTTTTGCAATCACATCCATGTTATGGTGTTTAAAGAATAGATTTTTTAAAGATATGTCTGAACATGTTCTTAATGGTAATTAATATTTAAGTAATAATTTTTTAAATAGATTTCAGATTTATTTATTGTTGAATTTACAAAATAAAAGGCAAAGTTCAAAAGTAAATGCCATAGTCTTCTAGGGTAGGGATTGAGAGGATTAAATACATGTATTTTAATAATATATTTGTAAATCAGGCCCATTACACCTTTTATATACAAAATTTGGCATTTAACATGCACATGACAACTCATTTCCCTTTTTTACATAAAACTTGGCATAATATGCACATGGCAGCTCATTGCACCTTTTATATAAAAAATTTGGGAACTAACATGCACATGACAACTTATTGCCCTTTTTTTATATAAAAATTAGCATCTAATATGCACATGACAACTCATTGCCCTTTTTTTTATACAAAATTTGGTATCTAATATGCACATGACAACTCATTTCTCTTTTTTTTACATAAAAATTAGCATCTAATATGCACATGGCAGCCATTTTTTAATACAAAAATTGGCATCTATTTATGCACATTACATCTCATTGTCATTTTTAAGTACAAAAATTGGCCTCTAAATATGCACATAGAGAACCTCGAAGATATACACAAAATTGTCAAAAGCATTCTACCATATTGTAGAATCATTCTTCTAGATTGCCCAAAATTAATCAAGAGAACCTTTTGGATCAAATCTAACCCTTATTGTGTCAAGTATTTCCTTGTGGTCAAATTCATGAACTTTCCAGAAATTCTTGTTAAGAGGTCTTCCACGATTCTTAATCAATTGAATATTTTTTGCAACAATAAGGTTAGATTAATGAAGAATATGTCTATGTGTCTCAAAGTCCTCGAACAACCAGACATTAGAATTCTCAATAGGATACCTACATTTTATAGAGTTTAATACCCAAATCAATGCAATGTAATAAAAAGAGTTTAATAGGTATGCATACAACTGGACACAGTAATGGTACCTTCTAAGCCATGTCCCTGTGACAACAACAAATCCTATTGGGTACTTAATACCCTCTCCATCAATGACTATAGTTGTCAATTTCTTTTTTGCCTCAATACAACACAAAAAGTAATTTGTTCCTTCTTCATTATTCTCATCTGCAATAACTATATATACATTACCTGCATTTAATAGAAGGATTAGTTAATACCAAAATCATAATTTAAAGAACTAATAAATTGAGCTTAAAATTGATTTAACCTACAAAATATAGAGAAATTACATGGTTCAACTAGGTCAGATACATGGTCAAAATCCACTGATGCTTCAAACTGGTTCATTTGTAGTTCTTTGGAAGGTTGATATGTATCTAGGGTTTGCAAAGGTCTACAAGGACATTGGTTAACCCACTCTTTTTATTCACATTAATCCCACACAAAATGCATACATGAAGAGAAAAAGCATGAAATTTGTCTAGTATAAATAGCTAATCATGTAATCATGTAATCATGTTAAATAGCTAATAAAAATACACAATTAAATCTTGATAGCAATATCACAATTTGACTTGCTATGGAAAATATCTCCTACTTATCAGCTAATCATGTTGCATTTGAACTTCTAAATGAATGCATGTCACTTGATCTTGTAAGTGTACAATAATCTAGATAGTTTTCAATATTAGATTCATGTATCAACCAAAAATATCTAGAAACCATAGAATTCATGCATTACCTAGTCCCAACATAGAGTTACCATTGCATAATTGTTTTTGTATCTATTAACATTGTGCCACCTTCGTACTTTAATCCCTCTCTAGTAAGAGCTCTTTTCACACATGCTCTCACACCATGATGCTCTCCCTTTCCATGCCCTTCCTCAGTGAAATTCAAAAAATATTGTACACCACTTGTCACATGCATCCTAGTCAACCAATAGTACATCCTTACATTCTTTAATTGTGTGGTGCAATTATCCAACCATATTAAGTGTTGGTTGTATCTTATACCTCTTTCCTTTAAACTATCATAGAAGACTGTAAATCATCCTTGCACAAAATTTTAGGAATGAGTACGATCATCACTAATATAGAAGTGATACTCTCTTATAACCTTTATGTCCTCTGTGCTATCATGTGCATGCATGAATGCTATGTGTACAAAAATTGTAACTTGTGTAGAGTGGTCATACATAGGTTGCACTTCATTTTGAGGTTTTGGTGTATAATTCTTAGCAATTCTTACAACTTGAATTGCTCATCTAACCACCTAGCTATATGTGTGTGACCTATGTACTCATAAACTAGTTTCTCTTGAAACATCTTCATAAAATCAGCTATGCATATATCCCTTTTCAATAACTCACACCTCTTTAATTCTTTTCCATCTTTAACACCATATGTGACTGACTTGTATTTTCCAATAGAAACTAGTGTCTTACCAATTTCATGTGTGTTATCGAGATGTAGGCATCTAGGTAACTGTTGCAAACCACTGCATGTAGGACAAAACCCTTTCAAACACATCATCTTATAGTAAATGCACCCATCATCTTGTCTACATAGTACACTTGAAATAAATTATCTCAGTGATTTAGGAGGTTCTTGTAGACTACATCCTTGCAAAACATCATTAGTGTGAAAAGTACAACATATATAATGATAAATATCATAATACATGGAAAATTCATCATGGACCCTACAAAAACACGTAGTACATGCATGATTAATCTTAACATAAAATGGTTTTGTCATCTCAAAAAATATTTGTCTAATTTTAATCTAAGGAAAAATTTGAAGAAACCTTTCATAAAATTATGTTTGATTCATGTGTCTAAATAGTGTTTTGGATGTGGCTCACAATTTCTAATTCCAATTTTCCTTCTAACAACATCTCTTTGGTTGGGTGAAACCCTTGTGTTGTCATGCCAAAATTTTTCAATTAACATTCTTAGTGCATCAACAACAACCTTGTTCTTGCGTAGGAGTCTACCTGAGAATGCCCAAAGAGAATTATTGTTAGGATCCCCAATTTTCTCTTGCCTCTCTAAGGCATTGTGTAATGTTGTTCTACTTATTCTTAATAACTTGCTTGTTTTCTTATTAAACAAGATTTTTTCATTTCCTTTCCCATTATGGTTAATGTGAGGACATGTTGAGTAACATTAGCATCTTTTGTACATGATTTCATACCAATGGCTTGGTATGCATCAAATATATTTCTCACAATAGTTCTTTCACTACTATTTTTGGTTGTTGTTACCCCAAAATTCACATTGTCTCTCTAAATTTCAGATTTTTAATCATTTCAAGAACTAATTGGCATCTTCCACTTTGGTTTAAATTTTCAAAATGGTTATTCCATATTCTTTCAACCGTTCTTCTACAAGTTCTTTCAAAATTTTTTATCATGCATTGGCCTCACAATATTTTCATCAATGTGAATTAGAAACTTTGTTTTTCTACGAATTATTCTAGGAGGTGTTAAGATACGTGCATGCTTTTGGTTTTCATTAGGTGCATTCATTACATTGATTTCAATTGGAGTATGGTAATTGCATTCATTAGGTGCATTCATCACGTGCGTTTGAATTGGTGCATTAGGTACATTTATAATGTCAATTTGGATTGTTGTATGTTCATCACTTTCATTAGGTGCATAGATGACATACCTCCATGTAACCTCCTCACGTGCTCCCTTTGTCTTATTTTTGCTGCCTCTCATTGTTCATTTGGTCCTCTCTTATTCTTTCCCATTACATTAATATTGATTGTCCTACACATAACATCATGATGCAAATCCACAATCAAATAGAAAGAAAATAACAAATAACCATAATTTTATTATAATCTAAAGTAAAAAACCAAAAAATAAAACAAATCAATCATTTAAAAGCAAAATTGAAAAAATAAATAAATGCAAACCTAACTATTAATGTCCCATAAATTGATGCCAAATAGTGCAGTGGGACCTTAAAACAACTTGTAATGCTGGTTTCTAGGCCATTGGGAATATATCATATAGATTTTCTCATAACTTGTATGGGTTATGGAAACCTAAAACCAATGTTAACATTTTCCTCATAACCCGTACAGGTTATGAAAAATTAGAGGTTCAACTCTACTTTTCCATAACCCATACAAGTTTTGTAAAATAGGAACCTAGGAAGGAAGGGAGGGGGAGAGAGGTAGGGAGGAAGGGGATACAAAGAGAGAGAGAGAGAGAGAGAGAGAGAGAGAGAGAGAGAGAGAGAGAGAGAGAGAGAGAGAGAGAGAGAGAGAGAGAGAGAGAGAGAGAGAGAGAGAGAGAGGCATGCCTTTACATCTCCAAAATGTGTACGCATTATGAAAGACTTAAAATGTACTTTTTTATTTTCAAAACCCAAGTGTGTTATGATGGACACAAAAACTTGAACATGTTTTAGGCTTGGAAAAAGGGTTGGTAAATGACCCTAAGGCTTGAAAGCCCATTTTACCTCCATTTTAATCCCTTTACACATTTTTTCATCTTCTAACATGAATTATCAACTTCATCCTCATCAGGTTTACAAATGATCAAGTGGGTATCTCTAATTTACCACCATAATCTCACATGTCTTCTCATCTTTCTAACCATATAAGTTTTTAAAATTTTTAACAACATTAACATAGTGAAATTTAATTTTCTTTACCAATGTCTTGATAGGTCTCACATACATATGTCTACCTTTTTTTTAATTAATTTTGATCTACTTGACCAATTGAAAATCAAATTAAATATTACTATTCTACACTTGAATCTATACACTTTAAAAAAAAATGAAAATTGCATTTTCAATTATTTTGATGCAAGTTATGCCAAGTGCATGAATAGTTACCAGACTTTTTGGATGCGGTCACTTCAACAAATCATTAAAAAAAGTACTCAACAAGAAATTATGAAAAAATACACAACTTATAGATCTCACTCTTACCTGCCATTCTACTAAACAGTTTTTCAAAATACTAAATCTAACTTTATCTTTTGTTGAGCACACAAAAATAGCTATGTTATATTTTTTTGAAAAAACCAGGAACAATTTTCCATGTAAAGATGATTTGACCCTCTTAATCTTATCCATTTTATAAAAAAATTAGTAGTTTAGAAACTAGATTCAAAGTACTACAATTCTTATTCTTTACACATCTTCTAATTTTGAGTGCAAGACCCTCTAATTTCTATTTGAAGTTTAGGTTTACTTGATTTTAGAAAAAATGTGGCCACTTATACCCCCTTTTTGCACACCATCTTGGTGCACTTACCAGGTGATGAAGACAATTACCTAATTTTCAAGACACTATCAAATTGATGTGGTGTGATAAAACTAATGTGCCCCTAGAGATTTGATTGATTTTGATACCTACCTTGAGTAACTTGATGTGGTGCAATGAAATCACTTGTGTAGAAAGATAAAAGCATTTCAACTTGATGTGAGTCTTGATGAAGTTAAGATGCCCCTAGCGATGACATCTTGCTTAAATTTGTAGTTTTAAAGTTAGTTGATTTGATTGATGATATAGTATTCCTGCGCCCTCGGGATTGAAATTAAAATATGGGAAGAAATACCATTGATGAAAAACATTGATTTTGGAAGTAGAATTGATGTCAAATTGATGTAATTAGATTACAAACAAGTGAGAATGAATTTTGAGCAAATTCAAGGTCATTTGGAGTGATTTTGACCTTGTTTTGACTTAGGTTTTACCTAGTTTGACCAAGTTTGACTCAAGTTGATAAGACTTTGACCAATATAAAAATTTCTAGACTTTGGTCTTGATTAAAAATTTGAGATTGAATGGCCAATTTCTTGAGTAGATGTTGCAATGATAAACTTGATTTGACTTAGCAATCAATTGCGTTTGACTAGAATTTTGATTTATAATTTTGAGTGTGATGTTGATATCAAATTTTGATTTTGATCTAAAAAATGGGTTTAGGACGCAAAAATTAGGTAAGGGTTTGAATTTTGCATCAATCAAAGCACTTTAAAAATTAGGTCAAAAAGTATAAAAGGGGCCCAAGGGGTCATTTAAAAATCATTTTCACCAGTTAACTTTTGAGTTTTGAGAGCCATTTGAGAGCAACTATGCATGTTCCCATGCAAGCCCATCAATTTGAGCATCATAGGAGGCACAAATGGTTGCAGAACTATGGTCCACCAGTAAGTATTCAATCTCCTAGCTTGAATTCTTGAATTTCATGTCATTTTTTAATTTTTTACAATATTTTTAGGGCTTAAACCCTAGTTATCATGTGATAAAAGTTGCCTATCGTACGATAAATCTCATTAAAATGTTGTATCATATGTAGAAATATTTTTATCATTTTAAAATCTTTCATCGCACCCCTTATAGAGTTTCATCGTACAATAATATGGTGATTTTTCTTTTATCACACAAATTAAATCCAATATTTCTTCAGTTTGTCAAGATTGATTCTGAAAGTAGATTTTTTTATAGCTTTCCCAATGTCTGAATTCTTTGATTTTGATATGATTTCTTAACCTGAATCAGATATTGATATGTTTCTTTGTGTCTTGTGATATAGGAGTGGTTTCTTGGCCCTCAGTTATGATGTGTCTATCCCCAGGCATTGAGATTAGTGCACTTTTTATTTGATTAGGATCGAGCAGTAGTTGAGTAGTGTGGGTTGGGGAGGCTTCTTACCATGCTTGATATCTGTGTGAACCATGGATTACTCATAGCTCTCGCAGAGCACTTCCATAGTGAGCATAATACTTTTCACTTTATGGTTGAGGAGATTATAGTTACTCTTGAGGATGTTTACAAGATCCTATGACAATCTTTCACTAGTGATCATGTATATTATGATCAGAATCCCACTCAGGGTATTGCTTCTATGAGACATATCTTTGGCAATGATGCTATATTAGTCAAACAAATTACATGTGATTATATGTGCTTCACCAGTTCAGTTAGGATTACCCTCTCGCTTGCATTCTTGCTAGGCTGATTGGTTGTGTTATAACACTAGACAAGAGCCAACATGGCTCCTTATGTTGATAGGGTTGGATCCTATTAGAGATGATTAGCCATCGACAAATATTTTTCTGGGGATCATGTTTATTATGTAATATGTACCGAGAGATACATGAGATAGTGTATCAGAATGGGAGTATGGCCACAAGTGTCATAGTATTACAAATTTGGGCATGGGAGCATATCCTGATAGTGCGACTAGTGGTAGATGGCATGATAGGTGTAGGTATGCCATATATTTATCGCTATACTAGATATATTCATTAGCCCAATTTGGGAAAGACAACCTATTGGAGGAGGCAATTGGATGACATGACATTAGTAGTTTGGAGACCGTATATTTAGATAGAGATATGGTCAGACTCTAGGAGGGAGTTAGCATACATGTTTTCAACTAGACCAATATTGGGTTGATATTTTCCTATTGTTCAAAGGTTTTGTATTAATCATGTATGGAGATAGTTCATGCATCACCAGGATGTCAATATGAAGTTTACTGCATATGCTCACTTTCCAGATGGGGAAGATGATTGGGGTCTATGACCATCTTTTGATTTATCATTGCAGGAGCTAGGAGATTTATAAGGAGCATAGTGGGATTATCTTCCTAAGACCTTGGATGCTCAATCATTCCAACTTACTGATAACATCTAATCATACACCCTTTCTCCTGATTCACAGATCCATCAAAGAGACTATCTCACCTAGACGAGGATGATGAGCCACTAGCACAATCACCAAGCAGAGGTTAGGGTAGAGGAAAGAGGGGTTTTGGGAAAAGAGATGATACCCCTAGGGAAGGAGGTCAATGTGACACAAGTGCCTGATGTAGTAGTTGTCCTACCATTGGACCACAATGACGTAGAGGTGAGATGGGAACCTTAGGAGACTTTGGAGTTGTAGTTGTAGAGGAGGATGCATAAGAGGAGGGGGAGAGACTAGTTTGACAATGTGTTGATATGGGGAAAATGGGATGTAGGGACATGTAGGATCATATTCTAGATGAGGAAGAGGAGGTCCTAGGAGAGGCACCTATAGGGGAGACAGTCGAAGAGGAGGCATTGACCAAGGAGGTACCCATAGAGGATCCTACATATATGATATAGGAACTCAAAGGCCAAGTCATAGAGTTGTGGGGATGACTTGCAAAGTGAGATAGGACCATTATTGAGTGGGATAGGGACATAGATAAGCATGATCGATGCATTGCATGTTGGATAGTAGAGAGAGACCAGAGGATCCATGAGCATGATCAGACCCAACATACTATAGCATATCAGAGTTCTAGGGCTGTGTACTATTATTCCATTTATATCTCAGTGATTCCTATAGATCAAGTGTACCTACCTATTCTATATTTTCTTCTCAGCCCAATGGTGCCATTCCTATAGCACCCATGAGGACTGATGTTCCATCTCCTTCCCCTCCTCTTGGTCATGAGGGCGGGGACAAGTCATGACTATCTTCTATCATCTTTCTTCTCATTTTATATCGATCCTTGATGGAGAAATTTTGACATACTCCCTATTTTTCATAATGAGATTTTGATACACTCCTTTTTGGATATCTCATTGTATACTGAGTTTTGATACTTTCATGATATATGAGATATATATTATTTGATAGTCGTCTGATATATTTTATTCTCTCTTGTGTATCATGTATGGGTTTTCCTTGCTTTCAGATGATGTATATCTTGCTCCATTATTTCCTTTGTTTAGCATTATGAAAATGTGATTGTAGCATACTATCTCTATAGAATGTTATGATCTTTATAGGAAAATTTAGCACAAGTTCCCCTTTTATATACCAGATGATGTGATGAGATATGATGCTAACTTTTTTCTTGCAGGTGATGCAAAATGGTGTTGAATCCAGACGTTTGATTGAAAAGGTGATGATATTTGTAGTTAACCACTACGATGAAAATGATTTCAAATTTCTTGGATTTAATATGTGGATGATCGTAGCTCATTAAAAGAATTGGGCAGACTAAAATGAAAACCTAGAATGAATGTAGAACTAGAACTGTAGTCACTGATCTCTTTAGCCAATTTATCATCATTGGGCGTTGTGGGACATCATAGCTGATACAACTATCACTGATGCCACTGCGACCACAAGAATATGAATATCACCTATATCAATTAAAATGTGGGAAACAAACATAAGCATCCGGGCATAAAAGATGAGATAACCTAAGTATCATTTCCAATTGATTTTACAAGGTTACACCAACATCAAGGCATTTCGAGCTGAGATGACCATGAGTGCAATCTTGTTTGAAAAAATACACTAACAACAAGGAGATAATTTTGACCTCACCTTAGTGTCTAGATAAATCTATTTGAGGTATGTGAAATGTTCCAATCAAGATGGAGGCTCTTAACATACATATCCATTTTAATGGATATCTTAGGGTCATTGGGACCACACCAACAAGAAAAAGTTAAACACAATGATTATGCTCCCAATCTAGGTTCCTCTAGTCATTTTAGACATCATCGAGCTACTTAGAAAGGGATAATAAATAAAGTCAAATGATAACAAACAACATACTAAGAAAATTCAAAACCTTTATTACTTCTGTAGTCATTTAGACATCATTGAGTTGCAACAGAGATGAGATTCAACATTAACTCAATAAGTTTTTGAGTGTTGTTTGCATTTTTTTGTATATGTTCTTATGGTTTGTTTAAGTGTGTAGTGTTAAGAAACATTATTGAACATTCAAATCTATCATTTATTTGTTTGGATTATGGTTTAAGTTTATTTGATAAGTGTTGAGAAAAGTTGTTTGTTGATGTCTTCACATTGTGGGGTGTTGAGAAACACTATTGTGTGTTAGTGATGAATCTTTTAGTGATTTTGGAAAACTGACTCTAATTCATATTGGATGTTGATCTGAATGACTGTTGCGATAGGAAAACTACCCCAGACCTAAATGTCCTAGGATAGAGATAAAGACCGATTCCAATCCATGGCAGTGTTGTGTGGAACAAATGATTTGTTATGAAAGTGACTTAAGCTATATAAAAGATGAAAAACAAGACTAGAGCCCATGTAGGCAGGATAGCCAAGTTACATGTTGATAGATGGAGTTTTTGGTTTACACGTGATGTCTGTTTACATGGTTTTCACCTCTTGGAAGATATTCTATTTTTGTTACCGAGGCACCTGTTTACTAGGTTTTCACTAACGCACTTTTTCATTTTTATTTATTTTTGGGTTGATGCATCAAAGCACTTATTTACTAGGTTTTCACCAAGATGATCATTTTTTCAGGACTTTTTCAAAATTTTATGGTTTTTTCAAGACTTTTTCTATTGTTTTTGGTATTTTTAGGATCATTTCTCTTTACAAGATTATTGATTTGAGAATGTCAGTTGTGTTGGAAATATGGATGTAGTAACTGAGAGGGGGGGGGGGTGAATCAGTTAACCATAAAATATTACCATAGATCCCTTAGATGTCTTATTAAATCATTTACTGTTGTCATACAAAGAAATGCTGAAACTCAGTTATTGCAGTGAGTATTAATTATAACTATTCTTAGGCATTCATCAATGATTAAAATACATGAATAAAGAAAATAACCTGAACACAAGAGACACCAGATTTAATGTGGAAACCCAATATGGGAAAAACCACCAATGTAACTAGTTACTAATTTTCACTCTTCTGAAGTGATGCCTTGTTAGGACCCAACCCGGTAAAAGGTTACAAAACACACTGTTAGGTGTGACCTTGTTAGAGGATTTAATCACCTTGTTAGGAGTGGCCTCGTAAGAGGTCTTAAAACAATTCAATAGAACTGTCACCTTGTTAGAGGATTTACAAAATGGCTATTAAACCAACTTGGTTAGGAGATTTTGAAATCACTGCTACAATGGTAAGAAAGTAATAATGAAATGACCTGAATAGTGATGCAACTAAATTGCTGATTATAGATCTCTATTCAGCTTTACTAGATCCTTTCTGATCAAAATAAATCTTTGCTGCTCCTCAAGGATATCTAACCATCCTTCAAAATTCGCACACACCTTCCTTCAAAATGATTTGCATGTTCTCTCACAAACTTCACACTTTCATATTACTCCTTTTTTTCATACTACACAATCCACCACTTGACCTTCTACATATATACCATTCAGATTGTTCATTCAGATTAACAAGTCAGCACTAATAATCATTACAACTTTTAACAATCATTGTAACAGTCAGCTGGAATAAACAAAATTCTTTACTTGGGCTGACCTTGCTCGGTAAACATTAATTCTGAAACTATTTCATTGATGACCAAGAGAACTCAGTAACCACAATGAATTCTGCAACATCCTTCGAAGACCGAGTGAGCTCGATAATAACTAACTTTCCTTCGATAACCATGGAAGCTCAGTTAACACTATCTTAGCTTGGTAATCACTAACTTTCCTTTGATATCCATGGAAGTTCAGTTAACACTATCTTAGCTTGGTAATCACTAACTTTCCTTCGATAACCATGGAAGCTTGATAGACACTCAGAACTATTTATTGATATGACATTTGTGTGACATCAAAGACAACACACAATTGGACAATTGTATTCAACAATCTCCCTCTTTGGCATTGATGGCAACACAACATGTCATAGCATAATGAAATTTCACAGCAAACATAGAATAAGGAACATATCCTAGGTTCCTTCTGATTCTCATCTCCCTCTGTCAGCAAACTTCTCTCTTTGACTGAAAACTCTCCCTCTTTACTTTTTAAATTCACCTTCTTAGAAATTTCATGAAATGACAGCAAACTCTCCCTCTTTGACAACACATGCCAAAGACAACATACTTTCGGTGAATACCAATGTACCTTAAGTACTGATTCATATGCAATGATTCCTTGACTATGCTATATCAACTGACTGATCTTCAACATGCTCTGGTTGATGCATTACTAAAACTCAATTTAGTGAGCCTCGGATAGGGGAATGACCCCTAACTTACCTCTTAGATACAAGAATGCATCCTTAGGTAGTGGTTTGGTGAAGATATCTACAATTTGTTCTTTTGTATGAACATATTCCAATCTGATTTCCTTGTCCTACACCAATTCTCTGACAAAGTGATATTTTCTAGCAATGTGTTTGGTTTTGGAATGCATTACTGGATTCTTTGAAATATTTATTGCACTTGTATTATCACAAAACATAACAACTGGTTCTTTGATCTTAACCTTCATGCCTTCCAATAACTATTTGAACCAAATAATATTTGAGCTGTTTACTGCTGTAGCAACATATTCTGCTTCTGTTGTGGATTGGGATGTACAATTTTGCTTTTTATTGGTCCAAGATACTAACCTTTTGCCAAGAAAGAATGCTCCACCACTTGTACTCTTTCTATCATCAATGTTTCCTGCCCAATCAGCATCAGTAAACACTTTTAAGTCTAGATTGCCTCCAAATTTATACCACAAGCCATAATCTTCAATTCCTCTCAAGTACCTCAAGATTCTTTTGATTGCCATCATGTAATTTTCTTTGGTTTTTGCTGAGAATCTTGCCACTATACCAACTGCTAAGGCAATATCAGGCCTTGTATGCACTACATACTATAATTTTCCAATCATTAATCTGTATAAGGTCTGATCTACTTCTTTTGAATCATCATCTTTTGTAAGCTTCAGTCCTATACACATGGGTGTACCAACTGGTTTTGAATCTTCCATACCAAATTTATTAAGTATTTCCTTGATGTATTTAGACTGAGTAATGTAGATACCATTTTTGTTTTGCTGAATCTGAAGACCAACAAAAAACTTTATCTGGCCAAACATAGACATTTCAAATTCTTTGTTCATTTTCTCTAAAAATTCTTTGCATTGATCATCATTCCTTGTAAACACAGTATCATCCACACATATTTCTGCCAAAACAATTTTGTTATCTAGTCCTTCTTTGATGTACAAATTACTGTTGTCATTAGTTCTTTTGAAACCAATCTGAATAAGATAGTTATGTAATCTTTCATACCATGCTCTAGGGGCTTGTTTCAGACCATACAGTGCTTTGTGTAATTTGTAGACCATATCCTTTTTGTCTGGATCAATAAAACCTTCAGGTTGCTCAATGTAGACTTCTTCATCAAGAATACCATTGAGAAATGCAGATTTTATATCCATCTAATATACCTTAAATCCTTTATGTGCTACATATGCAAGTAGAGTCCTTACACCTTCTAACCTTGCAATAGGAGAAAAAGTCTCTCCATAATCTATACCTTCTTCTTGAGAATACCCTTTACACACTAATCTAGCTTTGTTTCTAGATACTTGACCATCTTCATTCAGCTTGTTTCTTAATACCCATTTTGTTCCAATTACATTTTTGTCTTTAGGCCTAGGTACAAGAGTCCATGTCTTGTTTTTCTCTATTTGTTCTATTTCTTCATTCATAGCCTCAATCCAACTTTCATTTTCCAATGCATTTTTAACATTTCTAGGTTCAAAATCAGCAAGTAAACATGTACCTCTCAGTTTATTTCTTGTCATAGTACCATCTGATTTGTTTCCAATAATTTGATCTGGTGTATGATGCTTCCTGACATACTTGGCCAATATAGGTTCCTTGCCTCTTGAATGAGTTACATTGTCATCTTCTTGAATTTCATCTTCAGTTTCAGGTTGATCGGGCTCGATAGATATTTGCTCGGTAGCTTCAGGCTGAGACTCAGTTTCTTGTGACTCGATTTGAACTTCTTCTTGTGACTCGGTTACTGTACTGGGTTTGGTAGATGCATTTTACTTATTGAAAGATGTGTCTGCAATGTATCAGGTTCAATGTAAACAAATCTTTTATAGTCCTCTGGTTCCTTTTTGCTTTCTTCTTCAGTCTTTTCTACAAACTTATCAACTTTCACATGTGCACTTTCTATGATTTTGTGAGTAGACAAATTCAGACATTTGTATGCCTTACTTTTGCAAGAATATCCCAAAAATATTCCTTCATCACTTTTTACATCAAATTTTCCTTTTCTAGATTCTTTTAAGATGTAACATTTACTACCAAATACTTTCAGGTAACTTACATTGGGTTTATAGCCATACCATAACTCATAAGGAGTTTTGAGTGTGTCTTTCCTCAACTGTACTTGGTTCAAGGTATGAACTATAGTGCTAATAGCTTCCTTCCAGTATTTCATAGCAATGTTCTTTTCAATCATTAGAGTCCTTGCACAATCCATGATAGATCTGTTCCTCCTTTCAGCTATTCCATTCTGCTCAGGAGTTCTTGGAGCTATACCTATCTTTTGATTCCTCTTTCAATGCAAAAATTATTGAATTCATGGGAGATGAATTCACCACCTCTGTCTGATCTCAAGCACTTCATTCTTTTTCCTGTTTCCTTTTCTACTCTTGCCAAATACCATTTGAATTTCTCAAAATCTTTTGACTTTTCTCTTAAATACATAACAGTCATCATTCTAGAGTAATCATCAACAAAGAGAATAAAGAATTTTTCTCTAGTATAGCTTTCAATTCCAATAGGTCCACATAAATCAGTATGCACAATATCCAAAATATCTTCAGACTGATAGTTTTTACTTTTAAAGCTAGTCTTTCCCATTTTGCCAATCTGACAATTCTTGCATAGACCAACATCAAGTTTCTTCAGAGTAGGAATACCTCTTACTTTCTTGAATTTTCTTATTTTCACCATATTATCAAAATTTACATGACATAACCTTTTGTGCCATAACCAAATTTCTTCAATTTGAGCAATAAAACACGAGCATTCACCAAGATCAAGATAAAACAGGTTACCTTTGGTTTGTTTGCCTGAACCAATCAGTTTTCCTTTATCATCCAATAGTCTTGCTTTGCCATCCATGAATTCAACCTTGAATCCAATGTTGATTAGCTGTGCTACACTTAGAAGATTATGTTTTAATCCTTCAACCCAATATGCATTATCACATATAAGTTCTTTGGTTAATGAAATTCATCCTCTTCCTTTTATACAACAAGGTTCATTATTTCCAAACCTTACACTACCACCATCATAGTCTTCAAAATGTTCAACCTTAGTTTTGTCACCAGTCATATGATGTGAGCATCCACTATCTATAATCCATGTATCATTTTTGCTTATATGACAGATAAGTGCCATCTCATCTTCATCATTATCAGATTCATCTTTTACAATAATGAAAACAATTTCTTCTTCACTATTATCAGAATCCTTAGCCAAAAAACATGTTTACTTACCTTTATCCTTGAATCACTTGAAATTCTTCTTGCCATTGTACTTGTGACCTTTCTTCTCATCTTTTCTTTGCTTGTTTGGGCACCTAGCTGCAATATGACCAATTTCTTCACATGAAAAATAGATTAAGGGAGTTTTGCCTTTGTATTTGCCACTGCCTCTAGAATATTTCTTTGCAAGTAATGCTTCAATAACTTCAAGATCACTATCAGAACTTTCCTCTGATTCTTCTTCACTTTTTGACTGGATTTTCTTGCCCTTCTTAAGTGAAAGTTTGGCCTCAAATGCTGATTCTATATTTTTAGAAGTTGGAACATAGTTGTCCTAGTTATCCAATTCAAAAGCTGTCAATCTTTCAACTAAGGCATCCAAAGTTATATTGTGATTTTGTTCACATCTTCTTTCTTGAATAGCAGATACTCTTATTGCATAGATAGGAAGCAATGTTCTAAGAACCTTACTTATAACAGTTTCATCATCAATTTTTCCTCCAGAAGCTCTGATTGCACTAAAACTCACCTTGATCCTTTCAACATATTTTGCAATGTTTTCATCTTCTTTCATCTTCATCTGATCAAACTGTCCTCTTAGGCTTTCTGCTTTGGCTCTCTTCACATTGTCATCACCACCATAAATTTTCTTCAGCTTGTTCCACATTTCATAAGCAGTTGTGTAGTCTTTGATCTCATCAAATTCTTCATAGCTAAGAGCTGATGCAATGTCTATCATCATGGTGTTATGGTTCTTTTTCTCTGCAATGTCTTCAACAGTTAATGTGCCAGTAGGAATTGTATATTCTTGATCAATATATTTGCATCTTGAATCACCAATGGAAGCCAGATGAAGTCTCATGAGACCTTGCCATGCTGAAAAGTTATCTTTGTTAAGCCTTGGAATTTCTCTCTTGTAAGACATCCTGATCTTTAGCTTAGGTCATTGAAACCCTTCCTGCAAGCACCAAAAGCTCTGATACCAATTGTTGGAAATATGGATGTAGTAATTGAGAGGGGGGGGGGGTGAATCAGTTAACCATAAAATATTACCATAGATCCCTTAGATGTCTTATTAAATCATTTATTGTTGTCATACAAAGAAATGCTAAAACTCGGTTATTGCAGTGAGTATTAATTATAACTGTTCTTAGGCATTCATCAGTGATTAACATACATGAATAAAGAAAATAACTTGAACACAAGAGACACTAGATTTAACGTGGAAACCCAATATGGGAAAAACCACCAATGTAACTAGTTACTGATTTTCACTCTTCTAAAGTGATGCCCTATTAGGACCCAACCCGGTAAAAGGTTACAAAACACATTGTTAGGTGTGACCTTGTTAGAGGATTTAATCACCCTGTTAGGAGTGGCCTTGTAAGAGGTCTTGAAATAATTCAATAGAACTGTCACCTTGTTAGAGGATTTACAAAATGGCTGTTAAACTAACTCAGTTAGGAGATTTTGAAATCACTGCTACAATGGTAAGAAAGTAACAATGAAATGACCTGAATAGTGATGCAACTAAATTGCTGATTACAGATCTCTGTTTGGCTTTACTAGATCCTTTCTGATCAAAATAAATCTTTGCTACTCCTCAAGGATATCTAACCATCCTTCAAAATTCACACACACCTTCCTTCAAAATGATTTGCATGTTCGCTCGCAAACTTCACACTTTCATATTATTGCTTTTTTTCATACTACACAATCCACCACTTGACCTTTTACATATATACCATTCGAATTGTTCATTCAGATTAACAAGTCGACACTAATAATCATTACAAATTTTAACAATCATTGTAATAGTCGGCTGGAATAAACAAAATTCTTTACTTGGGCTGACCTTGCTCGATAAACATTAATTCTGAAACTATTTCATTGATGACCGAGAGAACTCAGTAACCACAACAAATTCTGCAACATCCTTCGGAGATCGAGTGAGCTCGGTAATTAGTAACTTTCCTTCGATAACCATGGAAGCTCAGTTAACACTGTCTTAGCTCGGTAAACACTAACTTTCCTTCGATATCCATGGAAGCTTGGTTAACACTATCTTATCTCGGTAATCACTAACTTTCCTTCGATAACCGTGGAAGCTCGGTAGACACTCAGAACTATTTATTGATATGACATTTGTGTGACATCAAAGACAACACACAATTGGACAATTGTATTCAACAAGTTGTAGAATTTATTCAGATGAATTACATTGATCAGATCTAGGAGTTATTCTCCTTCAGTAGTTGAGAGTTGATAAGCACTTGAACCAAAAGATGTTGTGATGAAGTAGGGGCCCAACCAGTTGGGTTCAAATTTCCCCTTCTATTCACAATTCTGTCGAGGTATGTGAAATGTTCCAATCAAGATGGAGGCTCTTACCATACATACCCATTTTAATGGATATCTTAGGGTCATTGGGACCATACCAACAAGAAAAAGTTAAACACAATGATTATGCTCCCAATCTAGGTTCCTCTAGTCATTTTAGACATCATCGAGCTAATTAGAAAGGGATAATAAATAAAGTCAAATGATAACAAACAACATAATAAGAAAATTCAAAACCTTTATTACTTCTGTAGTCATTTAGACATCGTTGAGTTGTAATAGAGATGAGATTCAACATTAACTCAATAAGTTTTTGAGTGTTGTTTTCATTTTTTTGTATATGTTCTTATGGTTTGTTTAAGTGTGTAGTATTAAGAAACACTGGTGAACATTCAAATCTATCATTTATTTGTTTGGATTATGGTTTAAGTTTATTTGATAAGTGTTGAGAAAAGCTGTTTGTTGATGTCTTCACATTGTGGGGTGTTGAGAAACACTATTTTGTGTTAGTGATAAATCTTTTAGTGGTTTTTGGAAAACTGACTCTAATTCATATTGGATGTTGATCTGAATGACTGTTGCGATAGGAAAACTACCCCTAGTAAGACCTAAATGTCCTAGGATAGAGATAAAGACCGATTCCAATCCATGGCAGTGTTGTGTGGAACAAATGATTTGTTATGAAAGTTACTTAAGCTATATACAAGATGAAAAACAAGACTAAAGCCCATGCATACAAGATAGCCAAGTTACATGTTGATAGATGGAGCTTTTGGTTTACAAGTGATGTCTATTTACATGGTTTTCACCTCTTGGAAGATATTCTATTTTTGTTACCAAGGCACCTGTTTACTAGGTTTTCACTAAGGCACTTTTTCATTTTTATTTATTTTTGGGTTGATGCATCAAAGCACTTGTTTACTAGGTTTTCACCAAGATGATCATTTTTTTTAGGACTTTTTCATAATTTTATGGTTTTTTTCAAGACTTTTTCTATTGTTTTTGGTATTTTTAGGATCATTTCTCTTTACAAGATTATTGATTTGAGAATGTCAATTGTAGAATTTATTCAGATGAATTACGTTGATAAGATCTAGGAGTTATTCTCCTCCAGTAGTTGAGAGTTGATAAGCACTTGAACCAAAAGATGTTGTGATGATGTAGGGGCCCAACTAGTTGGGTTCAAATTTCCCCTTCTATTCACAGTTCTGTTGATTTTTAGGATTTTCTCTCAATCCTAGATCATCAACTTGAAATTCTCGATGGTGAACCTTTTTGTTGTATTCTCTTCACATTCTCTTGTGATACACCTAGAGGTGATTGAATGTGACTTGTCTACATTCAGCCAATAATTCAAGCTCTTGGACTCTTGATATTTTGTAGTCCTCATCAATTTTTAGTCCTCTAAAAGATACTCATAGGGAAGATATTTTGACCTCAATTAGCATCACTGCTTCTTCCCCATACACCAAGGAGAAAGGATTAGCTCTTGTTGGTGTTGTGATGCTCATTCTATAAGCCCACAAGGCTAGGTTAAGTTGTAGATGCCGGTCTCATCCTAATTTACACACTGTTCTATGCAAAATCTTGAGAATGGTTTTATTTGATGCTTCAACCTATCTATTACCTTGAGGGTAGTAGATGGAAGAATAAGGTTATTTAATTATGAACCTATCATAGAGCTCATCTATATCCTTGTTCTTAAAATTCCCTCCATTTTTAGTTACAATCGAGGAGGGGATCCCATAACTACAAATGATGTAGTTGAGAATGAACATAGACATCTATTTTCTAGTTGCCTTGATTAGTGGAACTACTTCGACCCACTTCATGAATTACTATGTGGCCATAATGATGTACTTATTTTCATTTAATGAATTATTATATATTTGACCCACAAGGTCAAATGCCCACTACTGGAAGGGCCAATGAGTGATAAAGGGTAGAAGTTCCCTAGCTGGAGGATATATCGGGTTTCCATGTAGTTGACATTGTTTGCATGACTTCACAAATTTAGAAGTGTCTTTTTCCATGGTTGGCCAATAGTAATCAACTCTTAGCAATTTTTGGGACAAAATGAGACCATTTGAATGGGATCCACACATGCCCTCATGGAATTCAATTAACACACACTTAGACTCCTCTCATTCTAAAACCTAAGTAAAGTACCATCTAAGCCTCTCCTATACATGTCATTAGTGATGATATATTATGAGGAGTTTCACATAAGATGTCTTTTTTCATTTTTGGTTAAGTTATTAGGGATAACTCAGTCTAAGAGGTAAGAGTAGGCATGGATACATCATGAGGAGTCTTGTCCTATGATGGAATAGATTATTTGGGAATCTGAGGAGTTGTATTCTAGGTAGGATAATTCTTCCACCAAGAACTCATAGTGGAATTCATGTTCCTGTACTTATAAAATTGATACTAGTGTAGCCATTGCATCAACCACCTTATTTTATGTTCTTGGAATTTGTTGGAATGTGATAATTTTATTTTTTATATCATCAACCATCCATTTTTAGGGCATGATCTTCTCATCCCAAGTTTGATACTCATCATTGATTTGATTGATAATCAACTGAGAGTCATCGTAGATGTGTTGTTTCATAATTTCCACTCAATTGCCATTTTGATATTGTTCACCAAGGATTTATATTTGACAATGTTATTGGTAAAAGGAAATAAGAGCTTGTATGCTTTGGGAATGGTTATCCCTGAGGTGTTATAAAAATAACTCCAGCACTAGAACCATTCTGAGTAAATGATCCATCGAAGAACACAGTCCATGAGCATTCAATGAGATGCATAATGAATTGATCAAGGAATTCTATAGTAAGTGGGTGATCATCTTGTAGAGGAAAGTTAGCTAGATGATCTGCAATCACCTATCCTTTGATTTCTTGTCTATCTACATACTCAATGTCAAACTCAGTGAGTATCATCATCCATTTGACAAGTTTTCTTGTCAGTGTGGCCTTATTGAGAAGATACTTCAAGGGATCAATTTTAGCCACTAGCTTGATTGAGTGTGCTAGCATATAATGTCATAATTTCTGGAAGATGAAGACTACTACCAAGCAAGAATTTTCTATGTTGTAATTGATCTCATAGGACACCAATGTTCTACTGATATAGAAGTGACTATTTTTTTGTTCATGTTATCATGTTGTGCTAGGAGAGCTCTCAAATAAGTGTCTATTGTCAAGATGTAGAGTGTCAGAAGTTTTCCTTGGATAAGTAACATAAGCATTGACATATTATCTAGGTATTCCTTTATTTGCATGAATTTCTTATCACATGTTTAATCCCATTTATATGCCACACCTTTATGTAGAGTTTTTGTGAAAAGTTGACCTTTATTGACCAGTTGAGATATGAATCACTTGATGGATTGGAGCTTTCCATGTAAATATATCATTTGACTGATATTATGAGGAGGTTTCATTTCCATTATAGCTTTCACTTTTTCAAGATTCACTTATATACCTTTTTCTGAAATGATGTACCGAAGCAAATTTCTTGATGTAACCCCGAATGAACATTTCTTAGGATTGAGTCTAATTTTGAATTGTTCCATTCTTTCCATGATGTTTCTAATGTCCTCCAAGTGATTAGATCATTCCATTGACTTATCTAGAGTGTCCTCCATGTAATCTTCCATTATTTAAACCAAATGGCATGAAATTCTAGCAAAATGTGCCCCAAGCACAAGTAAAGGCAATTTTTATTGGTCTTTAGGTACAATTTTTATTTGGTTATATCTATAAAATCTGTCCATTAATGAGTACATCTTATATCCTATGGTGAGATCAATAATCATGTCGATGTTGGGTAGCAAAAAATCATCTTTAAGACAAGCCTTGTTCATATCTCTGAAGTTTGTGCACACTCGGATTGAATTTTTTGGTTTATATACAAGCACAATATTTGAGATCTAGTCTACATAATCAATAAATCAAATGAATTCAAACTTCATCAATTTCTCCAACTCATATTTGATTAATAATGCAACATGAGAATGCATTTTTCTTAGTTTCTACTTGACAGGTTTGACACCAGGTGCAATGGATAAATGATGCATTATCAAGTCCTGATCTAACCGAGACATATCTAAATATGTCCAGGAAAAGTTAATTTTCTTTTCTTTGAAGAAGTCTATGAATTGTCATTTCTCACCTTTTGAGAGAGATTGCACCAGATGTATAATTTGAGAATTTTTTAATGTTCCTAGATTGACTGTCTATGTAGGCTCAATCAATACTGATGATATTTCCTAGAAATGACTAGGCAATATATCAAGTACCCCATCTTCATGTGCCTCAATGAGGTTTTCACCTTTAGATTCATCTTTTCTTTTTAATTTTTTTGGTTCTGATACTGCCACAATGTGGTTTTCACCATCAAAATGCTTATTATTTTTCATTTTATTTTTAAGACTGAGGTATTTGATATCCTCCTCCATTAGATTCACGCTAGGTTTATTGATGGAAGAGGTCAAAGGTTTAATAGAATTTAGATAATAATCTAATCAATATTCATTTGGAAAGGTAGGGATATCAAGTGGCTCGTTTTGTCATGTCCATTCAATTAGCTTGTGATGCATGAGAGATAGTTGATTAGATGGTTCTAGGAGATTTATGGTATGTTCATCATAACTCATAACTGGTGAGTCAAGATCTAGAATACCACTTTGTAATAATGTTTAGATTGAAAGAAATTTTAGCATTGTCATCAAAATTTATGGTGGTTACATATGAACCGAACTCATCAAATCTATTGGGTCTACCATTAGAACTTAGATTCATTTCTGTTTCTCCAGTATCTTTCTCAAGTTTGAGTTTTTGTCTTAAGATGCTCTTTTATGTTCTTCTTGAATCACCTGAGTGTCTATGTTTATTTAATTTGTATCTTGAAACACTAAGTCAAAGAACCTATGAGTTGTTTTTGGTAGGAATTCTAGAGATCCATCATCTTCCCCAAAGTTCCAATTGATGTTTGTAGGAAGGTTTGTTGTAGCCCTTGTATTTGAGCTTTCTCCTTATTCAAGTTGAGTGACATACTTGTGTATTACATCCACTTCTATATTGTTGGAAAAATGGTCAGTGCTCCCCTTAGGATTCGTGACATGGCTTAACCACCTCCTGTGTCTTCTATAAGTCTAGTGGTTGTATTAGACATTAACAGGTCGATATTTTGGTGCAACAACAACCACTACTTATAACAAGTGGTATCTGATCTCCTTGGATAATTCTCAGGGGGAGATTGTTGGAAAAATGGTCAGTGCTCCCCTCGGGATTTGTGACATGGCTTAACCACCTTCTGTGTCTTCTATAAGTCTAGTGGTTGTATCAGACATTAACGGGTCGATCTTTTGGTACAATGACAATCACTACTTGTAACATATATATATCATCTCTTCTGAAAGAGAATTCCATTCATATTCATTAGAGTTGGTAGCATGAGATTGTGACATATTCAAAACGTGTGTAAAATCTAACTGTTGCTCCCATTTAGGATGTCTTTCTCCTTCTACTATTTAAAGTTTAGAGAGAAATTCACAATCATGCGAATTTGTTTGGATTTCCTTGGACCTACCAAGGTATTAAGAAAGTGTCATGGGATTTTCTCTATCATTATCTAGATTATTTCTTTCTTGTCATCTACCCTCTTGTGTAGGTGCTAACATTTTATCTTCTTATACTGATACATGTATTTTTTTAGGATTAACAAAGTGAGGTAGATTAAACAAATGTGTTATGGTTACTAGTTTCTTCTAGTTAGGGTGTCTATCGTCTTGTATTCTTCTTGATCTTTGATTCAGCTCATTCTCTTCTATATTAGATTCTTGATCATGCTCATGTTGAGTTATCAAGGGTTTGAAGAGATCTCTAAACCAATGTGGAAGGTATGGTTCTCCTTGATATCCAATATTCTTTGTTTGGATATGCAATAGCCTTTTGAAGGGTACGTTTTTAATTTTAGTTTCTTCTTCACTTTTTGTATCAAATATGGCCCCTCCTTGATCGACTATAGGATGGAACTTTGCTTCTTTAAAACCAATGTCGGTTTTATCTCTTGAATCCCTATGCTCTGCATGAAGTGGTTCAATAAGTCCTATCTCATTTCTTCCTAAAGGACCCTTCCCTTTATAATCCATTTGTTTTAGTAGGTCATTACCCATTACCATATTTTTTAGGAGATATCTTACAATGTTTGACCTCTCTTTCTTCATCCTCTCCTTTATAAATCAATTCTAAAAAAAATTCTCCTCATTTTTGTCAGTGAGAGTGACACTAGATTGAATAAAAGAACCATCATGGATGGCTAGGGCACGTGAGGTAGAAGGCCTCATAGTTTTAGATGATTTCCCATATGATCTTAGGGATGTAGGAAGAGAGAATAATGATTCTAATTTGTATTCACCCATTCTGGTATTCTTGATTTTAAGCTTCCTTTGAACATATTGTATTGCCACTTTTGGATTTTTAGTCTATTGCACTTAGAAAATTCCTTATTGTGAGGAACACGAGTATCTATATATTGTCTCAAGGCATTAAAGGAATAACTGGCATCTACTAGAATAGTAACCTTGACTCCATTGTAGGGGAACTTGTCACATTGGTGATACATAGAAGGGACAACTTGCATGTTGTGTATCCAAAGACAACTTAGAAAAATGTTGTAGGCTAGAGGTATATCAAGGACTTTGCATGTTACATCTCTTTCAATGTGTCCTACCCTAGCTGCCAATACCACTAGTCCTTTGGAGGAATGTTCTTCTTCATCATATTCCTTGATGGTTATATTTTTTCATGGGTCTATAGCATGTTCAGAGAAACCCAATTGTTTGATCAAATTGTATGTACAAATATTTAAACCAATGCATCCATATATTAAAACATGCTTGACACAACGTTTGTGAATAAGAACCTCTATGTGTATGGGTTGATTGTGAGGCTGATTTAAAGATTTTTCATCTTCCTTGAAGAAAGAAAGATAGTGCGGGGAGGTCAAATGACTTACCATAGACTATAATCTATCAACATCTAAGTCCTTGGATACATTAGCAACTAGTAATGCTTGTTTTATAATTTCCCTTTGGATAGGATAAATTTTTAGCAACTCAAAGATTGGGATTCGCGCTGACATTCTTTATAACTAGCTGACCAAGCTATAATTTTCTACTAAAGAGGAGGAAACTTGTTTTGATGTGAGGGATTTGGATGTTTGAGTAGTTGGTTATTTTGATGGGCCAACTCCTTTTAGAGTGACCTTGGTTTTCCTTCTTGTCATGGTGTTAGAAGGTTTTGAGTCATTGTTGTTTGGTTTTTTTGAAGAGGATGATGAACCAACTCCTTTGATAGTGATCTTAGCTTGACTTCAAGTCACTGTATTGGAATATTCCAATTCTTCTTTACCTTTTATAGTGACCACATTAATCGACTGACCACAGGGTTCAAGCATATATATAACATTGTCATTATTAGTATAGGTATAATTAACCTTGCCACCACCCTTGAAATTTGAATATTCTCCTTTATCATACTTAGGAAAGGGTTCTTTGTATGTTTTATGATCAATGTTAGCTTGATGGCCATTGACCATTATGGTGTCACTATCAATGAGATCCCAAATGACGTGCTTGAGTTTCATGCATTATGTTGTATTGTGACCCTTGTTATGGTGATAGTCACAATATAGGTTATCATTCCACCATTTTGTTTTGATCTTAGGTTCCCATGGTTTGGATTTTTCCAGTAATGTGATGATTTTGTTTGACAAAAATAACTTTAGGGAAACATAAAGAGGTTCACTGAGAGGAGTGAAATTGCGTATGGGTATGGGAATCCAAGGTGTTTTATATTTTTTAATCTCTTGATTAGGTTTGGGTTTTGATGATGTATTTGTGTTACTCTTAGCATCCCAAATGCTATTAGAGAGATTGAAAATAGGTTCTTTGGGTTTGACGTTTGATAGGTCAATGAATCCATCAATGATCATGTTCTTTTTTTTGTTCTAGTATTTGTTTTTGTCTTTGTTACCTTTGTTTTTATTGGAACCATTAGAGGATTTATTCTCTTTATTCAATGTAAGTTCACCTTTCCTCACAATAACATCTTCTATTTGTATTGCACATTCCACTAGTTTACTAAAACTTGCATGGGTTTGCATCTTAAGCACATAGTTCATTTCCAGTACCAGATTGTTGATGAAGATATCTATTTTCTTCATTTCCAGAATCTATCTGGGATATCTTGCGAAGATCTTTCTCCATCACTAGAGATATGTGACAAAGGGTTCCCCACTTCATTGCTTGGTGTTTCATAGATCCAACATGGTGACTATGTGTTGGATGTTGTAAGAATATTGTTGGATGGATATTCTCACCAATTCATCAAATGTCTAGATACCCAATGTGAGTTTTGTGAACCATTCCATGGCTTGTCCTTCGAGGCTCCTAGGGAAGAGTCTCATAAGGTATGTATGTTCATGCATAAATTCTATGTTGAGAGGACAAATTATTATGATGGGATCTTGTGGGTAACCATTTCCATTGTATTTTTCATACATATGAATTTTGATCTTAGAGGGAAATGATGGCATGTACAAATTTTGATCAAAGGAGAAAGGACAAATGGACTCTAATGAGTACTTGTTAGATGTTTTGGTCTTTTCCTTCTTCATTTGCATGAGTTCAACACTAATTTATTGTAGTTTTTTTTTAAGAATGGTAATGGGAGACTCTTCTTCATGTTGTATGAGTTTCTCTACACTGAAGTTGTGAGGGAGATTCAATCCCTATGAAGCAAGATGCATAAAGTATTTGTTTTTGTCTAGTTGTATAAGAGTGTGCATAATCTTCTAGAAGTATTTGTCTTGTTGACACTTTTTGATCTCCTCA
Source organism: Chamaecyparis obtusa (assembly GCA_027943335.1). Classification (NCBI taxonomy): domain Eukaryota; kingdom Viridiplantae; phylum Streptophyta; class Pinopsida; order Cupressales; family Cupressaceae; genus Chamaecyparis; species Chamaecyparis obtusa. Next base: position 1,028,179 of record BSBK01003015.1, on the reverse strand, counting down.
TTGATAATTTCATCATATGAGGAATATTTTCTATTGTGATCACCATGAGTACTAAGGTGACCTTGACTGGTTCCCCAATTATAGCCTTCCATGTTTGGTTCAGTATTTTTCTGATTGGATGATTGATGTTTTGATGATTTAGGTAAAATTGTTTGAATCAGAGTTTTCTTTGTAGATCTGGACTTTTGAGATGGTGAAGTTCCTGATAAATATAAAGGGTTCTCAATGGTTTTTTCCTTGAGATCAACTTTTTTTTTGGCTCCTAGTTTGTACAAGCATGAAAGTTTTGATGTGACCAAGTGTTGAAAGAAACTAGGCTCCCAATGTCAATATTCAGTGCAATTGGTGTCAAATTTGTCTTAGAAATGTAAATAGAAGATTGATGAGTTTGAAGATTAGTGAAAATGTCAAAAGTGAACTTGATACAAGGTGTTGGAGTCAAGGCTTGAATGCCTAAGTATTGGACACTTTTGAACAAGTTAGTTTGATTTTGATGGAAAAGAGATTTAGACTAATGAAACCTTTCAAAAATTGGGATATATGACAAGAAAACCATGGTCAGTTTTATTTTTTTTTTAGAAATTGATGTTTTTCTTCAATAGGTTTGTAGATTTGAAGTGATTAACAAACATATCAAACACATGGGTGTAAAAAATTTGTTATCCCTAAATTATTGGTAGAGAATGAAAATCCTTGCTCACAAACTTAGGAACACACTCAAAGACTCCTCAGAATATGATAGGCCAATACATGAAATGGATATTGATGACCATATTATTCAAGTGGTAATGCCAATGAGGGCTTGATATGGTGAGTGTCTTGGGGAAATTACCATTTGCCTCACACTTATATTTCCAACATTTCAGTGGTGATCTGGTAGGTCTCTACACTAAAGCTCATAGTTAAGGCATTTGTTCATAACTATTCCTTGTAGTCTCGCAAGCATGATTGAGGCTTATAGCCCTACAAGTACTCCATATAATGTCATCTCACAAGAAGGATTGAGGACACTCATCCCTATGAATATCTAAATCATATTTCATCGTAGTCCTATAAATAGGATTAAGACATAAAAAAATGCCCAACAAGTACCAAGATAACACAGTCTTGTAAACAACATTGAGGTTGTCAAGCCATGTGCATATCGAAGTAATTAGAATAGATCAAGTTAAGTCCTCCAAGAATTTAATCTCAAAGAGGAATTTATTTATAGTGGGTGGAAGAGATGTCATATGCTTGTTCCCACTTGAGTCATACATGGGAGATTTTTTTTCTCACTGATAGGCTCTCTAAAAGATTAACAATAAAGCAATGGATTGGCAACAATTGAGCTCTAGATTTATGATTCTCCCACAAGGGGAAAAGAGCATAATCTTCTAACCCAAGTCATTTTCCCCCAAACTTGCAATTTTTTTTGTTCAATTATCCCTTTAATTAATCTATGTGCCTAGAAAATGCTAAAGCAAGCAGAATGTTTGGTTGAGATATTCTGACAACCTACAAGAAAATTATCAGTAGTGGTATCAAAGTGTCTTTGGCCTGCAAAATTCCCTACAAGATATCCTGCAAAAAATTGTTAAAATACACCAGAAGATGGTCAACAAGCATACAAAACCATATAAACCATCAAAATTTCAAAAATTTTGCATTTAGACCTCATAATATGCTCGCTATTTTTGGTGCGATAAAACACGGTAAACCAGAAATCACCATATAATTGTATGACACAACTTAGAAAGCCATGCAATAAAACACCAGAGTTGATATATCATATGATAAAACTCAGAACCAGGTGCGATAAAACTTAGAACTAGATGTGATAAAAGATTTTATCCCAGGTTATCATATGATAATTCTCACAATTGCATGTGATATAATCATTTCTCCATATTATCGTACAATAATCTATACCACTGTGGTACAATGACCATCACAATTTTGAAAAATAGGCAAAAATAACATGCAAGCGAAGGGGGAAAATTTCAATTCGAGCCCCATGGTGGACACCAAAATGTGGGTGTCTTAGAATCATTCAAATTTGCAAAATCTTAACCAAATGCTCTAATTATCATAAAAATGGATCAAATCAATTTTAAATGGACATTTATTAATCAAAATTGGACAAAATAATTTAAATCAAAGGAAAAATCAAATCATGACATCAAATAATTAAATACAAGCTTAAAGGGGTCAATCACACTATATAATTGATTTTAATCAATTAATTGTATAGATTTAAATCAAAAAATCAAATTGAACCTATTCTCTTACATGGATAATTGAATTAATTGATGGAATTTAATTAATCCTAATATCTTTCAACATAATTTGAGCAACCAATAAGAATTGAGAACACAATGCACATGGATCACTCTAAATAGTTGAATCTCAATCCCACATTTTCAACTTTGAATCTCAACCACTCAAATTTGTCTACTTGTCCAAACCTTTGAGACAATCATTTAAATTGTCCCCCCATTTAAAAACATTTCAAAGTTTTTGACTCAACCAAGGCCAAACCATGATCAAGTCACTCTACCCCCTACCCTTGGAATTTTACTATAAATAGAAGTCATTTTGAGAGCATAATATCCTAGAAAATTTGAATGCATAACATCATCACTATAGACAATTTGAGAGCAATTGAGAAATATCTTGAGCATTTGAGAGCAAATAGTGAGATTTGAGAGCATTATCATGAGCATTTGAGTTAATCTTTGTATCATTTTGAGAATTGAGAGCTAGATTTAGCCATTTTATCATAATTTTCTCATTCTAGGATTGTCGCTAGTAGAGAAGATGGCTGAGAGCTCTACTTACCAAGCTTAGATAGAGAACCATGAGATGCTATGGATGTTAAATGTAATTCTTTAGATTAAATTTTCATTGTATTTTTATAGAATTGTTGATAATTGTCCTAATTTCATGAAGGTGTAAACACTCACACACAAATGGTGCCCACCGTGGGGCCTTGAGCCTCATTTCTATCATTTTAATCAAGTTTTGTGTGTTCTTGGCTTCACTTTTACGTGAATTTTGTAGAAAATAGGAGAAATGCTACCTACAAAGGATCTAATGATGCTCATGAGCATTCTGATGATGCCTAGAAGGAGTTAACTGACACCTACGAGATTCCTTCTATTATGTCTTTTTCTTCTTCTAACGCCTGTGAAATAAAATATTACGCATAAGAGTGTAAAGCTTCACTTAAGATCTAAGAAATGATGCCTATTATATGTCCTTTTTTGCCTATAATATTTTATCTTACACAATTTACATTTATTTGTCACGCATGCTAGTTTTTAACTGACGCTTACTATCGGTTCTTTGCCGCCTTTGATATTTTATCTTACACAATTTGTAGTTATTTGTATCACCTAGTAGCTAAACTTTGATGGTTACTAATTTTTAAAAGTCGCTTGAGTCACTAGAAAGTGACACCTGCAAGTTTTAACATCACGCCTGCTAGCTTTTATTTGATGTTTATTAGCTGATAAATGCCACCTAGCATTTTCTGCTTAAATTTGCTGTCAGACTATTAAATTCTATTTTCTAACTCTCTGTCTGTGTTTTTCCCACAGATGAGCAGACATAGGAAAGTACAAATACCAAAGAGCAGAGTTACTCAAGAGAGCAAAGAGGTAAGAATTCAAATCAAACATCAAAAATAAATCCATAGTGCTTCAATTCTAGATAGTTTGGGATTAGAAGAAAAGCTTTATGTGCATTACATTAAGGTGTTGGATGCTTATAAAAAGAAATTTCCTATTTTGAATTAAATTGCTTGCATTAAGTTGTTAAAATTTTCTTTGCAAAATCTTGTTGAGAACACTTAATTGCATTTCAATTTGTTCTTTTTGGTTTCCTTCACTTTGTATGGCTGTGTTGACTAATTTGTTGGAAGAGCCATAATGGGAATGATAGCCACTAGTTGAGTAAGCAAATAAACATCAAAAACTTTAAAAAAGTGCCTAGCCTATGCTAGCTACAAAAGACGTATTTTTCACATCAAGCTTGCATTTCTTAAATTGTGGCTTTTCTTTGGATCTAGCTTAATAGAAAAAAACCTTATTATTGTCCAAATTGAACAAACATTAGGCATATGCTCTCCATTTTATGAAGTGGATCAAAAAGCCAAATGTGTGAGTTCAACTTGGTAGAAAGAAAGGGATGAGGAATTAACCAAACATTTCATTTATAAGAATCTCCTTGTCAAGAGGTTGAAAAAGAACAATTTTTGCTTGAAGTGTTTGGAACAAGGAACAACAATAGGGATATGCTCTTCACTTTCTAAGTGAACCAAACTCCCAAACTTGTTGAACCAAGTTTGATTTCTTGTCTTTCTATATATGCTAGATAAATTAGCTCTTTAGAGGGCCTACCTCTTGAGAATTGCCTTACGAGGACGGTGAGAGGGAATGACCCAAAGTGGGAGACAATAACTTTAGCTGCGATACTATCTAATCCACTATAAATAAATACACTCTTCCTTAATAAGAGAGTGACTAGGTTGTGTCCAAGTATTCTTCACTTCCTCTAGTAGTCCTTTGGATTGCGCCAAATCATTCTTTCATGTGTGTGGGAAGCCCGCAAGTGGGTAAAATAACTTGACATGATCTAGAATGGAGGTGTTCATTAAAAATCATGTTAAATAGTAATCTACATTTTAGAGCCAAACGTGTTTAAAAGCCAAATCTGACTCAGGTAGACTACTTGGAAGACATTCTTGTTTATACTTGTGAAAATGATCGAGAACATACACTTTTAGTGTGGTTTTAGGGATATGGTACAAATTTGATGTGTGTGTGTTGTGTTTGTACTTTATTTTCAAGCAAGAATATTTTGGAGATCTGATCAAATCACTTTTAAAAATAAAAATTTACAACCTGATCTGCAAAGTGCTGCCTAAACTGATGCAGGAGCATCCTGGGTGTAAGAGAAATCTTGCATTACCTAAAAATATTTATGTTTTTGTATTCAATAAGGGCTATCTTGTGCAGAGCTTCTATTTATGGAAACTTGCTATTTTTAGTAAGTTGGTCATCTGATCTTGGAATGTTTTGATTTCTTCCCTGGAGGTTCATTTTGGTCATATCAGCCTGCCAGTAAAGTTTCATTGACAGATCAAGCCTAGCTTTGTAGATATTGAAGATTTTCAGTATTGGCAACAAGGTACAGAAACTTTGAACTCAATTTTGAAGGCTCTAGAGGCCCTAGATGAGGTCAAAAATTTGGGTGATAGGTGCTTGCGTGAGTGAGGGTTATAGAGCACTTCGTGGCCTTTCTGGAATGGGGTTATAATAGTCAATCAGGTCAACTGGCGATGACTTATGGTCTTCGAAAGTTGGATCACCTGAAATAGCGAAAAATGATTTTCTTTCAAAATTTTTGTTTGGGTTTCAAAAGTTATTTTGAGCCGACTTTGATGTAATAAATTGTAAAATAAAATAATTCTAAGTTTGGTCAGCCTTGTTGGCTAAAATTCTGGAACCTTCCCAGGCGGTGGAAAATTACCTATATAAGGAAGGCTGTAGTGTTGTCTTAGGTAGTCGGGATAGTTCTAGTAGTAGATCTAGGTATTGATTCGAGGCTTTGTCCTATAGAATATTGTAAGGGAATGCCCATGTGGCTTTGCATATTGTAATTCTAAAAGTTTGTAATTCCACATTTATGGAGATAATAAGAAGCCAATTTTCTATTCTTGCATATTGTTGTTGTTTCTCTGTTTCTATTATGTGTTTGTGGTATTAAGGGGAGCACCCTTCATCAAGTGGTATCAGAGTAGGAGTTCCTGAGTGTGTAAATAGATCACCGGTTGAGAGACAGTTTGCACTAGGACCATGGGTTAGGGTTTATGTGTAAATAGATTGCCGATTGTGAGGTAGTTTGCACCAAGACCATGGGTTAGGGGTTTTGTGTAAATAGATCACTGATTGTGAGGTAGTTTGCACTAAGACCATGGGTTAGGGTTTTTGTGTAAACAAATCACTGATTGTGAGGCAGTTTGCACTAGGACCATGGGTTAGGGTTTCTATGTAAATAGACCACCGACTGTGAGGCATTTTGCACTAGGACCATGGTTAGGGTTTCAGTGAGAATCATGAAAATGCCTCCATGAAGGGAATGTGGTAGAAGAGCTAGTGTTGTAACACTTGAGGTTAGAGTACTCTAAAGACAAGTGCAAGCATTGCAAGAAGAGATTTGTCGAGGAATGAATCTTAATGTTAGAGAAGAAAGCGAGGATGAGGATGAAGCCAAAGAAGAAGATCAAGAAGGAGAAGTCAAAATTATGAACCGGGAGGAAGAAAGACTTTTTTGGGCCATTTCCAAGATTGAGAAAAGACCTAAGATTGAGGTTCCTGCATTTTCAGAAAATCTTAACCAGAGGAGTTGATCGACTGGATCAATGAATGTGAAGAATATTTTGAGTATGAAGATATTAAGGATCTTGATAGGGTCAAATTTGTGAAGGTCAGACTGAAAGGTCATATGAAGATCTAGTGGAAAGAGATTCAATTGGAGTGAAATAGAAGAGGGAAAGATAAAATCACAAGATGGGATTGAATGGTGGATAAATTGAAGTGGTAGTTCATTCCTATTGATTATGAGCTTAACCTATTAAAGAAAATGTAAAGTTTGAAGCAAGCAGGATGATCTGTTTAGGAGTATACAGAGGAGTTCTATCAAATCCTCATCAGAATAGGCCATGCAGAAGCTAATAAGGAGAAAGTTGCCCGTTACCTTAATGGGTTGAGGCCAAGCATTCAGGAGGAGCTGAATCTAGTTTGAATGAATAGTATTGAAGAGGCATACCCGTTTTCCTTAAAAGTGGAGGAAAAACTAAACAAGAAGTTCGAGAGCAGACAAAATGGAAGAGGTCATGGTGGACAATCTGGTGGATGGTCATATGGAGGCTGAATGAAGATCTAAAAAAGTAGGATGAGGCCAGTAATAGTCAGAATCAGAGAAAAGATAATTTTAATAGTTTCCATGATCAGAATAATAGAGATCAAAGAGGAAGAGGAAGAGGACAAGGATCTAGAAGAGGAGGCTTCTGTGGAACATGTTTTCACTGTGGAGAAGGTCATAGGGCATTTGAATGTGCTCAATGCCAAGGAAGGATAGATAGAAGGAACAAAAGCTAGGCCATAGTTGCACATGTAGATGAAGATGCCAGATCATCAAATTTTGAAGATGCTAAAAGAGGAGAAACACTAATTAATAGAAGAGTCCTGCTGAGTGGTGAGAATGAACCTAAACAAAGGAGGAGCCTGTTTCGTACTAGATGCAAGTGTGAGGGTAAATGTTATGATGTGATTATTGATAGTGGAAGCATTGACAATTTGGTGTCAGAAGAGATGATGACAAAGTTGAAGCTCAAGAGATATAAACACCCACATCCATATCAAATTACCCGGGTGCAGGATGACCACAAGGTCACGGTCAGTGAACAGTGCCTAGTAAAGTTCAAGATTGGCGGGTACCATGATGAGGTACTATGTGATATCATACCTATGGATGCATGTCACATGTTGTTGGGTAGGCCATGGCAGTTTGATAGATGTGCTGTACACAATGGTTGTGCAAATACCTATTCCTTGACAAAGGATGGAGTGCGACATAAGCTAAAGCCATTGAAGGAGACTAAAGAAAAGGTATGTGGTAATGCAAGAATAACTTTTGTTGATGGAAGAAAATTCCTAGATGGTATGATGCATGAGCATGTGTGTTTTGCTTTAATTCTAAAAGATGGTAAAGAGGAAGTAGAGGATGTACTTGTAGAGGTTGCAAATTTGTTGAATGAGTTTTAGGATACTGTATCTGATAATGTACTTGATGGATTACCACCGGTAAGGAAGATCATTCATCAGATGGATTTGATTCCAGGAGCCAATTTTCCAAACAAGGCAGCACACAGAATGACACCAGTAGAAAGTGAAGAGTTGAACAGACAAGTACATGAGTTATTGCAGAAGGGGTTGATTCGAGAGAGTCTGATTCTCTATGCTGTACCAGTGGTATTAGCACCAAAGAAGAATAGAGAATGGAGGATGTGTATAGATTCTAGAGCAATAAACAAGATCACAATCAAGTATAGGTTTCCATTGCCATGAATGGATGGTATTATAGATTGTTTGAGTGGAGCTATGTATTTTTCAGAGATAGATCTAAAGAGTGGATATCACCAGATTTAGATTAGAGAAGGAGATGAATGGAAGACTACCTTCAAGACAAAGGAAGGACTGTATGAGTGGTTAGTCATGCCTTTTGGGCTAACCAATGCACTGAGCACTTTCATGCGGCTCATGAATGAGGTTCTAAAAGAATTTCTAGGTAAGTTTGTCATTGTGTACCTAGATGATATTTTGATCTTTAGTAAGACATTGGAAGAGCATATGATGCATATTCGTATGGTGTTTGAGAAGCTGAGAGAAGAGAAATTGTTGATAAATTTGAAGAAGTGCAGTTTTGTGAAGAAGGAGTTAGTGTATTTGGGATTTTTAGTTTTAGCAGAAGGTCTAAAAATGGATTCAGAGAAAGTACAGGCTATCCTTGAATGGCCTACTCCAAGGAGTGCTACTAAGGTAATATCTTTTCATGGTTTGGCTAGCTTTTACAGAAAATTTATCAAAAAATTTAGCAGTATTTATGGACCCTTGACTGAAACAATGAGAGGGGATAGAAAAGAGTTCAAGTGGACTAATGGGGCAGATAAGAGTTTTAAATTGTTGAAACAGAAAGTTACAAAACAACCTATTTTAGCACTTCTAGATTTTAATAAGGTGTTTCAAGTAGACTATGATGCTAGTGGTACTGCAATAGGAGCTATTATGAGCCAAGAAGGTAAACCTATTGCTTATTTCAATGAGAAGTTAAACGATGCCAAGAGGAAATATTCTATTTATGATCAGGAATTTTATGCTATAGTTCAGGCATTGAAGAAGTGGATGCACTATCTTCTTCCTAAGGAGTTTGTTTTGTATACTAATCATCAAGCTTTGTAATATTTGAATAGTCAAGGAAAGTTGAATCAAAGACATTTGACATGGGTTGAGTTTTTGCAGAGTTATACATTTATTTTAAAACATAGAAGTGGAAAGTCTAATAGGGTTGCAAATGCACTTGGCAGAAGGTAGCTATTGCTGATAGAGATGTAGATTGAGGTGGTTGGGTTCAAGGAACTCAAAAATTTGTATTCAGAGGATCCTAATTTTGGTGAAGCTTGAAAAGCTTGTATAGAACCTGTTACTCTAGACAGGATGAAGTGGCTAGATTTCATCATTCAAGATGATATGCTATTCAGGGGGAGTCATTTGTGCATTCCAAGAAGTTCTATGAGGGAGAATCTCATCAAGGAGAAGCATAGCAGAGGATTGGCTGGATATTATGGTCTTTATAAAACCCTTGCTTTGGTTAGTGAGAATTATTATTGGCCACAGTTGCAGCAAGATGTCAAGAAGTTTGTATAGAGTTGTAGAGTATGTTAGATGGCGAAAGGAGTGAAGTAGAATACTGGGTTGTATCAGCCATTACCTGTACCAGAGAAGCCTTGGGAGGATGTCAGTATGGACTTTGTTCTTGGTTTACCAAGGACACAATGGGCATATGATTCAATTTTTGTGGTAGTTGACAGATTTTCAAAGATGGCACATTTTATTCCCTGCAAGAAAACTAATGATGCTGTTCACGTAGCAAAATTATTTTTCAGAGAAGTGGTGAGACTACATAGTTTGCCAAAGAGTATAGTGTCAGATAGGGACACTAAGTTCATTGGATATTTCTAGCGTACATTATGGAAGAAGTTGAAAATAGATTTTAAGTTCAATTCATCACATCATCCATAGACTGATGGACAGACAGAGGTGGTGAATAGGAGTTTGGAAAATTTGTTGAGATGTTTGGTTGGAGATAAGCCAATAGGATGGGATTTGATTTTACCATAGGTAGAATTTTCATACAATAATTCTATCAATAGGAGCACTGGTAAATCACCATTCCAGATTGTATATGGGAGTAGTCCCAGAAATGCATCTGAGTTGAGAAAGATAGATAAAGGAGAAATAAGTAGTGCTGAAGTTGAGGATTTTGCAGAATATTTGAAGAACATCCATGAGGAGGTGAGGAAGCATATTACCAAGATGAATGGATACTATAAGGTTAAGGTAGATGAGAAGAGGAGGTATAAGGAGTTTTAGGTTGGAGATGAAGTCATGGTTCATTTGTGGAAGGAGTGATTTTCGGTTGGTACATATAACAAGTTGAAAATGAAGAAGTTTGGAGCATGTAGGATACTGAAGAAGCATGATTCCATAAATGTATATGAGGTCAAGTTTCCTACTGAGATGAATATTTCACCAGTATTTAATGTTTTAGATCTAATAGAGTATCATGAAGGAAGTGTTGCAGATGAGGTTACATCAGCACAGTGGAGTATTTTAGCAACCAGTTCAGACAACAAGGAGATTGAAGACATACTGGATAGTCATGTTGGCAGAAGCACAAGGAATAGGACATATGAATAATATTTGGTCAATTGGAAAGGACAACATATTGAAGATACATCATGGCTAACAAAGGAGGAGGTTAACTATCTTGGTTTTCCTTTGGACACCTGAGTCGTGACAGGGTCACTTCTCAAATTACCTCAGGTGTCTGATGCAAGAGCATCCTGGGTGTAAGAGCAATCTTGCATCACCCAAAAATATTTATGTTTTTGTATTCAATAAGGGCTATCTATTTATGGAAACTTTCTATTTTTAGTAAGTTGGTCATCCGATCTTGGAATGTTCTGATTTCTTCCCTAGAGGTTCATTTTGGTCATATCAGCCCGCTAGTAAAGTTTCATTGACAGATCAAGTCTAGCTTTGTAGATATTGAAGATTTTCGGTATTGGCAATAGGGTACAGAAACTTTGAACTCAGTTTTGAAGGCTTTAGAGGTCCTGGATGAGGTCAAAAATTTGGGTGATAGGCACTTGCGTAGGTTTGTGTTGTAGAGCATTTCGTGGCCTTTTTGAAATGGGGTTATAATAGTCAATCGGGTCAACTGGCGATGACTTATGGTCTTCAGAAGTTGGATCACCTGAAATAGCGAAAAATGATTTTCCTTCAAAATTTATTTTTGAGTTTCAAAATTTATTTTGAGCCGACTTTGATGTAATAAATTGTAAAATAAAATAATTCTAAGTTTGGTTAGCCTTGTTGGCTAAAATTGTGGAACCTTCCCAGGCGGTGGAAAATTGCCTATATAAGGAAGGCTGTAGTGTTGTCTTAGGCAGTCGAGATAGTTTTGGTAGTAGATCTAGGTATTGATTTGAGGCTTTGTCCTACAAAATATTGTAAGAGAATGCCCATGTGGCTTTGCATATTATAATTCTAAAATTTTGTAATTCCACATTTGTGGAGATAATAAGAAGCCAATTTTCTGTTCTTGCATATTGTTGTTGTTTCTCTATTTTTGTTATGTGTTTGTTGTATTAAGGGGAGCACCCTTCATCAAGTGGTATCAGAGTAGGAGTTCCTAAGTGTGTAAACAAATTGTCGATTGTGAGGTAGTTTGCACCAGGACCGTGGGTTAGGGTTTCTGTGTAAATAGATCACCGATTGTGAGGCAGTTTGCACCAGGACCGTGGGTTAGGGTTTTTGTGTAAACAGATCACTGATTGTGAGGCAGTTTGTACTAGGACCATGGGTTAGGGTTTTTGTGTAAACAAATCATGGATTGTGAGGTAGTTTGCACCAGGACTATGGGTTAGGGTTTCTGTGTAAACAGATCACTGATTGTGAGGTAGTTTGCACCAGGACCATGGGTTAGGGTTTCTATGTAAACAAATCACTAACTATGAGGCAATTTGCACCAGGACCATGGTTAGGGTTTTAGTGAGAATCACAAAAATGCCTCCATGAAGGGAACATGGTGGAAGAGCTAGTGTTGTAACACCTGAGGTTAGAGTACTCTAGAGACAAGTGCAAGCATTGCAAGAAGAGATTCACAGAGGAATGAATCTTAATGTTAGAGATGAAAGCGAGGATGAGGATGAAGCTGAAAAAGAAGATCAAGAAGGAGAAGTCAAAATTATGAATCGAGAGGAAGAAAGACTTTTTTGGGCCATTTCCAAGATCGGGAAAAGACCTAAGATTGAGGTTCCTGCATTTTAAGGAAATCTTAACCTAGAGGAGTTGATCGACTGGATTAATGAATGTGAAGAATATTTTGAGTATGAAGATATTGAGGATCCTAATAGGGTCAAATTCATGAAGGCCAAATTAAAAGGTCATGCAAAGATTTGGTGGCAAGAGATTCAATTGGAGCAAAATAGAAGAGGGAAAGATAAAATCACAAGATGAGATCAAATGGTGGATAAATTGAAGTGACAGTTCATTCCTATTGATTATGAGCTTGACCTACTGAAGAAAATGAAAAGTTTGAAGCAAGTGGGATGATTTTTTCAAGAGTATACAGAGGATTTCTATCAAATCCTCATCAGAATAGGCCATGTGGAAGCTGATAAGGAGAAAGTTTCCCGTTACCTTAATGGGTTGAGGCCAAGCATTCAGGAGGAGCTAAATCTAGTTTGAATGAATAGTATTGAAGAGGCATACCCATTTTCCCTAAAAGTGGAGGAAAAGCTAAACAAGAAGTTTAAGAGCAGAAAAAATGGAAGAGGTCACGGTGGACAATTTGAAGATGTAATCGATGAAAAGGTTAATTAAGCCATACAAAGCCCATACTTCATGAAGCTCATGGAAAAAGCGTTAGCAAAAGATAAGGAGAAGTATTTTCTAGACCTAGCCCGAGCAGGTCTTAAACTCCCTCATGACTATGATGTCAATCAACTTAAGCAAAAGGAAGTTGAAGATAGTATGATTGATATCATGAACAACCAATTTAAGTTATTCCAAATGCAATTGGACACAATGAAGCAAAGTGGGGCTCCAAAACCCTTTTTAATAGAGGCATTGTGTCCTTTCCCATTTGACAAGAGTTTAATCATGATACCATTCCCTAGTTATGTGGTCTTTCCTAAGTATGACAAATATAAAGGAGCATCTAATCCCAAAGATCATTTAAGGGAATTTTGTGCATTGAGCTTGGAGTTCATGCATGGCACTACTTACTTAATGAGGTTGTTTCCTAGAAGTTTGGGAGGCATGGCCATGGAATGGCTTTCAAAATTACCTTCTGGCATCCAAGATTTTGAAGAGTTAGTTTCTAAATTTGTAATACATTATTCATATAATATCAAACATGAAGTTACAATGATTATATTATGCAAGACCAAGAAAAGAGAGGGAGGAGGATTCTTACTTTTCTTATAAAGATAGAGAGCAGTATTTGCTAGATACCCTCGAAGTGTACTAGAAAAGGAAAAGATGGACATCTTCATAAATAGCTTGAGTAATGAAATGAATTATCAATTGAAGCTACAATGTCCTAGGTCTTTTCAAGATCTTATTGAAAATGGAGTGACTATAGAGGAGGTATTGGTTAAAAGTGGAGAACTAAAGCTGTACAAGGATAACAAGAATCACAACAACAACAATACCTCCAACACCAATAGAAATCAAAATAAGAATCCTCCTAACAACTACAACTGATTTGGTTTGAGGAACAACAACAAAGGTGTGGTCAATGATGGGGTTGTTGATGCTAATAATTTGAAACCCTCTCCTTTTACTCTCATGAGAACACCTACTCAAGTGAATAATGCAGATCAAGCCCCCAAAGTGCCTTTTAAAAACAATACCAATAATAACAACTTTAGGAACAATCAAGGGGCTAACAAGCCTAATCCATTCCTTGCACCAACTCCTAAGAGGACTTTCACACTTTTGGGTGAACCCCTTGAGAATGCATTGAGAACTCTCATTGCTAATAAGATTATTTATTTACCTAGAGCTCAACCATATGAACCACACAACAAGCCCAATTGGTGGAAGGAGTCTAGTCATTGTGAATACCACAGAAATAAAGGACATACAAAAAATGATTGCTTGTAGTTGAAAAACATGGTACAAGATTTGGTTGACAATGGTGTGATCCAGATAGAAGGGCCTCAAAACAATGAAGATCACACGACCTTTAAGCAACCTTTCTATAACCATGAGAAGGGTGAACCTTCCAATTCTAATAAACAAGGCAACAATAATGTCAATTTTGCTCATCATTATGATACCATTGTCAACACATTATCTAGACAGGAGCATGTTGTCAATGTGGTTGTAATCAAGGAATAGCCCAAAAAGGAAACAAATCATGCTATCACTAGGGGGAAAACTTCAAGGATTACCCTACAAGGGGTTGATCCTAAACCTATTGGTCCTACACCATCAAGTATTTTGGCTAAACAACCATCTACAACAACAAAGCCATATAATTTGGTGGACCAATTACAAAAGACTCCAACTCAAATTTCTATTTTGGAGTTGTTAAAATTATCTCCAAATCACAAGGAGATCTTGCAAAAAGCCTTATTAGAGACTAATGTTCCTATTAACTTGGAGGAAGAAAAATTTCAAAACATGGTGGAACACCTCATTGCACCACATTGTCTTTCATTTTCAGAGCAAGATGATATGTCCATCACTCATCCTCAAAATTTTCCTTTGCATATAGAAGTCCTCATTCGAAGACATAGGGTTAAGAGAGTTCTCATAGATGGGGGAGCTAGTCTTAATATTTGCACTTTAAATCTTGTCAAGTCCTTAGGTTTATCCAAGTCTTCTACTGATCCTAAGAAACAAATTACCATTAAAGCTTATGATGAGGAGGAGAGATCTTCAAAAGGCATGATTATCTTACCTATTCAAGTTGGGCCTATCAAAAAGGACACCATATGTCAATTCCTAGACTTGAATTTAACTTATAATATCTTATTGGGGAGGCCATGGATACATGAGATGCAAGTGGTTCCTTCTACATACCATCAATGTATCAAATTTCCACACATGGGAGAAGAAATCACAATTGGAGGGGATTCAAATCCTTTTCAATATTGTAACACATTGAAGCCTCTTCATGAATTATTTATTCCTCATAATAGAGAAGGGATTGTTCCAAATACTACCATTAAAGAACCTAAAGGAGATGATCCTAAGGTAACATAAAATGTTACCTCTACTTCAAACCCTATTCAAACTAACTCAACTACATCGGCTAAGGGAAAAGAAAAAGTGAGTTATGAGGGTCCAAGTTCAAATTAGAATTCAGGTAAAACATCCACACCAGAGGTGGAACTTTCTAAACCTACCAAAGAGGAGAGAGATAAAGCCAAAGAAGACCACTATAACCAAATGAGTGAGATGATGCACAAGTTAAAAAAAAAATGTAGAATCAATTCTAAAGGAGTAGGGGAATATTTTGTTTCCCTATTTGATTTACCTATGTCCCCAAAAACACACAGAAAACCTTCCAAGGTGCATCCTCCTCACAAATACAACTCTCATTTTGTAAGAGATAGTGACAAGTCAGAACTTGAGAAAGAAGACAATGAGGTTCTACAATGGCTTTACAAAGATGAAAGTGATACTTCAAATAACCCAATGGAAATAATCAGCACATCAATAGCCAAACTGACCAATATGGAAAGGGGTTTGAAATTATGCAAAAAATAGGGTATAAGGGAAGAGGACACTTAGGTATGAGAAATAGAGGTTTTCTTGAACCTATTGAACCTTCTTGGAGATCAAAGGAAGAAAAATCAGGAATAGGTTATCAACACAAAGGAGAAATTTCTAGCCTGATGCATGATTTTTATGAACAAGTGAACATGGTAGAGTCTGATATTGATAGTGATGATTCCAAAGAATATCAGTGGGATTCTTTATCTGAAGACTCTTTCCATGAAAAAGAGATTGTCATAATGAATTCTTATACTAATGTGCCTAAAGAACAAACTCAAGATAGTGAAGATCCAAAGATAATTCCTACATACATGCAACCCGATCCACAAGAATATAACATAGGGAAATCACACAATTATTCATGGGTAGGTGAACCTTGGGTACCTTCATGGTTGGATGATTTGAATGGTAGGTTTAACCTACATGTCTTCTTTCCCGTAGAAGTCTTAGAGGACTCAAGTGAAGAAAACTTCGATCCTTCTTCCATGGATCATCTTGAGCAAGTTCATGTTATTGACCTTAATGATACAATGTATGAACCATATAATGAGGTTATTTCCTTAACCCTAACCAATGACAACTTTCCAATTGAATCTTTATCCTTAATGCATCCCAAACTTATTGATCGGGACTTCATCAAACCAAATGATTTACTATACTTTCCCAACGACCAAGCAATGACACAATACCTAAATGTAGTTGATCCCTCTTCCAAAAATGAATTTAATCCAAACATGATGAGAAAGGTAGGGGTCCAACCTCTTAATCCAAAATAAAAAGTGAAGAAAAGTAAAAAATTGAAGAATTCTAGTGGTGAAAACCACCATGTGGTAGTACTAGAACCAAGAAAAGTAAAAATAAAGGATGTTCCCAATGGTGAAAACACTGTGGCACCTAAGGAAGAAAGGTTGGATACCTTACCAGCACATGAGGAAGAAAGATCACCAATTATTATAGAGCCAACAAAGAAAGTAAATATTGGAACCAAATTGGAGCCCAAATTCATACATTTAGCAACTTCACTTACACCTTTAGAGAGAAATGATTTCATCAAATTTTTCCAAGAAATGAAAGTGAATTTTGCATGGTCCTATGCTGACATGCCAAGATTAGATCCAAACTTCATCATGCATCACTTGAATGTCAAACCAGGGGTTAAACCTGTCAAGTAGAAATTGAGGAAAATGCATCCACACATAGCTCTTCTAGTTAAAGCAAAATTGGAGAAATTGTTAAAAGTGGGGTTCATAAGAGAAATTGCTTATGTGAAATGGATATCAAATATTATACTGATTACCAAACATGACAAATCCATTCACATATGTACAAACTTTTGAGATCTTAATCTTGCATGTCCCAAAGATGACTTCCTACTTCCAAGTATAGATGCAATAGTAAACTTAACAACTGGTCACTCCATGTTCTCATTGATGGATGGTTTTAGTGGATACAACCAAATTAAGATTGCACCTGAAGATCAAGAAAAGACAATGTTCACATGCTCGTGGGGAACTTTTTGTTGGAATGTAATGCCTTTCAGCCTCAAAAATGTCGGAGCTACTTACCAAAGGGCAATGACTACCATTTTTCATGATATGATGCAAACCTTCTTAGAATATTATGTGGATGATATATTGGCTAAGTCACATCAAAGAGAGGATCATTTATAAATTCTTGAGAAGATATTTCATGCTTGTAACAATTCAAAGTAAGGCTCAATCCAAAAAAGTGTGCCTTTGGTGTTCAATCCAGGAAATTATTAGGATACATAGTTTTGACAAAAGGCATTGAAGTGGACCCCGAAAAGGTTCAAGAAATCATGGACATGGAAATTCATAGAAACATTAGCCAAATGAGGTCTCTTCAAGGAAAACTTCAATCAATAAGGAGATTCATTTCTCAACTAGCTGAAAAATGTCACTCATTCACTAGATTGCTCCACAAAGACACCATTTTTACATGGGATGAAGAATGTGACAAGGCCTTTACTTTTTTGAAGACTTACTTAATCAATCCACCAATTCTAATGCCTCCTATCAAAGGAAAACCATTTTTGTTGTACATATCAACAACTGAGAGGTCTTTAGGAGTTTTTTTGGCACAAGAAGATGATCAAGGAAAAGAGAGAGCTATCTATTATTTGAGCCAAACATTGATTAATTATGAATTAAACTACACCTTCATGGAAAGAGCATGCCTAGCTATTGTCTGTGCTTCTCAAAAATTGATACACTACATGTTGATGCACAAAATGAAGCTCATTATAAAAATTGACCCTTTGAAATACTTGCTTAGCAAAACTACCTTAACGGGAAGAATAGAAAAATGGGTAATGGTGTTAAGTGAGTTTGATATTGAATATGTGGATAGGAAAGCCATTAAAGGACAAGTGATAGCAGATCACTTAGCTAAAAATCCATTGGTTTCTACACATCCTATTCAAGTGGAGTTTCTTAATGCAACAATTGTCAATATAGAAGCTAAGACATGGAAATTGTACTTTGATGGTTCATACACATAAGGAGGTTCCAGAGCTGGCATATTGTTGATTACCCCTCAAGGGTATACTATTCCTAAATCATACAAACTTTTATTCCCATATACCAACAACATAGCTGAGTATGAAGCTTTAGTCATTGGTATCAAGATTGCTTTAGAATGGAATATTACCGAGCTACAAGTGTATGGTGATTCTCAATTAGTGATCAATCAAGTCAATAATGAGTACAACACAAAAGATGAAAATTTAATGCCCTACAAGACAATGATTGATTCTTGGAAAAAATACTTTGTATTGATAACTTTTGAGCAAATTCCAAGAGAGAAGAATAGAGCTGCTGATGCAATGGCTACCTTGGCTTCATTACTCCAAAAGGCTAATCAAAATGAAAGGTATGAATTCTTGGTGGAGGAGTTGGAAAAACCAACATTTGACCTTCCTGATACCCAAATTATTGCTTTTTTTTAATGGGCATGACTCACCTTGGTACAGTCCTATTTACACATACCTTAAAGACCAAGTTTTACCCTTAGACCAATCCCAAGCCCAAAAATGACACTTCATCAGACAATCGGCTCGTTACACTATCCTTTCCGACACATTGTATTGTAAGGGTCTTGACGGAACTTTACTTAGATGTCTAGAGGAAGAATAGTCTAAGTTAGCTTTACACGAGGTCCACAAGGGCATTTGTGGGTTGCATTCAAGTAGTTTAAACTTAGCTAAGAAGATTCTTCGCATGGGGTATTTTTGGAAAACCTTAGAAAAGGATGCTTGTCACTTTGTTAAGATATGCACAAAATGTCAATATCATGGTGATATGATACATGTACTAGCTCAAGAATTACATCCTTTTGTTACACCTTGGCCATTTTATCAATGGGGGTTTGACTTGATTGGCATGATTTATCCACCTTCATCTAATGGGCACAAATACATTATCACAACTACATAATACTTCACTAAATGGGTAGAGGCTATTATGTTGATCACTGCTACAAGAAAACAAATCTCTATGTTCATCCTTAATCACATCATTTGTAAATATGGTATTCCTCATGCCATAATTATTGACAATGGAAAACAATTTAAGAACAAAGATGTGGATGAGCTTGTGATACTTTTCATATTACCCATCACTCTTCTTCCATTTACTATTCACAAGGAAATGGACAAGCTAAGGCTACTAATAAGAATATCCTTAAAATCTTGAAGAGGTCGGTGAACAAATCAGGAAGGGATTGGCACGTACAAATTAACCCCACTTTGTGGGCCTATAGAACTAGTATTCGGACACCTACAGAAGCTACACCATATTCATTGGTTTAAGGAGCCAAAGCTGTTATACCTTTGGAGGTTGAAATCCCATCCCTAAGAGTATCATTGCAAGGATTAATAATGGATGAGGATTATAGGGTTGCCCGACTTCAATAATTGGAATTTTTAGAATAACATCAAGCTCAAGCCTATGCACATTTGAAAGTGTACCAAAATAGGATTTCAAGAAACTATAACAAGCACATTAAACCAAGAGTCTTTCAAGTGGGTGATTTAGTGCTAAGGGAGAACCCTAAAAATCAGACAGAAAGAGAAAAGAAGGGTAAATGGGAAGCAAATTGGCTTGGTCCTTTTTTCATTGTTTCTTCTTTTGGAATGGCGACTTACAAATTAGCCAATTATGATGGGGAAGAATTACAAGAGCCCATTAATAGCATCCATTTAAAGAGGTTTCATACCTAATCAGATGAAAGAGTATCGAAAGAAAGAGTATTAGACATGTGTGTATCCAATGACTCAAGCATCACTTTTGTACATGAGAAAATCAAAAAGGTCAAAAACATTAACAAAGTTCAAAATCCAAAAAAAAAGAAAAAAAAGAAAAAAAAAGGAAAAAGTGCCTTGGTGAAAACCTAGCAATAGGCACCTTGCTAGCAACAAAAAAAAGAAAAAAGAGAAATAAACCCAAAAGGTGAAAACTTGGCAATCAAGCGCCTTTTGTTCCCCTAAGTCTTTCCTAGTTGCATGTGTACATATTGTATTTCCATCATCTCACTTGAAAATCTTCATTACATCCGTCATTTGTGCATAGTCATAATAAAACCTTTCAGCTACATTGTTGCATTTTAGGCCCTAAGTTTGTCACACGATCACATCTATCACTTGGGGGCAGGAAAGGATTGGATTTTGGTACAAGTAGATTCAATAGTGCTACTTTCGGTCACACATTAGAGGGACTTATTAGAGCTTCAAAAGAGAGATTTTAGTGAACCTTTGATGGATATCATTGTTCACAACCAAGTATTTTGATCCTACAACTTGATCCTTGAGCCTTCATTGACTTTATTATTTAGGATTAAAATTTGACATCACTTAAATGATCAAAACACTTGAAGCTTTTGATGATCTTTATTATCTTTTTATCATATCTCTTTAGCTAATCGATGATGTTCTGACTAGATTGGTGATGATGGAGACATGATATTTTTCTTGCCTCTGGGTGACTGTCTTGAGGGAGATCCAACAACTTATGTGAATTCGTCTAGCGATGTGGTCATCAAAGAACCATCGAGGACTTTCATATAAGGTGGAGGGTTGAATTTTGTTTGTTTACACAAACTGATACCTTGGCTATTTAGATCTTCCATATCTTAATACCAAAATCCAATTGCAACATTGAATCTATTGAAACCGGTATTCATACTCCTATAGTTGGTTATTCAACTAGTGAGGGTTGTACTAATTTCCTACAAGGTTACCAAATGTGATATAAAGTAGTATTCATATCATCATGATGTGTTCAATGATGGTTGTACTTGCTTTTCGGTTCTACAATGCTTAATGATGAAAATATTTCTCTATGGCATTTCTTTGCTAAAATCTAGTGACAATTAGTTGCATTGCATTGCATTTTCATGTTAGACTAAGTGCATGGTTTGAGGTATTTTTCCAAGAGAAAGGGGGTTCATTCATCGATTATCTTGATAAATCATAAAAGGGGGTTCAATTAAACACCTTATCCTTGGTTCAAATCAACAATGTGAGATTATCTTTTGCATTCATTCATAGCATTACTCATTATTCATTATCCTTATATCTGAAAAGAAAAAGAAAATATTCATTCATAATTTGCATAAATTTAGTTAGGGATTGCATTTTAAGAGTTGCATACATCAAAAAATAATAAACATAGTTGCATTCAATATCCATATTTTCCATAATAAAACATTTGCATCCATACATTGAAAATCAAAAAAATATATCAAAGTTACATTATCATTTGCATTCATTTATCTATATCATATGTAAGATACATTGCATCCATAGCACAATCCAAAGTAAATGCATCATAAACATCATATAGAGCTGCATATATAGATAATACAACATAAACCCATCAAGAGAATCAAGGAAAGTCCATCATCATATAAATGTCCATAACATCAAAGATCCATCAAATCAGCATATCAAAGATACAATATCATCGACAAAATGATACATCAAAGTCCTGATCAATAAATATAATGTGATACAAAATCATCAATAAGGAAGATCCATAATCAATCATCTCAAGATCTTGTAGGGGCACCCGCTCCATCACCTATACCTAATCCATCTAGTCCCTTATCACCTGATGTATCCTGAGTAGGAGTCTGACTAGGACTGGCAACACTTGGCATCCGAGCCATCATAGTCATAAACTACTACATCATAGTAGCTACCTGATCCAGTCAGCCAACCACTACTATCATACCTATCTGTAATGCCCGCACATCCTATGTCAGAGTATCTCTTCTAGGAGAAGCTTGTGAAGACTGACCCATATCTTGAGGCCTAGGTATCTGAGGAGGCACATGCTATGCTGGAATCTATCCATGTTGTGCCACTGAAACCTATTGTGACTATACCAAGGGATCCTATCCTTCAGGAACCTATCTCGTAGCATCAATGTTAACCTATCATTTGACTCTATGCTGTCCCCATACTGTTGTAGCTCTAGGCTATACAAATCTAGGTCCCTGCTCCTACCGAACCTATCTGACATCCATATCCCTAGCCCTGAGGTGACCACCTTGTCCTTTTCCTATCACCCTGGGAGGTCTTTGTGCTCTATGAGCTTGACATCATCTAGGTCTATCTACACCATCCCCATCATCACCCCCACACTCATCATCTGATCACTCATCCCTATCTGGGATTGGCTCTACAAGATCTGTGAATCTCAAAAATCTATTTTAGGACCACCACTCTCGATACTCAATGGACATCACAACATCTTCCACATGGTCCAACATGTCCCATCTGATATAGATTAATCTATCAATCTGATCATGTGTGAACTGGAAGTCAATATGTGCACCCCACATTGATCTCTCTTCCTAGACTCGAGCATATAATACCATACCCTAGGGCATATCCTGCTGTAGACTAGGATTTGAGCGTGCACCTAAACCTGTTTTGAAGGCCAAAGACAAACAAACGTCATAGCATATAATCAAATCAAATTTAATGGTAAACAAACTAAAATCAAAGCCACCTCAGTTTAAGCCTAAAATGGATGCGCCCATGCACTATTTGATATGCTTGGATATAAATGGATGTGGGTGTGCAAACTCAAGCACTTGGAGCATGCAAGATAAATGATGATTTGAGGATCAAGAAGACCCAAAATGACACAAAATAGGTATGAGGAACCTATTTTGCCTCAAAGGCCTCAAGAACACACAAATATGCAAAGCTAAATGAAAGAACTAAGATTAAAACAAGAAATGAATCTATGTTAATCCATTTAAGCTAATTTAGATGTGATTTAAGCTTGGAAATGATCTAAAATGATGAGTTTATGCTTATGCTAGAATGAAAAAGGCATTATAACTTTGCTATTGAGTTTGAGAGTTGAGAGATGATTTGCCTTAGGAAGTGAGGGTATTTATAGGATTTCTAAAGGCTTGGGGTAGGAGGAATGAATGGCCAGGATTGAAATCCTTAAGAGAGGCCAAGATTCACTCAAAGGGAAGCACATGGATTGTGCTAGTTCTCAGCCAATCAGGAGGTGACACATGTCACAAGGTGAGTAGATGAAGGGAAGGGCAAAGAGGAGTCAACAAAGGGGGCTCCAAGCTCATAACTCTCCAAATAAATGCTTGTAAGAGCAATGAATGGGCTTTAAGAGGCTTTGAAGACTTTGGGGAAGCAATAAATGCTTTGTGGTTGAGATATTTGGAAGGAAAGACTTTGCTTTGGTTTAGGAAAGTCTAAAGCTTGGTTAGGATTGCACAAAGGTTTAAGGGTAGGATTAGGATTAGATTAGGACAAAAAAAAGGATTAGGATGGGTGAAGAGGGTGGATTTGAGAAGATTCTAGAAGAGTCTAGATTTCTCCTTAGTTTCATGGAATAAAAGTTATTCATTCCAAAAGCTTAAGTTTTAGGAATATTTATTAAAATATTTTCAATAAATATGAAAATTAAATATTTAACCTTAATTAAATATTTAACCTTGGGATTAGGGTTAGAAAAGATGGGATTAGCCTTTTAATCGAAATTAAGAAGGGATTAGAAGATTTTGGAAGAGGTTAGTGGTCTTAAGGAAATTGGCCAAGTTTGGGATAAAAAATAAATTAAAAATAAATTAATTTATTTTTGAAGTTTTTGGTCAATTTATTAATCAAATAATTAATAAATTAGGGATAATGTCCAAATGACATTTTTAGGCTAGATTCCTTAATTAAAGATTTTTAATTAAGAGAGAGGGATTTAATGCCATAAAAAATAAATAAATTAATTAAATAAATAATTAATTAATAAATGATGATGTCATCAAGGATTTTCAAAAAACAAAAATAATTTATTTTCTGAAGGATTTTTCGGTGTCTACATTTTGCCCCTCTTTGATGCGATGCCGCAAGTGGCATGGTGTCAAAGACAAGAAAACAAGATGCCGAGGCTAGAATCAGAAGAAGAGGGTATGACGCCTGGGTGGACTAGGAGAAAGAGAGATACATGCCCCGGTGGGACAAAATCATGGAAGATGCGCCCAGTGGGACAAGGAGAAAGAGGGATTACGCCCTGGGACAGAGTGTGCCCGGTGGGACGAGGAAGGAAGGGCTTAGGAAGAAAGGGGAGATAAATAACCTCACTTCTAAGAACAAATATGGATGATATGCAAGATGAAATGGAAATGCAAGATGCAAGATGCAGCTATATGCAAAGATGAAAGATTAATCTATATGATCAATGCAAGGGACCAGATAGCTCCAAGTGCAAATGGGAGTGCACAGCCTAGATTTAATATAGCTATGTTAGAGACCTGCCAAGGATACTGGGATCACGAGGCCTGTCAACAATGTCGTAGAGGACTGACGAGGACTGACGCTAAACAAACACACAGGGTTGCCCCAACATCACACATGAAGCGCAGAGGTGACATGGTAGAACCGATGCTGAAGGAACCACAAACACACAACTGACTCACAGGCAGCAGCGAAAGATCAAAAGACCTTGCCCCAGATTATCCGCACACGCAGCACACCATGATATAATGAATCGTGGTGACCCTGGTGGGATAATGAGAAGCCAAAAAGATTAACAAGACCCAAAGGACAAAAATCCAAGATCAAAATGATAACTCCAAAAAGACATCCTTTGCCAAGGAGAGAGATTAGGTTTGATTGATGGTGGGAAGATTGGTCGGACAGGAGGAACGATATATCCTCAAGGACCAGGATGGAAGATTAGGTCAGACAGGAGGAATGATATATCCTCAAGGACCCATGGGTTGGTGAGAGAATAAGTGTAGTTGTTCGCTGGCAAAAGTTGAAGTTCAAGGAATAATCAGGATGAGCAAGGATAAGTCGACAATTGATGTTGCTGAAGCATAAGGCCTGAGTGGGGCTAAAAGTTTTCTGAGGCTGGGGATGGGACAAGATATTTGATTATATGCTGCTGCAGGATGGATAAAGGCTAAGACAAAGGATGGGACCTAAAGACACAAATGTACAAATGAGCTTAGGTGGAGACACGACTGACACTTAGGTACAAGACGTTGGATAGGATGTACAAAGAACCTGGGGATGAAGCTGACAACTTCAAAGATATGCAAGATGGTGCCCCAGCTAGGTTGGAAGGCCAAGACGGATTGGCGATGGATGATGTGTCCTAAAATGACACGGATTTGGGGAAGACATATCCCAATGATGATGATTGAATTGAGATCAAGGCCTGCTACAAGACGAAGGATGTGATTTGATCGGTTGGCTTGATCTTGGGTGTTGGCTAGCTAGAAGATATGGATAGGTTGGGAAGATTGCTAGCAAGGTGTGGATAGGGATGAATGGCATTGGATTGCAATGAGGTTGGCCTATAGCTAGATACCAATGACAAGAGAAGATACTAGGTGTTGGAAAGATGGAGGAAAATGCTGAGGATGGGGAGGATGGAACTGCTAGAAGATTTGGATGGAGGAAGATTCGGGGAGATTGGATGGTGGAACTGCTAGAGGATTTTGAAGATGGAAAAGCTGCTTGGAGGATGAAAAGCTGGTGGAAGATGGAAAGCTGGTGGAAGATTACCAAGTGTCAACAAAATGAGATGCTGTTTCCCAATGGAGGATCAGTGATAGGATTGCGTCAACCTAGGATAGACTGATGATCTTCGGTCAACTGGATTCTTGTCAATACAAGCCAATCTCTTGCTCGAGATGATAAGGCTATGCAAGGACAAGGTTTTGATTTCTTTAAGACAACACGTTGTGCCAAAAAGAGGATGATTTCTGATTTAGGATAAGGGATGGAAACAACTCAAAGGGCTGGAACACGATAATGCTTGTGGATTTGGAGCTCTGGATTTTGGTGCAAAAGATGGTGAATCTGCTTTCTACTGTGGATGGTGGATGTTGGATTCTGATAAAGGATATGGGATGCTGAGTTGGTTTGCTGGTGGATCAAGATAGAGGATGCTGGAGGAACTGCTGATGGATTAAGATAGAGGAGTGCTGGAAGGATTGGATGGTGGTTGGTTTGGATTTGGGTAGAGAAATTGCTGAGGATTTTGGGAGATGGAAGATTTAGATTTTGGATAGCCTCCAAGGAATACGTCACCAAGGAAGAGGATGCCCCCTGTTTAAGATAGTTCATGTGTTTTAAAGGCATGGTGTATGCTTGGACGGAAGATATGCCAACAAGAGGATGAGGAAGGATGGAAGCTAGGATGAAAGGATTGGATAGAGGATATGTAGCTGAAAGGTGCAATGGATGCCAAGGAGGTGCCCAAAAGCATGTACATCTGATAGTCTCTATTTTTGTCATCAAGATCCAATGGAAAATGAAGGAAGTGAGAGACAAAAGGGGATGGAGGACAGGTTGGATAAAAGGTGATAGAAAGGAAGCCCCTAACTGCAGAAAGGAATTAGGGGGGGGGGCACTACGCATGGCACCTGTTTGCCAGGTTTTCACCATGGTACTTGTCCAAGGCACTTGAATTGCCAAGTTTTCACCAGAGGACGAATGTTTTTCTCTTGATTTTTGCTTTGTTGATAATTTGCTCCTTTGATTTATCCAATTTTTATGGATTTTTGTGTTTTTTCCTTGACTTTGTGCTGATCTTGCTGATTTGTTGCTGAGCTTGTGCTGATATGCCACTGATTTTCTGATTTGTTGCTGATTTTGTGCTGATATGCATTGACATTTTGATTTGTTGCTGAAGCTCTGATTTAATGCTGTCGTGCTTGCTGATCAGCTGATGTCGCCATTTTGGCGCTTCCTCTTGATTAGATGGTGACCTTTTGATTTGTCACTGATATTCTGATGGTGTTGCTGATTCTTTGATTGGATGTTCCCTTATGATTTGATGATGGCCCTGCTGTTTTTGAATTTGCACAGATATTTTGATGTTATTGCTAACTCTCTGATGTGGCGCTGAGTTTTGTGCTGATTTTGGTGCTATCATGCGATTTGATGTTGATCTTCTGAGAGATTCTTCACTGATTTTCTGATGTGGATTGCTGATTTTCTGATGTTGCCGGCTTGTCATGGGGATCCATTGCTAGATGATGGACGACAAGCTTAAGATCACACCTAGGCATGTGCATATGACCATGCACATTTGATAATTGACTCCTCGGAGCAAGGCACTTAAGGTCATGATTCACTTTCTGTCAGGTTAACCTCCATGTAGATGAGCCACAAACATCCTTCTGTACCCAAGTTGATTTAGCTTGGTTTCTGCAATGTTGATAGGGAACTATCATGTGTTGTTATCCCAGATAGGAGGAAGAGGCAAAGATCCATCCTCTAGCGCTTGAATTGCCAAGTTTTCACTAGAAGATACACCCTTTATTTTTACTATTTTGGAATCAGAATGTGCCCCAGAAGGGTTTTCACATAAAGACTCATGATTTTGCCTTTGCTTTTTTAACTTTTGTGACTAAAGCTTGTCTCTTCCCCAAAATATGCTTCTGTTTTAAGCTGATAGGCATATGTTGATGCTAAAGCCTGATTGCCTATTGACTTTGCTGATTTCTCTGATTTGTCATTGATTTCCCTTTGCTGTTTTAGAGGTGCTGACTGATCTTTGCTGACTTTCCTCACTGATTTCTTCTGATTGTGTGCCTGGATGTTGGTACAACTGTAGCAGGATGGGGGAATCATGCAAAGTCATGGATTAGATGGGGGAGATGGGAAAGATGGTGGAAGAAAGTGTTTGGATGGAAGGATGGAAAGTGATCAAGATAGGGGGATGTTGTCAGGATCAACATTGGCACATGTTGCGAGGAAGATGGATGATTGGATGTGGAAGATAGAGATAGAGGTGATGGAGGATTTATGCTAGAGGATGGAGGAGATGGAGGGGAAGATTGAGGAGCTGGGAGATGGGCAACATTGGATGCCATTGTGGATGTTTTTGTTAGATGGATTACATCTTTTTGCTTTGGGATCCACATCATTTTTGTTTTAGCTTTAGTGTGCCTTTGCGGCCATTGGTGGGCATCAGATTGTGCTTTTTCTTTGCTAGGCCTTTGTGGCCATGTGATAGATTTTGCTTGGACTTTGCTAGGTTTTCAGAGCCATTGGGGTGCTTTAGCATGCTTGATTGGCTCTTTGCTGGGCCTTTGCGGTGCATTTGATTGCCTGATTGGAGCTTGCATTGATTGACCATGTCGATTAGACTGGATATGGTAATCGTCATTGGGCCTTTGTGGCCTTTGGGATGCGTAAGATATTGCTATTTCTTTGCCTGGCCTTTGCGGCCAGTGGGTTACTTTGGCTTGCCTGATAGGTTTTTGCTTTGATTGCGCATGTCGATTAGACTGGACATAACAATCCTGGGATTTTTGTGGATTTTTCCCTTTATTCATGCGCGATATGGCATCCAAGTTGCG
This sequence comes from Chamaecyparis obtusa, assembly GCA_027943335.1. NCBI lineage: Eukaryota > Viridiplantae > Streptophyta > Pinopsida > Cupressales > Cupressaceae > Chamaecyparis > Chamaecyparis obtusa. Next base: position 999,683 of record BSBK01003015.1, on the reverse strand, counting down.
AGGAGCATTGGGAGGAATATGAGGAGTTGTCTGGGATGGAGGAAATTTGGATGGAGAGATGGAAGGAGATTGGTAGATAGGATATGTGGACATGTGCCGTTGTTGATCTTGACTAGGGATGCTTGGATTTTGGAGGCAAGACTGAGTAGGATAAGATGAGGGATGATATTTTGGGATGTAAGGTCCCAAAATGGATTTGCTAGGTAAAGGAGATGTGCTGAAAAACTTTGGGACATAAGGACCCAAAATGGATGGGGAGGATGAAGGAGGAATATGATAGGTTTTCCTTGGTTGTAACGATGGAGGGGGAGGAATTGCGTTATGGGCTCTGAAAGATGTTTTGTTGGTTTTGAATGGATGTTTGAACTTTGCCTTAGCTGTACCAACATTTCTGGAGGAAGCGCCCTTTGCTGATGTGGAAGAAGTGCCCTCATCTGGTGTGCAACCGATTCCACAGCCTTTCGGATGTTTCTTGCCTTGAATGGGCTGTATATTTCCCTGTTCGTGAGTGCCAAGGCCTTTGCCTTGATAGTTCCATCTTTTCAGCATTTTATCCAGACAAGGATATTTTTGACTTGGGGTGAATGACAAACAGCCATTTTCTGGTTCCCTGATGGAAGATAAGAAGCTGATGTCTTCTTTTTCAAGTGGTTTACCTTTGACAAATGTTAGTTTTCCAAGTGGATAGAGTGATGGCAGCTGTTTAGTTTGGACTGGCGGATCCTCAAGAGGAGAGGATAGGATGCTGGGATTTTGACTAGGATTGGGGGATGGTAAAGGAGCTTCAGTTGGAGAATCTAGGATGATAGGATCTTGGATTGGAGGAATTGGGTTTGTAGGATTTTGGATCGGAAGACTTGGGATTGTAGGATTTTGGATAGGAGGTGATGGGAGAAGAGAAGGGATTGGATCTTGATTTTCTTCTGTGAGTAGTTCATCATGCTTTTGGCCAAGATCTTGATACGATGGGATTTGTTCAGATAGAGGGTTAGGGGATATATGGATGGACTCTTCAAAGGGGCGGAATGAAAGGATTGTATACTCTGCTGCTGGGGTTTCTGGAAGAAGGAAGAACTCTTCAGATGGTATGGATAAAAGGATGGAAGATCTTTCAGCTACAATGACAGGAAGAGGGATGAACTCAGGAAGCTCATTAGGTATGCTTTGGATAATGCTAGGAGGAGATGATTCTGGGGATTGGATAGATACTTCAGACGAAAGGAACTCAACGATGATAGGAGATGGAAGAGGATCGACGGTTGGGATGTATGGAAGATAGATAATAGATGGGAGCGCTGAATGGGCCTCATTAATGATGGCTTCACATGAAGGATTGCTTGGCTTTTCAATTTCAAGCGTGGGTTTTGCTATTGGCTCTTCCTTGGGTTCTGTTATTGGTTTCCTTGGAGACTTTTGCGGTGAAGAAGAATTGGAAGATGGAGGAGATGGGGAGCTTGGATGATCTTCGCATGAAAGTGGGGTTTGTGCTTGGGTAGATGTTTGTGAAGGAGGAGAGAAAGAAGGGAACACCCATGAAAAAGATGATTTTGAAAAGGGAGCTTTGGGTTTTGCTTGAGGGGATGATGTAGCTACAGTGGTTTGAAGGGATGACGGTGCTGAAAAGATGGGGGTGATGGTTTGAGGTACAGGATATGAAGCGGGTTGAGGGGAGCATTCCGTTTGAGGGAAGAGACTTTTGGTAATGTGGTTTGGAAGAGAGGATGGTGGTTTGGAACAGGATGGAGGATTGGGGTTTGGAGCAGAAGATGGTGGTTTGAGACAGGATGGAGGATTGGGGTTTTGAGTAGAAGATGGTGGTTTGGGAAAGGATAGAGGTTTGGTGAAAAGGATGGGAGGACTAGAATCTTGGATTTCAGAATTTTTTGGAGGATGGGTAGATGGAGGCCTTAGATAGGGGAAGTAGCGTGAAACATTTCTAAGGGATGATGGCGATGGAGAAATGACCATAGCAGAAAGTGGAGGCCTGAAAGGAGCATATGGAAGAGGTGTAGGTTGAAGACAAGGATAAGTTGGGGATGGATAAGATACTGGGGTTGCTTTTCCAAGGACATGAAAAGGAGTGCTAGCCTTGCCAAGGACATGAAAGGGAGTGCTAGGAGATAAGCGCGAAGGCATGGTTGGCTGGATTGGAGGAATGATGGTACGCTGGGGGTTGCTTGGAGCAAACTGGCTGAAATAGGCATCATGGTCTACAAGACCTTCATCATCATTAGGATCGATTGGTGGGAGAGGAGAGATATCATAACCAAACTCATTATAGATTTGAGACATGCTGACTTTGCAGATGAGTTTGGATAAGGAGGAAGGATGAAGATGGTTTGGAAGACTAAGACTCAGATTGGGATGACTGACGGAAGCAGACGGTTTTCTAGAAGAAGACAGACAAAGGGATGGGAGATGACCAAGTTTTGGGATGGCTGCTCTGATTGTCCTTCGAACCAAGTTATAGATTTGCTCGATGTTTTTCCATTGGCAAAGGATTTGATAAAAGCAATCTTCACAAAGGACAAAGCAACTTTGTGAGATACAAACAAGATAAAAGACTCTGATAAATGCTTTCGAAAAAAGTGTATGTTTCAACAAGTGTTTTCACAGAGTCTTTGACTGTCAAGCACTTCAAACAGATCTACCTAAGGAAGGTGAGTATCAAAATCACTTGCCCACAGCTTGGTATCCCCCAGAAGGGAATACAAATGGTGAATAATCTTGAGGCGACCCGGTAAACCCCTTGGAATCGGTCCTTGCACAAGGATTTTGATACTTTCAGATGTAGATAGGGTAGCCTCTATTTTATCAGGTTGCTAATGATTCCGTGGAGTCTCCATACCCGGTTTTGCTGATCATCCGTGACTCACTTAAGAGCCTTGCCAATTATGCTGGGGGAGAGGAATGTTTACCATCCCTAGACACGTGTTTGGCACGAACGCCCGACGATTAGGAGATGTAAGTGATTCTTTTGGACTTCACTTATTTGTATACCGGCCGGAGGGGATACCGGTTTGAGGTCGTTCTCCGAGGAGGAAGCGCTTCTCCTTGGATAGGCCTCGCTAAAAGTAGAACAAGTGAACTTGTCCAAGTTCAAATGTTCCATGTTGCTTACTCTAACAAGGATTATGCAAGAATTGAAAAACTCCTACATGCACATCAAGCAGATTTTGTTCATTTTCCCAAATTTGATTAAGTGATGTTTGAACTTTGAAATGAAGACACTCGTGATTAGATTTTGATTTGTTCCTTTCCTCAAAATGTAAATGATTGAACGTTTGCAAGTTCTTTCCTTTTGTGCATTCAAGATTTGATTAGCGAGTTGATTTAAGAACTTTGAAAAAGCTTTGTTTTATCCCTTAGATCACTCAAGATTGAATTTGTTTGCTTGCTTTGGAATTTGAAATGAGATAGGGAACAGAGTTATTCATTCCTTTAGTGCATTCGAGATTGAGTTAGCTTTTCAAAATGACAATGACATTCTAGGACCTAAGTTCATTTCCTTTAATGTCATTCAAGATTTTGTTTGACCTTTGCTGTAAATAAAAGAAGTGAAAAACCAGTCCCAAGCAAAAACAGAAAGCGACACTGTCCAGCTTATAGGCGACGCTGGAAAGTGCAGAGGCGACACTTCATTTTTACAAGCGACATTCTGTACCTCAAAAGGCGATAGATAAAAATGCAGAGGCATGATTTTTTTCGTTACAGGCGTGATTTCTTTACATGCAGGCGACAGAAGAAGAATTCTGAGACGGAACAGAAGTTATCGATCACAGGAAAATCTCAGTTATGCAGGCGTCAAAACAGAGGTCATAGGCGTCATTTCTTTCCTCAAAGGTGTGATTTCTTTGCAAGAAGGCGTGACTGGATTGTTTACAGGCGACATTTCTTTTGATGAAGGCGACATTTCTTTGCTTGAAGGTGACATTTAATTGCTGTAGGCGTCATTTCTTTTCATGAAGGCGACATTTCTTTTGTTTCCTGCAAAATACAAGCATATAGAGTATAATTTCATCAAAATGATTGTGGTTTCTGTCCCACCAGGCGTGCCAGAATGTAGACTAAGATTTGAGCGTGCACCTAAACCTGTTTTGAAGGCCAAAGACAAACAAACGTCATAGCATATAATCAAATCAAATTTAATGGTAAACAAACTAAAATCAAAGCCACCTCAGTTTAAGCCTAAAATGGATGCGCCCATGCACCGTTTGATATGCTTGGATATAAATGGATGTGGGTGTGCAAACTCAAGCACTTGGAGCATGCAAGATAAATGATGATTTGAGGATCAAGAAGACCCAAAATGACACAAAATAGGTATGAGGAACCTATTTTGCCTCAAAGGCCTCAAGAACACACAAATATGCAAAGCTAAATGAAAGAACTAAGATTAAAATAAGAAATGAATCTATGTTAATCCATTTAAGCTAATTTAGATGTGATTTAAGCTTGGAAATGATCTAAAATGATGAGTTTATGCTTATGCTAGAATGAAAATGGCATTATAACTTTGCTATTGAGTTTGAGAGTTGAGAGATGATTTTCCTTAGGAAGTGAGGGTATTTATAGGATTTCTAAAAGCTTGGGGTAGGAGGAATGAATGGCCAGGATTGAAATCCTTAAGAGAGGCCAAGATTCACTCAAAGGGAAGCACATGGATTGTGCTAGTTCTCAACCAATCAGGAGTTGACACATGTCACAAGGTGAGTGGATGAAGGGAAGGGCAAAGAGGAGTCAACAAAGGGGGCTCCAAGCTCATAACTCTCCAAATAAATGCTTGTAAGAGCAATGAATGGGCTTTAAGAGGCTTTGAAGACTTTGGAGAAGCAATAAATGCTTTGTGGTTGAGATATTTGGAAGGAAAGACTTTGCTTTGGTTTAGGAAAGTCTAAAGCTTGGTTAGGATTGCACAAAGGTTTAAGGGTAGGATTAGGATTAGATTAGGACAAAAAAAAGGATTAGGATGGGTGAAGAGGGTGGATTTGAGAAGATTTTAGAAGAGTCTAGATTTCTCCTTAGTTTCATGGAATAAAAGTTATTCATTCCAAAAGCTTAAGTTTTAGGAATATTTATTAAAATATTTTCAATAAATATGAAAATTAAATATTTAACCTTAATTAAATATTTAACCTTGGGATTAGGGTTAGAAAAGATGGGATTAGCCTTTTAATCGAAATTAAGAAGGGATTAGAAGATTTTGGAAGAGGTTAGTGGTCTTAAGGAAATTGGCCAAGTTTGGGATAAAAAATAAATTAAAAATAAATTAATTTATTTTTGAAGTTTTTGGTCAATTTATTAATCAAATAATTAATAAATTAGGGATAATGTCCAAATGACATTTTTAGGCTAGATTCCTTAATTAAAGATTTTTAATTAAGAGAGAGGGATTTAATGCCATAAAAAATAAATTAATTAATTAAATAAATAATTAATTAATAAATGATGATGTCATCAAGGATTTTCAAAAAACAAAAATAATTTATTTTCTGAAGGATTTTTCGGTGTCTACACCTGCTATTAGCCATACTGCCTAGATACTTGACCAAAGCAGAATCTCTCAATCATGAGTGGTGATCAACCTATCATCCATCTTGGTGCAAACATATATGGGAGCTCATCATCATCCTCCTGCCAACCCTCACAAAATAGATATGGTCTCCATATGACCTGATTTATATCATCAATCATGCAACACCAATACTCTAGTTTGCCTAGATGATGCTAGACAACCATGCCAGTATACAAAAATGCATATGGATAACCATGACCTCGAGCACGTGCTGATACTAGTCTAGTAATGGGAAGATGCTCCCATATCCATAACTGTAATATAACTGCACTTGCTGATAATGAGGCACTCGATCTATATATAACCTCATGCAAATCATGATATAACTGTGCTAGTACATAGGAACCCCAATCAAGATGCTGAGGGTGTGTAATCAAATCCTCTAAAATGTGGCCCCATCCAACATAGAATCCTCAACCTTGTCGGTCTAGAAATAATAAATCGCCTATCAATGCACCTAAGACCACTAACAATGTAGGAAAATAAGCAAACTATGCCCATGTAATCGTATCATCTCTGATTGTATCATCACCAAATGCATGTCTGCAAACAGTGTCATCATACATAGAATTATAATAGGCTCTCTCACCCCGAGTAGGGATACATAGTAATCTATAAATGTCCTCAGGAGTGATAGTCATCTCCCCTAATGGCAAGTGGAAAGTATTATGGTCAGAGTGCCATTGTTCTACCACAACTATCAAAAGACCCCAGTTCAGCTGAAACCGTGAGATGTCTACAAGGAAGCTCAAACCACACATCTCTATAGCATGGTACTCTGGCTGGGTCAAATCCTAACCTAAATCTAATATCCAAGAGGCTATGGTCCGTATATACAATTTACAGAAATGTGCCTATTTTGTAAATCAAGGGAATCATATCAGTTTTCTATATTAGTGGATTAGTTTAAGTCAATCAATCAAATTCAATCAATCTTTTCTCTTCTTGAGCATATCAAATCTCCTAACTCTATATTGTGAGGAAGGAACATCATTGTTTTGTCTCTCTAGATCATGAGAGAAAAATATCTATCCTATCAGATTGAAAAATCAAACATTCATTGTTATGATTATCCTGATATCCCAATCACTTGTTCGCTTAACTACAAAAGACCTATCTATCTTGGATATGCAATCATTCATCCAAAGACATCAAATCAATCGAAAAAAAGTCAAGTTTGAGCAATCAAAATTCAAATTTTTATCAAAATTCCTATAGGTGTCACTTGCCTATGCGGAGGTGGTACTTTACCTCACGCGGTGAATAAATTTTCATAAGCGGTACTTTATCATGCGAACATGACACTTCTTTTCTTAAGCGGCATTTTATGACCCTAGGTGACATTTAAACATGTCTAGGCATCGTTTAATTTCTAAGGGTTTTTCAAGGGGTGTTTTACACATAGTTTGACAAAAAACCCTAGGTCATAGGCGATTTGAAATTGCTTATAGGTGGCATTTTATTACGTGAATGTGGCAGTTTATCTTCCTAGGTGTCATTTTAACTACCCTAGGCGACATTTCACAAATTTTCAATGAAAAATTAGGTTTTGTTATGCTATGAATGCTAAAAAATGATAATAAATGCACTAAGAGGGTCAAAGTCACTTCCCGGAGGTCCATAATCCAATGGTCTTTGATATCATTGTCCTCTCTCGAACTGATGCTCTCGAATAGGGACAACCATCGCAATCAACTTTATTAGGATCAGAGCAAAATCTCAATAGTAAAAAGTGCAAATGAATAGTAAATTTGGGTTTTTCAACCTATTTATGCTATTTGACCTAATTTTGAGAAATTTTTTGACCTGTTGATCTATATCGACACATTTATCAAACTAGGACATTTGTTAAGGCCTAGATTATCATCGATGTTTTTCAGAAATGAAAACATATTGGATCTATTTTCAATCAATTTCATCATTTTTAAAACTGGCGATCAATCTATTTCATTTCTGAGGGGGCATTATCATACTATCAAATTGGCATCAATATTGAATCTGGGGCATTAAAATTTTGAACTATTATCAGTGGGGCATGTTGCATCATTTTTCAAATCAGATTTTATCAATCAAATTAGGTTTCAAATCAGGTTTCAAATTAGTTTTGTATCAATCAATCAAGTATCGAATCAGTGATCAGGGCATGAAATTTTCTTTGAATCAATGCGCTACACACATAAATCCAAAGAGGGGCATTTTTAGACACCCAGAAATGGGCAGGTGCCTTAGAATCATTCAAATTTGCAAAATCTTAACCAAATGCTCTAATTCTCATAAAAATGGATCAAATCAATTTTAAATGGACATTTATTAATCAAAATTGGACAAAATCATTTAAATCAAAGGAAAAATCAAATCATGACATCAAATAATTAAATACAAGCTTAAAGGGGTCAATCACACTATATAATTGATTTTAATCAATTAATTGTATAGTTTTAAATCAAAACATCAAATTGAACCTATTCCCTTACATGGCTAATTGAATTAATTGATGGAATTTAATTAATCCTAATATGTTTCAACATAATTTGAGAAACCAATAATAATTGAGAACACAATGCACATGGATCACTCTAAATAGTTGAATCTTAATCACACATTTTCAACTTTGAATCTCAACCACTCAAATTTGTCTACTTGTCCAAACCTTTGAGACAATCATTTAAATTGTCTCCCCATTTAAAAACATTTCAAATTTTTTGACTCAACCAAGGCTAAACCATGATCAAGTCACTCTACCCCCTACCCTTGGGATTTTACTATAAATATAAGTAATTTTGAGAGCATAATATCCTAGAAAATTTGAATGCATAACATCATCACTATAGGCAATTTGAGAGCAATTGAGCAATATCTTGAGCATTTGAGAGCAAATAGTGAGATTTGAGAGCATTATCATGAGAATTTGAGTTAATCTTTGTATCATTTTGAGAATTGAGAGCTAGATTTAGGCATTTTATCATAATTTTCTCATTCTAGGATTGTCACTACTAGAGAATAAGGCTGAGAACTCTACTTACCAAGCTTAGATAGAGAACCTTGAGATGATATGGATGTTAAATGTAGTTCTTTAGATTAAATTTCCATTGTATTTCATAGAATTGTTGATAATTGTCCTAATTTAATGAAGGTGTAAACACTCACACACAAATCTATGCCACTGTGGTACAATGACCGTCGCAATTTTGAAAAATAGGCAAAAATAACATGCAAGAAAAGGGGGAAAATTTCAATTCAAGCCCCATGGTGGATGCCAAAATGTGGGCATTAAATGTGGTTAATCTAACTACAATGCTTCAATAAACCATTACACTAAGTAATTGATCAAACTACCTAGAATTGATCTATTGCTTCCTATATGAAGTGAGTATGATTCTATGAAATATGCTCTCAAATGGCATGCACGAGAATAAGTGACTAGAAAACTTCATAACATAAGATTCATAGTGAATTGAGATGCAAGACTGCATTCAACAATCTGAATCTAGTAATGAGATACTCAAAAACTATAAATCTAATGTCTATTCTAACATGATATTAGATTATTCTATGAATTGAAAGCTATAAGCTAACATGCAAACTAAGATTTTTGGAAATTGAAATAAAAAAAAACTAAGCATATAAGTCTAAGATAAAAATAACATTTTGCATTTACTTAACAAAATTGGGATCCTTTGAATGAGCCAAGAAGTCGGTTTCTATAGAAATCCAGGAATGAACATGTGGTTGAGATTCGTCTTGTTGAGTGGTCAAGATTCTCTTCCATTTTCAAAAACTTTTCTTGATTGGATGAGACTGAAAGAAAGATGATAACTTCCATTTGTTCACTCTCTTTTTGAATTAGAAACTTTTATGTTCATGAGTTGAAGAGGTTGGTTTATTTAATTAAAAGAATTCAGAAGATATTTTAATTAATGATTTGATTTCAAATAACATTTTATGCTCAATCAATTGATTTTAACTGATTAATTAATTATTTGATGATTGATTTAATTATGCAAGCCAGTTGATTTAATCACTTACATAATTAATTCTAGCATATTTGTTTGAATTAATTAATTGAAATTAGGGGCACTTAGTTAGCTAGACCACTTTTAGGTGATTATAGAGGGAAGAGAGAAATGTAGACCTTTGGGGATACATGGTTCGTTAGATTCAGGGCCGGTGAGGAGTATGATCTAGGATGAGGTGTCTTGTATAGAGGAGGTTGGGCATATATCAATGGTTATATCTTTAGAATGGTAGAAGGAGGCAACAAAACTTGAGGATGGGTGGCAAATGGTGAAGGGGGAAAAAGAACAAAAGGTGAAAAACTTTGTTATGGTTCTCCACTTCCACTATTAAGGGGATGCCAAAAGCAATTCTTAAATTTTTGTGATGTTGGTTCTGTGGATTTAGGTTTACAGTTTGCTTGTAATTGTTTATGAACTCTACAAGGGAGTTGGTACTCCTGGTGTTACCACTCTTGTTTCGGGGCAAGTTACTCATGATTCACTATCAGTAAAATGAAATAATTATTACCGAGCAAAAAATAATAATAATAAATATAAATAATTAATTTATATGTTTAGAAATTTTAAAGAATATATTGTTTTTAATTGATAATTATCTTACTACATATATAATATTTTTTTTATTTTTTATTTAATAACTATATTATAATAGCCAATAGTGGCATGTTGCGATGGTTTAAGTTGTTGTGTTGTTGTTCTTGTTCTTGCCATTAAGGTTCAAATCCCATTGGGGATGAGGTCCCCCATTTGTGGCCTCATCAATTCATAGCTCCAGAACAAAGCGTTTACCACTCTTTTTAAAAAAAGAAAGTATATTGTAATATGTGAGTAATTAATATATATATCTATGAAAATTTTAATCGTGTTTTAATGGTTTCTATTATATTTATAGTTATAGATTAAATTATATCTTATCTTTTTATATATTATTTTTTATAGTAAACCTATTTATACTATGAGATAATAAAATTATATATTTAAGTATATTTTTATTTTATTTTATTTTATATATAATATTATATTATAATTATAATGTCTATAAAAAAGAAATATAATGTACAAATAGCTAATTATATACTTAGAATTTTTAAATATTTTATTTTTAAATTTTTTTAATATATTATTCTATATCAATAATAAATTATATATTTAAAACTTTTTCAAAAAGTGTTATTATTTATTTTAATAATTTTTATATTATAATATGTGATATATATAATACATAAATAATTGATTTTAGTTAATAATTATAAAATTGAAAAATGTTAATAATAATTTTGATTTTAAAAATCTTACTTATTCTTCTATGAAGAATGCAAATACCCACTCCTAGATAATGAGAATAATTAAAAATTATCTTCAGGAGGAGTGATGTCCTCCCATGAATTCTATCAATGGGGATTGACAAACAGTCTTGGGAAGAAAATCTAGACACCTAGCCAAGAAGGAGAATACCATAGGATACTTAAGATCCATAACAATAGGAGCCAATCAAATGCCTTGAAGCTCTAGAAGGGTTCCTACAACAAAATCACACTTCCAAAGGAGGGCATCAAATCTCATTGACCCATTCTCTAAGAACAATCTTCAAAAGGAAAAGTACAAAAATGAGATGGGGTTAAGATCACAAAAATTTAAAGTGCAATCTCATCCCCCCTAATTTTTGATTGGACCAAACAAAGTGCCCATGCACCCATGGCATGAATTTGCTAGGAAATATCCTCCAACTATTCAAGATAGATAGATGAAGAATATAAACTCCCCAACCTAAATTATTTTAAAATCCCAAAATGATGGATGAAGAATATAAACCCCCCATATCTCCTCATTTTGTAATCAGTTACTATCCTCAAGCATTCATGATCAAGTTTTCAAGAGTAATTGAGCAAATGGATTCAAGATTTGAAGGCAAGTTGCATCCAAAATCTGGTTTCTCTAATCCATTCAAGTCAATTCTAAGGCAATCTTCTCTGGATTGAAGCAAGTTTCTCTCTCATGATGGAAAAATAGAGGAACCCTCAATCAAGCAAGATCCTTCCTTTCATCCCCATTCATCTCTCCTTAATTACCAGTAATTATCAAGCATATCTACATTGAATATCAAGGATTGGCGTTTGTAGATCCATGCATTTGTGAGGGCATACTTGATTTCCTATTCTACAAATCAATGTCAACTCCTTGATTCCAAGCACATTCAAATATCTTCATGGCTATGAGTGATTCGTACATCTGTGCATTAGGTTTTATGGAAGGTGAATCAAACATTTACCTTTTTATATACTTTCCTTTATGGAATTTCCTTTCATTTTCAAGGTTGATTCCCAAACATGGGTTTGACCAAGGAAAACCCCTTTTACCTAACCTTTTCCCCTTTTTTTTGTGTGCAACAACAAGCTATAGAGTTGTCAGAACTTTTTTGAGTAGATCAATAATAGTTAGAGCATCCTTGAAAGTTTTAGGTAGAAACCTAGGGTACAAAATGACTCAGTCATTCCATACCTAGCTCAACCACTATATACCCTCTAAAATAGGCCCAGATTTGACTGATAGACAAGTTATAGTGTTAGGATCTTAGAATAGGTGTTATAGGTACTTTCAAGACTCCGTTTCTCTATTATTTAGATATGAAGTAGCTTATTTCCTATTTTATTTCTAAGTTTATATAAATCTTTCCTAATTTACATTTCTATACATATTATCTTTTCCCATTTTATATTAAGTGAAGGACCAGTGTCTCATTTAGTGCTTAGGTCAGCACTTGAGCCTATTAGGTCAAGCTCCTTGAGAATGTGAAATCTTTAAAAGAAGAGGTGATCTACCCCTTCATATTGCTTCTCTTTTCATATTGTACATATCCCACCCCCATGGACATTTTGTTACAAGAAGATCAGATTATCACCACTTCTTTTAAGGATATCCCTTCTACAAAAGAGGCCTTAAAGAACAATGACAGTCTTTCTACTAAAATGTCTATTCCTTTTAAGGATCATTTGATGTAAAAGGATGATTCCATGACTATTCATCCAAATGATCCAACACTTTATATGCATTTAATTTATATTCCTTCTATATATGAGGCTAAATAATGAGTTATGTATGTCCCTCTCCTAAGGATATTCTTACTCATAGGGGTATTTTTAAGCAAGAAAATGACATTACCTCTCTTAAGGAAACTCTACCTTTGCTACATCCACATGAAAAATCTTCCATATATAAAACATTAATTAATCACGCTTTCACCTCTCCTAGCATCTTTTTCCTATGAAGAGAACTTTAATCCTCATATGAATTTCACATTGGAGAGTAGAAAACCTTCTCCTTCCAAAGGTACCTTGTTGCAAGAGATTAAGCTTGTTCCCTCTCTGGATATTCCTTCTTCTTGTTAGTCATATAAGGCACTAAGAGGGGGGGTGAATTAGTGCAACTACAGATGTACAAAATATTTTCATAAACTTCTAAATAAACCAACATGCAAAGGTAAATGTAAGATAGAAGAAAGGTAAGACTTGCATCCACCAATGTAACACAATGACTCCTAGATTTTTTCTTGTGGAAATCCTTAGTTAGAGGGAAAAACCACGGTGCTAATTAGTACCCAAGAATCTCACTACTGTAGCAATAAGAACTACCCTATTTTTTTAAATCTATAACATATAATTTTATTTATAATCATAAAAGTTTACAACTTCCATCAGACAGTTCAAGAGATTTAAATTCTAGTCTAGCATATAGATACTATCTTTTAGAGATCTATCCAGCAACTACAAACATTAAATAGTCCACTGAACTTCAAGTCTAGGCTTTACATACTAGTTGTCATCTATGCTTGTACATAAAATTAAAATAGGCTTTAACCTAAATACCTAACCCTCGATTCATAGTGGTAGCCTTATTCCAAATCATGTTGAATTAGGTTCATTTGCCTGCAAACAAAAAGAGCACATTCTTTTTCATCTTCTCATGACGTTCCTTTTATGGCTGGTCTTTCTTGGTCTACCCATATCTCAAAAAATCATCCTTCATCATCCCTAGTCTTCCATTAGCTCCTATAGTAAAAACAATTCCCTCTAAAAAATCATTACTCCATTCATGTCTGACAAGCAAAATTAGAGCAGACTATAAAGGTCGTAGTCTTACTTTAGGTGAAAAACAAAATTTCAAAAAGTTATAATCCTCATTGAATATCAATCATTCTTCTTTCTACAACTTCTTGTTTGAATCCTCTTCGACACATTAATATGAAAGACTATTTTTTTCTGCTTCCTTGATCTCGACATTCTCCATCTCTTTTTTCAAATTCTACCATTTGCATGAAATGGCTTCCAGGTAATCCCTTTTGTCCACCTTTCCCCACCAACATATAAAAGGACCCAGACCATAGTTTCAACCCTCTTCCTCATCTTCAAAACATTCTTGATAGTCAGATCCTAAACCTGGAATGACCCATTCAAGGATTGAACTAGGTGTAACAACAAGTCAATGTTATAAAGATTCCTTATAACCTGATTTACCTCTATTTCTGGTTCTCCTATTGTTAGAGCCCAAGCTATGATCATCAAAATGACATCCACATTTATTCTCCCTTTACATTTCCTCTCTTGAAATTGGCTTCTAAGGACTTCAATAGAAACTTATGCTATATTGGCATCCTTTATAAATAACATCCCTAACATCCTCTCCTTAATAACAGGACCTTTAAAAGATTTATGTTGCTTGTTGGTGTCAACCAAAAATGTGGCCTCCATATCTACAAGAAATTACTAAATTCCTTCTCTACAACTTAAAGCCATAACTTTACATTCTCCTTGTTCCTTCATAAAAAGTAAATCTAGTTGATATTTTATGCCAAGGACGATGTGCAATTCTTATCTTGAAATAATATCTTTTACTCTACGCAAAAAACACACGTGCCACCAAATTTTTCTCATAGTCGAGCGCAGTTATTTCCTTCACCTTACATTAAATCATGAAAACATCCACCACATTTCACATCATAATAAATTGAGGTGAACATAACACCTTTCTCAAGATACATGATCACCAACTTGACATAAGCATTAAATAAAATTGCTAGTGGTCACATCATAATAGAGTACAAATGGTTATATTTTTATGACAAGAGAGGAGCACCAATTTGAAGTTTAAAAAACTAAATTCCACTAGAAAAGCCTATGCAAGTTCTTACTTTATTCATCCATCAATAATAAGGTCCTCATAATATATAGCATTTATGATCTCCAAGTTCGAAGCCCATTTTGAAATTACATCCATTTCCCTATTGCCCTCTCTCCTTATATGGATGATTTTGAAATCATGGAATGAATGAAGCAAAGAGTTAATTTCATCTATGATATTATGATGTCATGCATGAATAACCCTATTTTAATAGTATTCACAATAATTTTTGAATCACCCTCTAAGTGGATCCTCTTAGCCTTAAGCTTGTACCCTACTTAGAGCGCTAGCAAAGTAGACCTTGCCTCTGCAATATTGTTTGTGTCATTATGCAATCTTTGAGCTACTATTGCCATCATATTACCTTTCCAATCTCTTGAAATCATTCTAGCCCCAAAAGGACTTGGATTCCCTTTTGATACTCCATCAAAATTCACTTTAATCCAATCTACTTCTGGTTTTTCCCATTCCACTATCTTAAATTTTTTAACACAATCCTTGGCTCCTTTTAGGACTAAATTGTTGAATTTCAAACAAGGTCATTCCTCATGAATCTTCCTATCATCTTCAGAGTAAATCAGATCACATTATATTTTCAGTAAAGTTGCATTCATTACCTCCTCAATAGAAGAGATTATTTTGCCTATAACTGTTTCTTGTGTTTCCATTTTTTCTTAAAAGATTCTTCTGTTTTGTTCCTTCTAGACTTACTATATTATAATGGATGGGATAATTTTCCATATAGGAGATATCAATTCTACTTTCAAGGGAATGGGCCAATTTTCAAACACCTCTTTCACTTTATTTTTCATAGATCCTATCCATTGCAGTTTGGATTTAACCATTGACCAACATTCATTAGCAAAGGGACATTGAAGTAGCAAGTGATCCACATCTTCTGAGGCTGAATTACAAAGAACACATTTAGTTGGTCCACACTAACCAAATCTTTTTCTTCTTTCTGATGTTAAAATTCATTCATGAATTGCAAGCCAAGCAGAGGTCCCAACCTTTGGTAAACAATCTTTATCCTTGCAAAGCTTAGTTGGCCACCCATTGTAGGCTTCATTATTTTCTAAGGAAGTATAGCCCAAATTTACTGAATAGGTGTCACTAATAGCGGCATACAAAATAATTTTGTCCTCCTTTTTTGTCCTCATCACACTACTTACTTGGAAAATGTCTTCCATAATATTTTTCTGGTTCTCATTTAATCTAACCTCAGCCAAACTTCTGTACATCCACTAAGGACCAAATTGTGTTTCTGTTATTGCAAGGTAATCAGAAAGTTTTTCTCCCCTTTTATTTGATAAGAATCTCCTTATATTATCATATCTAGCATCATCCTTTAGGGTTGGTAAACCATTCCAAGAGTCTTTCCGAAATAAGGCTTTGTCTTCATTACCAATCTGCCAGGAGACATGATCTATTATGATCTTTCTACAATCCAAAATAAAATTCCAAATGGCTGATCCATTAGGGGAATTCCTGATAGTAATAATTCTTTCATTTTCTAGATAATACGATATGCCCTATTAGGAGTATTACATCACCATGTTAAGGGTATACCCAGCTAAGAGTATCTATAACTCGGTTAAAGGTTATTACAATAATCAGGTTAAGAGATTTAAAAATCCTTCTGAGAGTCACCCTATTAAAGGATTTAATATTGAGACCTATTAGGATCCTACATACCCTTTTAGGAGTAACCTTGTTAAAGGATTTTGATTGTAGGCCTATTAGAACTTGCCTTGAGTAGAAAATTCAAAGAATGACCTGATGATGACACCTTCTGCTTGACAGATCCACTTCTCTACTACTCAATATGTTGTTACGATCACTTTAACACCCTTCTACACTTCACCTTAAATGATCACAATAACCACAACATTATTTAACAACCATAAATTAATGATTTTACATCCTTTTATACAACTTCTCAAGTCAACATAAAACCCTAAAACGTTTTACCAAAGTCAGCCTCAAAAACATTTTGAAACTAATATGCGAGTGCACCAATTCACCTTTTCCCACTCTTTGATGTGATCTCTAAATGTGCCATCAAAAACTTAAGTCAACCTTTGACTTATATTCCACTACTTGACTGATCAAATCAAACATGCCCTGCCAGTGAATAGTTCTCCCTGGCATCACTGGTTCTATACCTCATAACTTCGCATGTTCTTCAATATAGATAATGAAATCATAGAAATAGATTTATATGATATTGAAAATGATAAATCATGGAATGCATAACCTAGATCTACTGAAATCTTCACCGTTGATCACATATTCTGTAACTAGATAACTATCACCAGTTCATTGAACACTTAGAAAATTTTAGTTGTATGATCCATTTCACCATTGGTATGAAAGATCTATCACCTTCAATATACTTTGTTTCTAGAAATTACAACACCACAAAATCCATTACATGATCTACTGCATGATCATCTTCATCCTATGCCAATAATCTCCCCCTTTGGAATTCATGGTAACACTTAGGAAAAATTAATCAAGTATAGAGATTCAAGCAAAAAATAACTCCCCCTTAGGATCAATCCCCATGAGGTAATTACTACATGTAACATATTGCACTTCTATATCTATACTACTCCCCCTTACAAATACTTAGCCAATTTTTCATTCTTTACTACTCCCCCTTTGACAACAATGGAAAAGGTATTCTAATAGATAACCAAATTTTTGTTTATTTATATTGATAGTAAAAAATACCTATTTACAATCTACTAAATACATCATTAAAATTTGTCTTAAAAACCCCTAGATTAGAAACCCAAATCTTCTGTAGGTTCTCCATGATAAGTATCTGCACATGCAATAGATATGCAAGATCTTCCAAACCATATGCAATACACATATAATAGGATTCCAAGGCCTACTCTGTCTCCTTGAATCCTTACAGGATATCCATATTGGGTATTAGCAGACTCTATAACTCCATTAAAGTTGTAATCCTCTTTTCCTGCTCATTTCTATAAGCCTTAAGTTTATTATTAATGACACTTACTTCAACTCCAAAATTTATATTATAACCATTTATAGGGTCAAAAATTGCTACCAGTAACCTTAGCTCCTATTGAGCTTCACTTCTTTGTCTATCTACATCCTTCAAAAACTATGAAAAGTTAGAGATTGAGGTGAGAATCTTACCACCTTCTTTTAGAGATTCCTTGACACGGTTCACTACCATTGTTAAAGTATTTCTATCAAGTGCAATTGATTGAACTAGTTTCTCTAACCTTTTCCTTGCATAATCTCTCTCTACCCTCATTGTTACAACATCCTCTAGACTTTGCATCTATTCACCTATAGCTATAACCAACTAAACCAATTGTTCTATCCTTGTGGCCTTCTCATCTTATTTCACCTTAGGTACTAAGTCATACAATATATCTCTTACATATAGTATAACTTGTAACTCTTGTTTCATTTTCTCCTTTTCTTTAGACTTAATAGCCATAGAAATATCAATCATCTCATTAGGGGTCATGGTACTTAAATCTATTTTCCCTTAAATAGAAATTATATCATCTTCGTCCATATCAACAATGTTATACTTAATAGAAGACATCAACTAAGAAGTAGTTACATATTGGAGTTGATGAGTAAACAACCGGCAACTCCCAAGAACAGGTCTGCATGCAAACACCTGTCATAGAAAGAGAGAGAAGAAGCAAGAAGCTATGGAGGCCTGAACGCATTGATCCACGAGAGAGGAGAAATCATTCTTGATGTGCAAAAACAAAAGTTGCAATTCAATAATGAATAATCTGTTACACAATTTGTTATCCTCTATTAAGAATACAAAGGAGATCAATCCTTATAAAAGGAGATCAAAACCCTAAAAGGGTAAAACCTAGGTTGCAAAATTATTATTAATAAAATAATTAATTATTATATGCCTAAAGTTTAGCTTAAGTAGAAAAATATAATAAGTGACTTAGTAAATAAATAAAATATGATTCAATTAATAAGAAAACACTTTATTACTCTAACACCCCCCCTTATGATAAACTTTGGGAGAAGCTAAAAACCTAGAAAGAACTACTGGAATCAAATGGGTCTTGGCAACAAAAGCTTGATCAGGTACCCAAGTACAAAAGAGAGTCTCTATAAAGCGGAGAAATAGAGAAAACCACATGGGAAAAACTCTACTCCAAAAAGAGACAAAGACTAGTGTGTGATGATGATAATCACCTTCATGAAATTAAGATCAAATTAGCAACAATTCTAAAGTAAATACAATGCAAATCTATTTAAAAATGAAACTAAGATCTATAACATCTCATGGCTCTCTAGAAAGAGGTGGTAAGTGAAGCTCTCAGCTCAAATCTCCACTAGTGAAACTTCTAAAATGAGAATGTATGCTGCTATGCTTTTACAATGCTTCTATGATGATGATTCTATCTCAAATTGACAAATTTATGATGTAAATTCTCTAAATGCTCTTAATGCTCTTAGAATGCTCTTCAATTGCCTATAGTAACAATGCTTTGCAAATGAATTTCTAAGATATCAATTGCTCTCAAAATGCTTCATATTTATAGTAAATTCCCAAGGGTAGGGGGTAGAGTGAAGTAATCATGATTAACCTTAGGTTGAGTCAAATACTTTGCTTTGTTCATAAATGGGGAGATAATTTAAAGGTTTGTCTCAAAGCTTTGGACAAAAGGACAAGATTGAGTGGATGAGATTGAAACTTTAGAATGAGTGATTGAGATTCATTCTTTTTGAGTGATTTGTGTCTTTTTGTCCTCAATTCTCATTGGTTGCTCAACTTTGTTGAAAGATATTAGGAATTATTAATTCAATTAATTAATTAAATTTAGCCATGTAAGGGTAATAGGTTCATTTTGATTTTTGATTTAAACAACTATACAACTAATTGATTAAAATCAATCATGTAGTGTTTTTCACCCCTTTAAGCTTTGATTTAATTATTTAACATCCTTATTTGATTTTTCCTTTGATTTTAATTGATTTTGTCCAACTTTATTTAATTATGTCTATTTTAATTGATTTGATCCCTTTTTTATTGAATTAGTGCATTTTGATGATTTTGAGCCATTTTATTGATTTTTGCAATTTAAAAGCACTTGTCCATTTTTGCGTGTCTACAAATGCCCCTCTTTGAATTGATGTGTGAAGAACATTGATTCAAAGATTCTTTTGAGTCCTGATTGCTTTTAGGTCCTGATTGCTGATTCACTGATTTACCACTGATTGTTGCCTCTCATATGATATGATTGCTATGTCCTGATATTCTTTTGATATGCCATTGATAATGATGCAAATTTTTTTTTGATGCCCCACTGATTCCAATGATGTTTGATTTCAATTTGATACTCTAATGCCCCCTTAGAAATTAAAACATATTGATTTCCTGATTTGAACAATTTGATGATGTTGATCTATATGTTTTCATTTCTGAAAATTCTTGATGATATGCCCTGATTCAAGAATGCCCCGATTCATTTGATAGGTCCATATAGATCTAAGTCAATTTTCACCTCCAAAATTAGGTCAAATTAGCTTAAATAGGTTGAAAAACCTTATTTTACTATTCATTTTTACTTTTATCTTTGGTGATTTTGCTCTGATCCTGTGGTGAATTTTGAAATGGTTGTCCTTATTTGAGAGCATCGATTTGAGAGGTGTCGGTGATATGTGAGGCCACCTAACTATGGACCTCCAGTGAGTTATTTCAAACTCCTTATTTGCATTTATTGCTCATTTATTTGCATTTATTTCTCATTTATTAGCATTTATTGCAATTTCCCATTTCATCATTGCCTTTAATATGCAAAATCACGCCTAGGAAAATTTCATTGTTCCCTAGACCCTTTTACTGTTGCATCCGTGCTTTTCTCTCACGCAGACGTATAGTTTAATGTCACCTAAGAAACTTTCATCCTTGTCTGAGAATAGGATATTCACGTGTAGAGCTAGGTCAAAAATGCCCATTTTCATATACTTTACCGCATAGGAAACCCTAATAATTTACTATCGCTTAGGCAGATTTCGCTATTGCCTAGCATCATTTACTATTGCGTGCAATGAGAACTATCGCGTAACACCTGAAAAATGTTGTGTAACAACTTTTTGTTATCGCTTAAGAGAAATGTCGCCTGGGATGATTAAAATCACACCTATAGACTTTTGAATTTTTTTTCACACTTGTACTTGATTGTGTCTGATGAAAAATTTGATGACTTTCGATGCTCGATTCAAATGATTAGATTAGGTCTATTGCGTGCAACAAAAAAATGGATTAGGATATTAGGATAGTGTTACCAACAAATGTGATTTGTCAATCTGATTATGGTAGGATACTAATATAGGATAAATCAACCAGTGTGAAAACTGATATGATTTGATACTTCTACTTTGTTCTTAGGACACAAAGACACGAACAAATGGTACTTGGTATGATTTCTTGATAATTTTGATAGAAATGATTGACTTGAGATAATTCCTTGAAATGATATACTAATATGATTCCTTTGCTTTGCCAGCAGGCAAACTTTCCTACTCTGTACATCTGGATAGTTGCTTCCTGGGTCATTGATTTGGGTCAGACACTTACAGATTCTAAGTTTCATGTGATTGAGTTATGTGGTTTGAGATTCCTTCTTGACCTTCCATAGTTCCAGTTGAACCATGGTTTATTGATTGCAGTGGTGGAGCGATGGCACTCCGACCATAATACATTTCATTTTCCTTATGGAGAGATGACTATCACGCCTGAGGACGTGTATAGATTACTATGTATCCCATGTAGAGGAGAGGTAGTGTATTATGATTTTATATATGATTCTACTATCTGCTGATGAGTGTTCAGGGACAACTCTATTGATGATGACACTATCACCTAGCCTCAGTTTGCTTCCTTTCCTATATTACC
This sequence comes from Chamaecyparis obtusa, assembly GCA_027943335.1. Taxonomy (NCBI): domain Eukaryota; kingdom Viridiplantae; phylum Streptophyta; class Pinopsida; order Cupressales; family Cupressaceae; genus Chamaecyparis; species Chamaecyparis obtusa. The sequence goes on along the minus strand of BSBK01003015.1, from coordinate 977,989 downwards.
AGCAGTACTTGGTGCATTGATCGGTGGTTTACTTCTTCCCGACCAATGAGGTTGTGGTTTTTCTATCGAATGGGGTAGGATTCTGGAGGATTTACTTTCTCATCCTCAATGCTTAAATTGGGGTTCATGCATCCTTGCACAACTCTACCATGATTTGCATGAGGTAGTCTATAGAGAGAGTGCATCCTTGTTGGCTGGTGCAGTTATTCTCCAGTTATGGATATGGGAGCATCTTCCCATCACTAGGCCCATTTCTAACAGGGTTCAGCCTCATGGTTTTCCATATGCTTTTCTATACATTGGTATGGTTGTGCAACATCATTTGGGTCATCTGGATTACTGGCAGTGACAGATTGATGATCTCAAACCGGTTCTATGGAGACCATACAGGGGTTGCGAGCGCTAGAGAGAGGATGATAATGAGTTACCATACATGTTTTCCCCTCGCTAGATGATTGGTCATACTACTACCACTATTGAGTGCTTATGATTTGGTAGAGTTTCTAGACAGTATGGTCAGACACAGGATATGCCACAGGGTACAACACTATATGCTCGGGTATAGGCAGAGAGATCTTTGTGGGGTCCTCTCATTGATTATCAATTTTCCTTGGATCAGATTGATGGTATGGCTTATTGCAGATGGTAGATGCTTCCTAGTGTGGAAAATGTAGGTATGTCTCATGAGTTTGTAGATTGGTGGGCTCGCAACAAGTTTACTCATTTCATTGATCCAGCAGAGCATATCCCGAGTCAGGGTGATGATGGCGGTGGTGATGGCGGCAGTGGTGGTAGATGAAAAAGATGGAAAGGATAGAGAAATCCTCCTACTATTGGTCAAGTATGGGTGAGAGGTGGTCATGTGAGGGATAGAGATCATGCTAGAGGACATGATGATATAGTTGATAGGCATCCTAGAGCAGCAGATAGACAACATAGAGCTCACAAACATCAGAGATAGGAGAGATAGGCTCATGTTGATGCTGCTAGGTAGATTCCAGGTGGATTAGATCCTTTGGTTCAGTTGCAAAGAGTTGCATTGGTTTAGTAGGATGATGTTCTCGTATAGAAGGTGCCTATATAGGATCAACAACCATAGGATCAGGGACAGAGTTCACATGATGTTCCTACTATTGGTACTATAGTACAGGAGGTTCAGGCTATGAGGACATATATGTCCACTATTGTTGGACATTTAGATTAGGTTGCCTCCTTGATGTAGCAGTTCATGTTTGCTATGGTTTAGTGACAGAGTGGAGCGAGTACTTCTCAGGCTCCTCCTCCACAGGATGGTAGAGGTCTAGATGGATTTGGTCCTATAGGATCTTGATTGATTGATGATAGATCCACTCATTGTTGATGTCCTTGTATCACATGCCATGTTTTTTGATTGATTGGAGCATTTGATGTATCACTTTGTATGACATTGTATCTTGATATACCAAGTTGATGGATCATTGATGAACACTTTTTTGATGATATATGATGATATACTCCTTGGTTCTCCTTGATGAGTTGTTTATGAGATTATCTTTTATGTAGCTATATGATGTGTTATGCATTTACTTTGATTTATGCTATGGATGCAATTATCTTATTTTATGATATAGATAAATGATGCAATGATGTATGGATTTCTCTATTTCTCAATGTATGGATGCAAAGTGTTTTATGGAAATGCATATGTAAATGCCCCTATGTTTTTGGAATTTTTCAATGGATGCAATTCTATCCTTAGCTACTTGTATGCAAATGATGTATGCTCCTTTTTTTTTTCTCTCTTTGGTATATGGATAATGATTAATGATTAATGCTATGCATGAATGCGAAAGATAATCTCATTGCTTTGTTTTTGATTGATCAAGAGTAAGATGTTTGATTGAATCCCTTATTTCTTTAATGTTTTGACTAACCAAGATTATTGATGTACCCCCTTTGCCCTTGGAAAATTAACCACAAACAAATGCAATTAATCTAACATGATAATGCAATGTAATGCAACCTATGTGTCACCAACTTTTAGCAAAGAAATGCCATGGAGATAAATTTTCATCATTGAGCATTTTGGGACCGGAAAGCTAGTACAATCATCATTGACCACATCATGATGATATGAATACAATTTTTTATCTCTTTTGGTAACCTCTTTTTGAACCAAGTACAACCCTCACTAGTTGGATGACCAAACTATGAGAGTCTGAATACCGGTGTCAACGGATTCAATGTTTCAAGTGGATTTTTGGTATTAAGATATGGAAGATCTAAATAGCCAAGGGATCCATTTGCATAAACAAGCAAAGGTCAATCCATCCTCTTATGAGATAGTCCTCAATGGTGCTTTGATGACCATGTCGTTAGACAAACTCTCATAAGTTGATGAATCTTCCTCAAAACAATCACTCAAAGGCAATAAAATATCATGCCTCTCTCATGGCTAACCTAGTAAAAACATCATTGATTAGCTCAAAAGATGTGATAAAATTCAATTTCATAAAGATTATCAAAAGAAAGTTTCAAGTGTTTTGCAATGTTTCATGATTTCCAAAAAGTATTTCCAAGCATTCTGATCTTTAATGTGTTTTGTCAATTTTTAATCCCAAATTATAAAGTCAATGAAGGCTCATGGGTCAAGTTGTAGGATCAAATACTTAGCTTTTGAACAATGATATCCATCAAAGGTTCAATAAACTTTCCACTCTTCTAAAACTCTGATAAATATCTCTCTGACGTGACTGATTGTAGCACTTATTGAATCCATTTGGTACCAAATTTCCAATCCTCTTCTACCCCCAAGTGATAAATGTGATCATGTGAGAAACTTAGGGCTGATAGGCAATGCAACAATGTGACTGAAAGACTTTATTATGATTATGTACAAATGATGGATGCAATGGCAGTTTTACAAATGGGATGTTGGAAATGCAATATGGACATATGTGACTAGGAAAAACAAACTTAAGGGAACAAAAGGCGCTTGTTTACCAAGTTTTCACCTTTTGGATTTTTTTTTTTGCTACTAAGGCACCTATTGCTAGGTTTTCACCAAGGCACTTTTTCTCTTTTTTGCTTTTTTTGTATTTTTGTATTTTTGTATTTTTCAATTTTTTTCTTATTTTCAGGATCTCTTTGACTATGTGCAATAAATATGATGCTCCTCATCTAATACTCTTTATACTCTTTCATCTCCCTCATGTGTAGAACCTTTTGAGATGAATGTTGTTGATGGGTTCTTGGAGTTCCTCTCCTTCACAATCTAATAACTTATATGAAGACACTATGATGAATGGGCCAAGTCAATTAGCCTCCCATTTGCCTTTCTTCTCTCTTTCAACCTAATTCTTTTGATTTTATCTTAAAACTAAGTCTCCTACCTGAAAGACTCTCAGTTTGATATGTTTATTGTAGTTCCTCGAGATTCTATTTTGATACACTTTCAGGTGCTCATAAACTTGTGTTTGGTGTTCTTCCATTAGCTCCAATTGTTGAGGTCTATCGATCCTATAGTATTCATCTGTGATCAACCCTTGTAATGACACTCATAAAGATAGGATTTCAACCTCTAATGGTAGAACTACTTCAGCTCCATAGACTAATGAGAATGGCGTGGCTCCCATAGGTGTCTGAATATTTGTTCTATAGGCCCATAATGCTGGATTAATTTGCACATGCCAATCCCTTCCCAATTTATTAACCGATCTCTTCAAGATTTTCAAGATATTCTTATTCATGGCTTCGACTTGCCCATTTCCCTGAGGGTAATAGATGGATGAAGAATGGTGAGTGATATGAAATGTAGCACAAAGTTCATCCATGTCCTTTTTTTTGAATTGTTTTCCATTATCTGTTATTATGGCATGAGGAATGCCATATTGGCAAATGATGTGGTTCAAGATGAACATGGAAATTTTTTTTACCCATGGTTGTGATCAAAGGAACCGCTTCGAACCACTTAGTGAAATACTCTGTTGCAATTATGATGTATTTTTGACCATTCGAAGAGGGTGGATATATGACACCAATTAAATCAAAACCCCATTGATAGAAGGGCCATGGCATAACAAATGGGTGCAATTCCTGTGCCGCTGCATGTATCATGTCACCATGATATGGACATTTGTTGCATATCCTGACAAAGTGGCAAGCATCTTTTTCTAATGTCTTCCATAAATACCCTAAGCGAAAGATCTTCTTAGCTAGGTATAAACCGCTTGAGTGTGACCTGCAAATGCCTTCGTGAACTTCATGCATAGCTAACTTAGACTCTTCCTCCTCTAGACACTTAAGTAACATCCTGTCGAGACCTTTACAATATAATGTTTCTGAGAGGATTATGTAACGAGCTGATTGGTGTATGAAGTTTCATTTTTGGGCTCAGGTTTGGTCTAAAGGTAGCACTTGGTCTTTGAGATATGTATATATAGGGCCATACCAAGGTGAGTCATGCCCATGTAATAAGGCAACAATTTGGGTTTCAGGAAGGTCGAATGCCAGTTTCACCAACTCTTCCACCAAGAACTCGTACTTCTCATTTTGATCTGGTTTCTGTAACAAGGAAGCCAAGGTGGCCATGGCATCAGCTGCTCTATTTTTCTCTCTTGGAATCTACTCAAAAGTGATCAAGGCAAAGTACTTCTTCCATCCATCAATCATGGTCTTATATGGCATCAAATTTTCATCTTTAGTGTTATATTCAATGTTGACTTGATTGATGATGAGTTGAGAATCTCCATATATTTGTAGCTCCGTGATGTTCCACTCTAAAGCCATTTTGATGCCTATGACTGGTGCCTCATATTCTGCTATATTATTTGTACATGGAAACAAGAGTTTGTAGGACTTAGGAATGGTGTAACCTTGAGGAGTGACCAATAATATGCCACCCCAGAACCTCCTTGAGTATATGAGCCATCAAAGTATAACTTCTATGTTTTTGCTTCTATGTTTACAATGGTAGAATCTAGAAATTCCACTTGAATAGTTTGTGTAGAAGTCATGGGGTTTTCAGCTAAGTGATCTGCTATCACTTGTCCTTTTATTTCTTTTCTATCGACATACTCAACGTCAAATTCACTCAATATCATAACCCACTTGGCTATCCTACCTGTTAAGGTAGTTTTACTTAGCAAATACTTGAGAGGATCAATTTTGGCAATTAGCTTTACCTTATGCATCAACATATAATGTCTCAATTTTTGAGATGCAAAAACAACTGCTAGGCAAGCCCTTTGCATGAATGTATAGTTAAGTTTGTATTTGATCAATGTCCTACTCAAATAGTAGATTGCCCTTTCCTTTCCTTTTTTGTCCTCTTGCGCCAAAAGCACTCCTAGAGATCTTTCGGTAGTAGATATGTATAGAAATAATTCTTTTCCCTTGATTGGTGGAATCAGGATAGGCAGATTTATCAAATAGGTCTTCAATAATGTGAAGGCTTGATCACATTCTTCATCCCACATGAAAATAGTATCCTTATGTAGAAACCTTGTGAAGGAATGACATTTTTTAGCCAATTGAGAAATAAACCTTCTTATGGATTGTATTTTGCCTTGTAAGGACCTCATTTGGATGATGTTCTTTGGTATCTCCATATCCATTATTTCTTGTACTTTCTCCGGGTCCACTTCAATTCCTTTGGCTAAAACTATATAGCCTAACAATTTTCCAGATTGGACACCACAGGCACATTTCTTTGGGTTTAATCTGACTTTGAATTGCTCCAATTGAATGAATATCCTTTTCAAAATTTGTAGGTGTTCCTCTCTTTTGTGGGTCTTGACCAATATGTCATCCACATAATCCTCTAAAAAGGTGTGCATCATGTCGTGGAAGATAGTTTTCATGGCCCTTTGATATGTGGCTCTGGCATTTTTAAGGCCCAAGGGCATGACATTCCAACAAAAGGTGCCCCAAGGGCATGTAAAGGCGGTCTTCTCTTGGTCTTCAAGTGCAATTTTGATCTGATTATATCTGCTGAAACCATCCATTAGGGAGTACATGTAATGGACCACTGTCAATTCAACTATTGCATCAATGCTTAGAAGTGGAAGTCATCCTTAGGACAAGAAAGATTTAAATCTCAGAAATCCATGCATACAGGAATGGATTTGTCATGTTTTGTGATTGGTACAATGTTAGATATCCATTCAGCATAGACTATTGCCCTTACGAATCCCACCTTCAATAATTTTTCTAATTCTGCCTTGACTAAGAGAGATATATGTGGGTGCATTCTCCTCAACTTTTTTTTGATGGGCTTAACCCTTGGTCTAACATTCAAATGATGCATTATAAAGTTAGGATCTAATTTGAGCATGTTGGCATATGACCATGCAAATTTTACTTGTTGTTCTTGGAAAAACTTGATAAAATCCTCTCTTTCTAGAGGTGTAAGTGATGCTACCAAGTGTATACATTTTGGATCTAATTCTGTCCCAATGTTGACCTTTTCTATTGTCTCTATGAGTATAGGCAACCTTTCTTCCTCATGCTCCAGTAGAGTATCCAATCTCTCTTCCTTTGATGCCACAATTGGGTTTTCACCAAAGGAAACATCTTTTATCTTTACTTTTTTGGGTTCTAGTGCTGTCAGATAGTGGTTTTCATCACTAGAACTTTTCTTTTTCTTATTTTTTTTCATTTTTTTCTTTTGACTAAGATATTGAAACCCCACTTCTTCTATCATGTTTGGTTTGAATTCATTGGTGAAAGAGGGATCAATCACATTAAGGTATTGGTTTGCTGCTTGGTCATTTGGAAAATAAAGCAAGTCACTTGGCTCAGTTTGGTCCCAATCAATAAGATGGGGATTTATCAAGGATAAGGTTTCATTAGGAAAGTTTTCATCAATTGGGTTTATGGACATGACTTCATTTGAGGGTTTGTACATTGTATCATTTAGGTCTATAACGCGAGTTTCCTTGAGATGGTCCATGGAAGAAGGGTTGAAATCCCCTTCACTTGAGTCCTTGTCAACTTCTATGGGAAATAGAATGGGAAAAATCATGAGCGGATTAAAACTAAAATTTGAATCTCCCTCCTTCAAAGGCATCCAAAATGTATCTATCCATGGAGGATTAGTAGGTGCTTGTCCTATGTTAAGAGCTTGTATATTAGGCTCTTCATTGACTTGAGTTTCTTACCTTGGGATCTTGGCATAAGTATGTATTGTAACTACTTCTTTATCTTGACATGATTCACTGGATAGAGTGTCCCACTCATAATCCTGGGAGTCATCACTATCTCCATTAGATTCTAAGGCATTTACTTGAGGATAGAAATCTTGCATTGGGCTGGAGCTTTCACCTTTATAGTGGTAGCCTACTCCGGATCTTTCTTCTTTTGCCCTCCAAGTAGGTTCAATGGTTTCTAGTAAACCTCTATTCCTTTGTCCTAAGGGTCCTCTTCCCTTGTATCCCATTTTCTGCATTATCTCAAACCCTTTCCCATATTTCTCAATTTGTATATTAACATGCTGGATTCTTTCCATGGGAGTGCTTGAGGTATCCTCTTCATCATGATAAAGCCATTGAAGGACTTCATTCTCCTCCTTGTCGAATGCTACTTTGTTACTTTCTCTTATGAAGTAAGAATTATACTTATGAGGTAAGTGTTCTTTTGATGGTTTACCATGTGTTCTTGGAGATGTGGGCATGTTGAATAGGGAAACAGAGTATTCCCCTACTCCTTTGGAACTAATTTTGCATTGTTTGTCAAATGCCTCCATCATCTCACTCATTTTCTTGTAGTTTTCCTTTTTAACTTCCTCCTTTTCTTCTCTAGTGGGTTTGTAGAGTACTATCTCTAATTTAGGTGCTTGGTATAAATCTTCATTTGGAGTTGGACCCTCGTAGCTCATCTTTTCATTTCCCTTAGTTGATGTCGTTGAGCTAGCTTGAGGAGGGTTTGAAGTAGCACTTAATGTTATCATGGGATCATCCATTTTGGTATCTTCAATGGTGGCTCTTTGAATGATTCCTTCCTGGTTATGTTCAATAAATACCTCATGAAGGGGTTTGAGTGCATTGAAATATTAGAATGGATTTGAGTCCCCTCCAACTGTAATTTCTTCACCCATGTACAAAAATTTGATGCATTGGTGGTATGTGGATGGTATTACTTGCATCTCATGAATCCATGGTCTCCCCAACAAAATATTATAAGTTAACTTCATGTCCAAAACTCAACAATTGGTGTCCTTTTTGACGGGTCCCACTTGAATGGGCAATATGATCATGCCTTTAGAGGCCCTTTCAGCTTCATTATAAGCCTTTATGGTGATTCTTTTCCTAGGGTCAATGCAAGAATCAGATAACCCTAGGGATTTAACAAGACTCTATGTGCATATGTTAAGGCTAGCTCCTCCATCAATGAGGGCTCTTTTGACTCTATGCCTCTCTATCAAGACCTCTATATGCAACGGTAGGTTTTGGGGATGCATAATAGACATGTCATCTTGGTCAGAGAATGATAAGAAATGAGGTGCAATGAGATGACCTACCATGTTTTGGAACTTCCCCTCTTCTAAGTTAGTAGGAACATTCATCTCTACTAGAGCTTTTTCTAAAATTTCCTTATGGTTAGGGGATAGCTTCAATAGCTCCAAGATAGAAATTTGTGTTGGAGTTCTTTGTAGCTGATCTACCAAGCTATACGATTTTGCTGCTGTAGAAGATTGCTTGATCACAATGTTGGACTATGGAGTGCTAATAATTTTAGGAGCAACCCCTTGTAGGGTATTCTTTGAAGTTTTCCCCCTAGTAATAACATTGGATGTCTCTTTTTGGGGCTGTTCCTTGATTATTATAGCATTCACAATGTTATCATAAGGTGGTGCAAAGTTAATATTATTGTTTCTTTGTTTCTTTCCATTGGATGACTCCCCTTTGTCATGTTTATAGAAGGGTTTTTTGAATTCCATATGGTCTTCATTGCTTTGAGGTCCATCAATGATGATCATGCCATTATCGATTAAGTCTTGCACTATATTCTTTAGTTGCAAGCATTCATTTGTCATGTGCCCTCAAATTCTATGGTACTCACAATGGTTATTGGCACTCCACTAACTAGGCTTGTTGTGTGGCTCATAAGGCTGAATGCTAGGTAGAGTAATGATATTGTTAGCTATGAGGGTCTTTAGTACCTTTTTGAGGGGTTCACCCAAGGGTGTGAAGTTCCTCTGAGGAGTTTGTGTATGCACCCTAAAATGGTTGCCTAGACTTTGGGCCCCCATTCAACAATTTATCAAATCCCATAATCAATATTTTCAAAAATCAGCATTTTTTTTCAATTATATCAATTTTCTTGATCAAATCCTATTTCATCATATTCGATTATTCCTTGGGTTAACCATTTTATCCTAAGTCTTTATTTTATTAAAAGGAATATTTCCTCCCCTTTTATTAAATAAAAATCCCCCACCTTTTCCTCTTATCCTAAGGTGCACAAATAAAGCATTATTTCTATTTTATAAAAAGGGAAAAAGTACTTTTTGTCTCATATGGACACAAAAGTCAACTTTTATTTTCCTATTAGAGGATACTTGTGCACATGGATTGCTCCTCTTTCAAGCTCCACCCTTGATTAAGACTTTTGCCTCTTAATCTCCATGGTCCATTTCTCCTCATTTCCTATAAAAGAAGAGCTCTCTTCCTCATTCTAGGTCATTCACTTTTATGCTAACTTTATGCTCCAGGAATTCTTGAAGACTTTGAAGCTTTTTGGAGATCATTGTTGCATCACATCTTGGATTTCTTCATTGCTTCATAGTTTAGTTTTCATTCTTGCATAGTAGCATCATATTTCATGCTTTCATAGTTTAGATTTCCTTTCATGCTTTAGAATAACTCATCTAGTTTAATAGGAAGGATTGTAACACTTGCTATTTTCATTTCATAGTTTAGATTGTACTTTCATCTTCATAGCATAGCTTGCATATTTTCATCCTCATTCTTAGCTTACTTGCATCGTATTTCATTTAATTCTTGGGGATATTGGTATTCTTTCCCTTGTCTTTATTTGAATCTCTCATAGTGTGGTTTACTAGCAAGGTTATAGGCCTAATAGCTCTAGCTGAGAGCAATATTCAAACTATCCTTGTGACTCCATGCTTAGGGAGCTATGGATCAATTTTTGAGACCTCACTCTTGAGTGTTCTTGAATGTAATGATTCATAGAAGTGCACTATTTTGTGTGTACATTTTTTGGCACCCACCGTGGGGCAGAACGTTAGCATTTTGTCCTTTATCTTTTGCATTTCCATTAAATTTTTCATCAATTTTTGACCTTATTTTCAGTTTTTGGTTTTCTATCTTAGAGTTTCATATGACATCTTTCACCAGTGTCGTGCGATAGTTTCTTGTATAGTAGCATGACACTTTACCAGTTAAAAGTGTCGCACTGTGTCCTGTATCCTGTCACTTGCAGATAAGGTGCACTGGCGCATCAGGATAAACTATCACACCATTATGTAGAGAAGTGTCACATGACAATCCTGCTAATTATAATGTTGCCTGTATCGACAGTGAGCTATTTTTAGACCTTTTTGGCCGAGTTTAGATCTAATCAATTTACTGGTTTGATTTATTGCAGTTAGATAAATTCCATTTGCAAATTTCATTTAGATTTTGGAATTTTTCTAACCTTGTGGGCCTAACGAGTTGTGGTTGTAGGTACATTTGCTTGAGAAATTTGCCAAAATTTCATGCTAAAGGGCTACTAATGGTTTTTGTAGGGCTGCCCAAAAAGCTTAAAAATACAAAAAAAAAAGAGTGCTTGTTGTTTATTTCATTTTCAAGTGTGGGAATCACTAGTTGTTTCATTTCATAGGAACATAATATCTTGTGGAAGAAATTTTGAGGTGGTAGGAGAAGTATGCTCTTCACCCTTGTGGTCAACCAGAAAATTTTGACCCATCTTAGAATTTTGGAAGCAAGAGGGTAATTGAACCTCTTCTTGGTGTGTTTGGGAGAAAGCTTTGAGATAAAGGAGTATGTTCTTCACCCTTGTGGTGAAAAAAAATCCTTTAACCTTATAAGTTGATCCACTTTTTGTTTAGATCTTTAGAATCCTTTAGCGGGCCTGCTCTTGAGCAATCAAGAGGAACGACCCAAGTGGGGACAAGCTTATTGCCGGCTATTCTGACTCACTATAAACTCAAGGCTACAAAGGACACAAAACCTTGGTAGACATAGTGCTTGTCTTCACTTGATGTGAGTACTTGTGGGAGGAAAATATTGAGCAAGAATGCTTAAGGTACTCTTGAGGCCGTGAGGTCCATTACTTGCCACAAGGTAAGGAGTCCCTTTGGGGAGCAAGAGGGGTACTACAAATGGAAGCCCTTATTAAGAACCATAGTTAGAAGCCACCCTATTTTTCTGCTTAGCTTCTTGGTGCAAGGATTGATCCAAGTGGAATAACCCAAATCACCCCAAGACTACTCACCATATGTGTTCCTTTGGTTGTGTCTTTGGCACTTCCATGACAAAGCCAATATCTATTGTGGGCAACCACTTTGTGTGAGGCAATGGAGCATCAAGTTGTGGGCCAAGTTGTTAAGTATTGAGCCTTGTCTTTTTAGGATAGAAAGTGGTTGAAGTGTTCTCATTGTGCTATACTTGTGTAAACATTCTTGCATACTCAACATCTCGGTAGCACTCATAAGGTTTTTCAATTTTTGATATCACAATTGTTTGTCTTGGCAAGGTTTCTTTTTCCCTTGTTTCAAGTATTTGAAGACACGTTTGATCCCATACTATTTGAAAATCTATCAATTTATTATTGTCATTGTGATTAAAATCGAAAAAATCAACCCTCAAACTAAAATTTTTGAACAAACAGTCCTAAAACTGAGATTTTGCACTTCACTAGTCAAAGAGTCATGGAAGACTGAAAAGCTATCACACCCTGTTCTGAGAACTGTTGCACGACAATTCATCCTTGCATGACTGTCACCCTGCTTATCTAGAAAGTGGTGCACTACTAGCCTGGAAAGTGTCACCTGTTGTAGCGTGAAGTGGCGCTTGGTCTTAAAGTGGTGCACTGTTTGCCTAGAAAGTGTCACCCAGAACTTTTCTATAGTTTGTCTAGTTTCAGCCATTTTTTAGTCTCTTTTAGTTGACCAAATTTTTAAGTGGGTGATTTACTTTGCTGTTGGAAACCTATCTATACCTTGAGTTCCTATTTTTAGGCCTCATGGATTAGTTTTCTTTGATTTTACAAAGTCATCTTGTGTGGAATTACCAAGTTAAAAAAATCATCCTTGTTGAAAAAGTATATCTCTAGATTCATTGGTAACATCCTTGGAGAATTTCAGTCCTCTTTTGTCCAAATTCATTTCCATCAAAAATTAGTTTCAATTATAAAATTTGGGTAAATCCATCCTCCTGGTTCATATGTGCAAGGATACTGGAATCCTTTGATTTAAGCACCTCTTTGATAGTTTTGGTTTACACCTTTTGCAATTTTCTATCTCACCATCTCTTTTTGGACAATTGAGCACTTTTATTATCCTAGTTTGGTATTGACATTTTGTGAGGTCACCTTATCACCAAGAGTCTTTTTCTTTCATTTCAGTTACAACAAGATACCAAGTTAGTCAAGGGAAATGATCTCCAGTCATCTTCAATCAGTTGCCCTTGGTCAAGACTTGTCAACAACGAAAGGGAAAGGAACCCATTTTCCATCAATCTCCTAAGAGCAAGTCTGAGGTTTGCTTTGACCCAAAGAGTAATCCTAGCAAATTGAGTACTTCTTTAGCACCTTTTTCATCGAATATGGATATGAGTTATATCTTGACCAAACAACAAAGAGAAATAATAGATCAATCACTTGGTGACATTTTTCAGAGACATAGGAGAAACATGTCATTCGAAGATGGAAATCAACCTGACTCACTTCCTATTAATTCAAGATATCTAGATGCTCATCAACAAGCCAAAAGACATTATGCACAAGCTCATCAAGATGCACAGTCACAACATGAGGACCAAAACAACCAATCTTATGATGCTCATGTGAATGCAGCTAACTTGTTCAACCATTCAAGACCAAGTTCCCCGCTAAAAACAACTTCAAGATATACAAGTGAGGCTAAAAAGAATTGAGCGAGAAAAATAGGCTACAAAAAATGAACGAGCTGCAAAAGAAGAAAAACTTAGGCTTCTAGAAGAGGAAAAACGAGCCTTGTTGGACATAGAGAGAAAAGCATTCCAAGAAAAACAAGATAGGGTATTGGCCCAACAACTCAACAATCAATTTAACAATGGGGGTACCAACAATGGAACCAACTCTCCACCATCTACCCCCTAGGTACTTCAAGAAGTAGAAGGTGGTCAAGGACCCCTTCAAGATCACCTAGTCCTAGAGGAAGAAGGATTTCTCGACATGCACATTATAGGAGACATACACCTCCTAGACTTTCAAGACAACCCTCCCAACAAGCTCATCATGACTCTCAACATGGAGGAAGTAGTGCCAAGTTTGATGCTCATGATTTTGTGAGAATGCAACAAGAACCACTATTTCAACAATATGTGGAAAAATATGTTGAGCAAAATAAGGATCAATTCTTGGAAAGATTGATCAACAAGGGTGCAAGGGTCCCATACAACTTTGATGTGGACAGAAAAATTAAGAAGCAAAAACCTTCACAAGAAGAGGAGATAAAACAAATGAAGAAGATGATGGAGAAAATGATGGCTCCTAAGAGTTCCTTCAACTTGGATCCCATATGCCCTAATCCTTTTGATAAAAGTGTGAGTATGGTCGATTTTCCTAGAAAAGTTAAAATTCCCCTATACGAAAAATATGATGGTAATGGTGACCCACATGACCATGTGTGTCAGTTCTATATTATGAGTTTTGAATTCCACTATGAAGATTCCTATCTCATGAGATTATTTCCAAGGAGTCTAAAAGGTCAAGCAATGGAGTGGTTTACCAACATTACCCCTCCCGTCAAAACTTTTAAAGAACTTGTCCAAAGATTTGTGCAACATTTTGCATATAATTTATCCAGGTCAGTCACCATGCTCGATTTGTGTAAATTAAAATAGAATCAAGGGGAACCCTTTGTTACATTTTTGTAAAGGTGGAGACGATTATGCTCTCGATAGTATAGGACTATTCCTGAAGATGAAAGGATTGACATTATTGTCAGCAATCTAGTGCCCAAACTATGGTATGAGGTTAGGAAGATGGTCTTTGATTCTTTCGATACTATGGTCGAAACCGCATGTAGAATTGAGGATGTCTTAAAAGAACAAGGAATTTTGACTAAACAAAACAACAACAATAGTAAAAATAACAACAACCCTCAAAAGGATAAAAGCAAGAACTTGCATTGGAACAAAAACAAATAGGTAGTCAATGACGGAGTTGTTGACTCTTCTCAACTAAAGGACCAAGGTGTCCTACATTTATCCAGTGTCATTCAAGCTATGAAACTTCAAACATCCTCTAACCAACAAGAGCCTAAGCAACGATATCAGGACAAGTCCAAAAAGGAAAAGAGACAATTCACTAAGCTTGGAGACTCTTATGCAGATATTTTTAAGACCTTGATTGCTCATAATTTGGCATTTGGCACAACCTCAAGATCCTACAAAGTTTTTCATACCGGATCCTAAACCTTATTGGTGGAATGAGAAAGCTTACTATGTATACCACAATAGGATTGGACATGACATTGAAAATTGTTTTAAACTTAAATATCTTGTTCAAAACCTTATTGAGACTAGGAAATTATAGGTTGATGGGTTGACCATAAATGCAGACCACAAGGCCTTTAAGGAGCCCTTGCCTAAGTATGAGAAGGGGGAAACTTCTAAAAACAAGAATGGCAAGGCCGCAATCAATTATACATACCTTTCTACAGATAATGTCATCAATATGCTTGAAGTTGTGGACAATGATGTTAACATGATGAGGGGAAAAGATCCCTATGGTTATGATGTGAACTCACCTCCCATATTTGATGAAGGACCCATTGTTATGCTTAGAGGTCCTCAATCTCGAAGGTCATCCTAACCTCTCAATGCTGTTACTAGGAGTCGGAATCAGGGTCCTATGGTCATTAGAGGGCCTAATTCCAAACCCAAACAAGTGACATCCAAGAATGTCACCAAACCTGTAGTCACTCCAGAGATGAGCTATAACCTTATTGATCAGTTACAACAAACACCCGCTCAGATCTCTATTTTTGAACTCTTGGAATTGTCTCCAAGGCACAAGCGTATTCTTGAGGATGCTTTGTGCATAGCAAATGTCCCTAATAATATAGATGTTGACCAATTCTAGAACATGGTCAACCACCTTGCTAGCCCACATTACCTTACATTTTCTGAAGAAGATGATAAAGCCTTGAGCCATCCACACAATCTTACCCTTCACATTGAGGTCATGATCAATAAAACCCATGTTGGGCATGTGTTGATAGATGGGGGTGCTAGGCTCAATATTTGTTCTTTAAGTCTTTTGAAAAACCTGGGATACTTAGAGAATGTCATTGATATCAGGAAGAAAATTACTATCAAAGCCTATGATGAGGCTGAAAGAAGTTCTAAGGGTTAGTTGTTCTTCCAGTCAGAATTGGTCTTGTCAAAAAAGACATTTTGTTTCAAATCATTGATGTGGGTCCTCTAGCATACAACATCTTATTAGGTAGACCATGGATTCGTGACATGCAAGTAGTACCGTCTACCTATCACCAATGTGTCAAGTTCCCTTGTAATGGATTCAAAGTGTGTATACCCGGGGATAACACATTGTCTATCAATGCAATTTCAGTAGGAACCCATGTTCCCCTAAATAGAGTAGCAGAAAATTTTGATGCAACTCTTGAACAATGTAAGAATAAGTTCAAATCCATAGACCTTGGTATGGGAGATTATCAAATTGACTCCTTTACAAAAATGCCAATCTCACCTAGGTGCTATGGAAAGCTGTCACAAGAGAAGAGACCTTTGTCTCTAGCCATGACATTATTTGGTACATTTGTCGAATCCTCAGTGCCCATACAGGATGAGAAAGAGGAGGTAGCTGTTAGAGATTGGATATACAAAGAGGAAAAATACCAACATAATGAAAATTTCTCCCCATCTCCTAAGGCTTATGGGAGAGGATACATGTTGGTTACAAATATGGGTTACCCAGGTCATGGTCCTCTCAATCATAGATTGGATGCAAAAGAGGAACCACTGGACCATGCTCTTTTTGGGCATAGAAATAAGACAACCGTTGGCCTAGGTTTTGAAGGTCAAACCAAGAAATTTGTTCCTATCCTAGCTACAATAGATAGTGATGATGAATCCAGTTATGTTCCTAATTTGCAAAATCAACAAGACATGTGTGAAGATTGGGTCCCTTCCACAAATCTTCTTTGGAGAGATTCAGATGATTCAACAACTACGAACATAGATACAAGAGAAGGTGATACCCTTCATAACCCTGAAGCTTATACATCAAGGCGTCCCAAGCCTTCTTGGTGTAAACACCCCAGTAGAGATTTAGAAACTGACTCACATGAGTATGAATGGGACTCTCTCTCCAATTGTTCCATAATTGATATGGACGTTGATGTTGTCCATACATATAGTGCCCAACCTATAGTAGCTAACGAGTCTAGTGTAGGATTAGAGGATTGGAATCTGCAAGTCACCTTAGTGGATGATGCTTTGTCCGGTAGGATAAATCCTGATTTGGGTACCTTAGAGGGATACTTGATAGATCCTAACTTTGCAGTCACCAGAGATGACACCTTTCGTATCAATAACATTGAACCTGCCATTAATCTACCCCTTGTTCACTACGACCTGATTGACTGGTCTCAGTGCTATCAAGAGCCATAGCTCTTAACCTTCCAGAATGACTACGAGATAGCATGCTACTTGAATGCCCTTGAGCCTGTAGTCTCTTCCACCAAAAAACCAACTATAAGTATGATTGAACCAGATATCAAGTACCTCAGTTGCAAAATGAAGAGAAAAGAAAAAAAGAATAATGGTTTTGATGGTGAAAACCACTATGTGGCAGTGTCAGAACCCAAAAAATTAAAAAGAAAGGACATATCCGAAGGTGAAAACCTCTCTAAGGTGCCTAAGGATGGGGTACTTGATAATCTTCCAAGCTATTTCCAAGATAGGTCATTAGTTCTTATTGAGCCTACACAATCAGTCAATCTGAATACAAAGGAGGCTCTGCAAATTGTACACCTGGCTCAATCTCTATCACTACAAGAAAAAGAGGCATATACCAAGTTCCTACAAAGAAAGAAAATAAATTTTTCTTGGACTTACTCAAACATGCCAGGATTGGACACTAGTCTTATTATGCATCATTTGTCCATAGCTCTAGGCATTAAACTAGTAAAATAGAAGTTGAGGAAAATGCATCCTCACATAGCTCTACTCGTCAAAGCTGAACTAGAGAAACTCTTAAGTGTAGGATTTATTAGAGCCATTGATTATGTTGAATGGATTTCCAATATTGTCCTAGTTTCAAAACATGATGGGTCCATTCGTGTCTGCACAGACTTTAGAGATCTTAACAAAGCTTTCCCAAAGGATGATTTTCCATTCCCAAACATAGACATGATAGTGGACATGACTATGAGATATGAGATCTACTCTTTGATGGATGGATTTTCTAGCTACAACCAAATCAAGATAGCTCCTAAGGATTAGGAAAAGACAGCATTCACTTGTGCGTGGGGAACCTATTGTTGGAACGTCATGCCATTTGGATTAAAGAATGCAAGAGCTACTTATCAAAGAGCTATGACCACTATATTCCATGACATGATGCATAAGAACATGGAAGACTATGTGGATGAAACCCTAGCAAAATCCAAAAAAAGGAATAAACACCTCAAAGATCTAGAAGTCATTTTAGATCGTATGGAATAGTTTCAGTTGAGATTGAATCCCAAAAAGTGTGTATTTAGAGTCACCTCCGGTAAACTTCTAGGATTCATTATTTCAGCTAAAGGAATAGAAGTGGATCTTGAAAAGGTTCAAGCAATATTGGCTATGCCACCTCCCAAAAACATCAGTCAAATGAGGAGTCTTCAGGGATGCCTTCAATCTATCAAGAGGTTTATTTCACAATTAGTAGATAGAGCTCAACCCTTTAATAAAACACTGCATAAAGGGGTTAAATGTGTTTGGAATGAGGATTTCCAGAAGAGCATGGATTAGATCAAACAATACTTGGCTAATCCTCCCATCTTAATGCCTCCTATCCCAGGGAAACCACTCATCTTGTATGTTTTAGCAATAGAATCTTCCCTGGGGGCACTATTGGCTCAACTTGATGATACAGGAAAAGAAAGAGCTATCTATTACATCAGCCACACACTTGTTTCCTATGAGGTTAATTATACTAGTATTGAAAAGTCTTGTCTTGTTGTGGTGTTTGCTTCCCAAAAGTTGTGACATTACATGCTTGCACATACAATACACTTGATAGCCAAAATTGATCCTCTTAAGTATCTACTCGGCAAGGCTGCTCTCATGGGTAGACTTGCTAAATGGATGATGATTCTTTCTGAATTTGACATTGAGTATGTCGAGTGTAAAGCCATAAAAGGACAAGCTATCACTGATCAACTGGCTGATTTTCCCATTCAGGATAGTATGCCCATTCAAGTTGAATTTCCAGACAAGCACATAATGTACCTTACTACAAGAACATGGAAGACGTTCTTTGATGGCTCTTTTATGCATAATGGTTCAGGAGCTAGAGTGTTGTTTGTCTCCCCTCATGGGTGTACTATTCCCAGGTCCTGTAAATTATTGTTCCCATGCACAAACAACATTTTTGAATATGAGGCCTTAACCAATGGATTGAAAATGGCCATAGAATGGGGAATTACTGAGCTACATATCTATGGGGATTTGCAATTGATAATCAACCAAGTTAACGAAGAATATGAAACAAAGGATGACAAATCGATACCCTATGAGAAGATGGTTGATTCATTGCACTGATACTTCACTTTTGTTACATTTCAACAAATCCCTAGAGTAGAGAACAAAGCAGCTGATGCTATGGCTACATTAGCTTCCATTCTTCAGGTAGAGCAACAAGAATCTAGATATGAATTCCTGGTGGAAGAGCTACATCACCCCATTTTTTACTCCTCAAAAAGCCATGTCATTTGTACCTTGGTTAGTCATGAGTCATCCTGCTATGGTGCCATTTACTCGTATCTCCATGATGGCATCATCCTCGAAACCTTTAATCACTCTGAAAGAAGAAACCTTGTCCGTAATGCCTCTCACCATACCCTTATCTCTTGTGATCTGTATAGGAGGGGTTTAGATGGGACACTTCTTAGGTGCTTAGAAAAGGATGAAATTCATGAGAGAATTTGTGGAGGACATTCCAATGGTCTTGCCATGGCCTGAAGGTTTCTTAGGGTGGGGTACTATTGGCCCACAATGCAGATGGATGCTATAGCTTTTGCCAAATCTTGTGAAAAGTGTCAAAAACATGGGAACTTGATTCATGCTCTAGGTAGGGAGCTTATTCCTTATATTTCTCATTAGCCATTTCAGCATTGGGCCTTTGACCTTGTTGGGCAGATTCATCCCAACTCATCAGGTGGAGATAAATTCATTATTATTGCTACTGACTACTTTACCAAATGGGTAGAAGTCATTCCACTGTATGTTGCTTCAGGAAAGGCAATCTCTTTGTTCATATTGAATCACATCATTTGTTGGTTTGGGATACCTTCTAAGATAATCACTGACAATGGAGGTCAGTTCAAAAACAAGGACCTTACACACCTCTGCAAGAAATTCAAGATAAAACAACATTGGTCCTCCATTTACTTCCCGCAAGGAAATGGACAAGTAGAGGCTTCAAATAAAACCATTTTTAAGATTCTCCATAGAATAGTTCACAAGAATGGTAGAGACTGGCACATACAGATCAATCCAGCCTTATGGGCTTATAGAACAAGTATACATACTCCTACAGGGGCTACTCCTTTTGCCCTCACTTATGGTACTGAAGTAGTATTACCTTTAGAAGTTGAGATTCCTTCACTTAGAGTCTCTCTCAAAGGTTTGATTATAGATGAGGATTACCGCGCCATGAGGTTACAAGAGTTGGAACTTCTTGATGAAAAATGCAAAGCATCTTTTGATCACATGAGAGTTTACCAAAAGTGTATGTCCAAAGCATTCAACAAGAAGGTTCGCTCTAGAGAATTTCAAGTAGGAGATCTTGTCCTGCGTGAGAATCCTAAGAACCAACAACATCAAGAACAAAAGGGTAAATTTGAACCTAATTGGCTTGGACCATACATTATTACTGCTACTTTTGGGATAGGTGCTACTTGTTATCTGATGAACAAGGGGAGCAACTCCCTGATCCTATCAATATTTTGCACCTCAAGAAGTTCTACCCATGATGCCTATTCAGTCTAGGGGCATCCTTTGTACATATTTATTGATCCTTAAAAAATTCCAAAAAAATTCCTATATGATGTTGAAAAAATCCTAAAAAGCATATAAACTCTTGAAAAAAATACAAAAAAAATAAAAAAAATGCAAAAAAATTGAAAAAATAGAAAAAGTGCCTTGGTGAAAATCTGGAAATAGACGCCTTGGTAGCAAAAATACAAAAAAATTGAAAAAATTAAAAAATCTGTCAAGTGGTGAAAACTTGGAAATAGGCACTACTTGAGGCCTTTGCACCCTTGTCTTTTAGCATGCGTCCTTGACACTTAGCCATTCTCCATCATGACTTGACCTTGTTGCCTTGGTTTGGAATTGGTCTTTGTCTTTGTCTAGGGGGCATAACTGTATTAGCTTTGGTCTCTAGGATGCGTTGGTCTTTAGGACATCTTGCAAATAGTATTTTTCAACACCACCCCACCCAATGTTTTTCAACACTACCCTAGCATCAAGTGTTTCTGAACACTTATTAGATATCCTACTAGCATTCTAGCATGATATGATATTTCTCACTGGCAGATGTGATACTCAAAGTTTGACTCTATGACCTACACACACACACACTTAAACACTCGACTCGCTGAGACTTGTTTGACTTTATTTCTTTATGTGCTATCTATGATGATTTATTTTATGAGTGTTCTTTTCCCTAAGAAGTTTTCAATGATGCATAGCTAGAAGACTGAGGGCATGAGGACATGTTCTATTGCTTTTTCTGCTTGTGGGTATATTTTGTTGGTCCTAACTATCATTAGCATTTATGCTTGTTCCACTTGACAATAGGATCTACAAGGTATTATCCTTGACTGTTTGTGTAAGTGCATACTTCTAGTCATCTTGACTTTCCTTGTGTCTCGATGCGAGTATAATCTTGCCATATCAAATTTAAGTAATCTCGCTGCACTAGTCATCTTAACCTACATGTCTTTGGTGCCTAGGTGAGATTTTCACATATCAATCTGATATAGATCATATTCATATACCCATAGTCATACTAGTGTGTATTATATGATCTTACAATGCTACCAATAAAGCTCGATGATGATTATTAGATGTCTATTGGCATTGTGACCTTGCAAGTCAACCACTTTTCATAGTAGCTTGCATTTCTAGGTTCATGTTAGATTAGTTTTTGCACCTTGCATTTGGAGAGAGCTCTCCTTTCATCTTTCATGGATTTATTGGTCAAATGTGCTCGCCTTTCACTTCTTCTTGATCATGTCTTTCACTTCTTGTCTTTCATATCACACCTTTTTACCCCCTTTTATAGCATTTTGACTTTTTGACCAATTTTCAAAATACCTCAGAATTTTGCAAAAATTGCACCCCTAGATAATTTCGATGTCCTGGATCTATTTTCAGACTCAAAATCAAAATCTGAGTTAATCTTGATAGTCAAAATTGCATTTCAAATTTTCACCCTCTTCTACGCAGTTGGCTGACCATTTGAGGCCTGATCCTTCGATCTTTGTTGGGGCATCTTCATTTCTTCATCCCCATCTCTTCCAAACTCCTAGTCTATCATTCATTTTCACTCACTTCATCTTTCTAAGGTTTGACTTAGTCAAACTAGGGCATGTCTTCACTGCTTGATGGTTATCCTATTATGCTTCATCTTCGATCATGATTTCTAGTGCTTTGATCAAGTTTATCAGTTTGCTGCTTCTCCTCTACTTGATTTTGATTCTGATTCCAAGGGGGTAGTACCTATCAGCTTCAACCTTTGATTCAACTTTATCATTCAACTCAGCTTGAGATTATTATCTCCTATTTTGAGACTTGATAAGCACCTAATAGCAATGGTGTTAGTTTTGTCTCTTTGAGATTCTGATCTCCTATTTCAGACTTGATTAGCACTTAACAACAACGGTGTTGGTCTTGCTTCTTTTCAGCTGGCTTATGCTTGTCCTGATGTGTTCTCATCCATCGAACACATATTTGAGTTGTTTTGTGATCCTAAATCGATCTCACATTTCAATTCTTCTTTGGCCACATGTGTTCCTAGAATGATCACATATTACCCAAAGAGGGGCAAATGTATGCACCCTAAAATGGTCGCCTAGACTTTGGGCCCCCATTCGGAAATTTATCAAATCCCTGAATCAATATTTTCAAAAATCAGCATTTTTTTTAATTATATCAATTTTCTTGATCAAATCCTATTTCATCATATTTGATTATTCCTTGGGCTAACTATTTTATCCTAAATCTTTATTTGATTAAAAGGAATATTTCCTCCCCTTTTATTAAATAAAAAGCCCCCACCTTTTCCTCTTATCCTAAGTTGCACAAATAAAGCATTATTTCTATTTTATAAAAAGGGAAAAAGTACTTTTTGTCTCATATGGACACAAAAGTCAACTCTTATTTTCCTATTGGAGGATACTTGTGCACATGGATTGCTCCTCTTTCAAGTTCCACCCTTGATTAAGACTTTTGCCTCTTAATCTCCATGGTTCATTTCTCCTCATTTCCTATAAAAGAAGAGCTCTCTTCCTCATTCTAGGTCATTCACTTTTATGCTAACTTTATGCTGCAGGAATTCTTGAAGACTTTGAGGCTTTTTGGAGATCATTGTTGCATCACATCTTGGCTTTCTTCATTGCTTCATAGTTTAGTTTTCATTTTTGCATAGTAGCGTCATATTTCATGCTTTCATAGTTTAGATTTCCTTTCATGCTTTAGAATAACTCATCTAGTTTAATAGGAAGGATTGTCACACTTGCTATTTCCATTTCATAGTTTAGATTATACTTTCATCTTCATAGCATAGCTTTCATATTTGCATCCTCATTCTTAGCTTACTTGCATCGTATTTCATTTGATTCTTGGGGATATTGGCATTCTTGCCCTTGTCTTCATTTGAATATCTCATAGTGTGGTTTACTAGCAAGGTTATAGGCCTAATAGCTCTAGTTGAGAGCAATATTCAAACTATCCTTGTGACTCCATGCTTAGGGAGCTATGGATCAATTTTTGAGACCTCACTCTTGAGTGTTCTTGAACGTAATGATTCATAGAAGTGCACTATTTTGTGTGTACAACTGGCACCAAAAATTTATCAAATTTATTATTCCTCTGATTATTTCCTTGGTTGCCACTATTGACATTGCTATTGGAAGGTGCATTGGAGGTCTGGTTTGCATTATTCACCTAATTAGGTGTTCTTGTAAGACCAAATAGAGTCACTTTCAAGTTGCTAGAATCAATGACCTCGTCATTGACTATTCCCTTATTGTTGTTTTTATATCGATTATTTCTATTGAACCAATTCTTATTCTGATTGGTGCCATTGTTGGAGTTATTGTTGTTAGAGTTGTTCTTGTTATCTTTATACAATTTTAGTTCTCCACTCTTAACTAACACTTCTTCTGTTGTTACTCCATTTTCTATGAGGTCTTGAAATATCTTGGGACATTGCATTCTCAATCGATAGTTCATCTCGGTGCTCAAACTATTTATGAATATATCCATTTTTTCCTTCTCGGGCACACTCCTAGGATACCTAGAAAATACTATCCTCCACCTTTGTAAGAAAGCGAGGAATGCCTCTCCATCCTTTTGTTTAGTATTGCATAATGTTATCATCATGACCTCATGCTTGATGTTGTATGAGTAATGGGCCATGAATTTTGAAGCTAATTCTTCAAAGGTCTTTATGTCGGAGGGTAACTTAGAAAACCACTCCATAGCCATGCCTCCTAAGCTTCTAGGGAATAGTCTCGTTAAATAGGTGGTGTCATGCATGAACTCTAAGCTCAATGCACAAAACTTCTGCAAGTGATCTTATGGATCCGATGTTCCTTCATACTTGTCATATTTTGAAAACACTACATTAATAAGGAATGGTGCTATTACTAGAATTTTATCAAATGGGAATGGGCACAATGCTTTGATAGAAAAGGGTTTAGGAGCCCCACTTTGCTTGATTGTATCCAATTGCATTTGAAATATCTTAAACTGCTTGTTCATAATGTCAATGGCACTTTCTTCAACTTTGGGTGGTTTTAGTTGATTCACATCATAATCTCGTGGGAGCTTGAGACCTACTCGAGCTAGGTCCATGAAATACTTCTCTTTACCTCTTGCCATTGATTTTTCCATGAGTCTTAAGAAATAGGGGCACTGAACAACTTTGTCAACTTTGTCATCAGTGGCATCATCAACAGTTGGTTTGGTATTAGTTCTTTGGTGAGTGGTATCAATTCCTTGGGTGTTTTGATCTGCCCCTCCACTATTGGTGTTATCTTGATTATTCATGTCAATGCCCCCATTATTTGCATCACCTTGGTTATTTGGGTTGATGCCACTATTGCTTTTATTACCCAAACTACCATAGTACATCATGTTATCTTCCACTTCTTATTCGGGTGATTTTTGGGGTATTCTCAGAGTGGTAGAATCGTCTCATGGGTAAGGGAGCTCTTGTCTTAAGTAAGTTCCCTTCGCTTGTAGAGTTTTCTTGACGTAGTAGGATCTATTAAAAGCAAGCATGAACAAAACCACTTGGAAAACAAGAATCAATCATGCCCTTGGCCAAATCCTTTATAAAATTTACAAAAATTGTGTAGAACATGATTTTTGATTGGACTGAAGGTTGGAGTAGTAAGAACACGGAAAAGGGTACTTTGGATCTTGAGTTACTTTGGATCTTGAGGTACATGATCATTTGTCTAACTAATTGTCCAGCTAATAGGCGTGAATGAATTGTTAGCAGGTGTAACTTTACTGATAGCAAACAACACTTTGCAGTGAGACAAGCGATACTGACAATTACACAGGCGTGAACAATTTATCACAAAGCGTGAACATAACTTAAACTTGCAGAAAATGATTTATGCTAAGTGATAATTTAATAACAGTAAGCGTGAATTGAAATATTATAAGTGTGACTATTATATAAAATGGAAAAGCAAAGCATAAAGATAGGTGATAACAAATTGTGGCAAAGTGATACTTCCCGAGTCATAGGCGTGACTTTAAGCACCAAAGGCTGAATGCATTAATCTCATAGGTGTGAGCGTATGATTTGTAGGTGACTATAGAGTACTCAGGATTGTGTAGAAGTTGTATGCCAAGCGTGAATCTTTAGATAATAGGCATCAAGATAGAGATTGTAGGTGGCAGTAAAATGACTGCAGGCATGAACAAATCTCCTATAAGCGTGACTTCACTGGTTTCCTACAAAATACTAATGGAAAATAGATAATACAAGCAAGAAAATTATGATGAAAATGATAAAATGAGGCCTAGGGCCCCATGGTGGGCACCATTTGTGTGATGATGATAATCACCTTCATGAAATTAAGATCAAATTAGCAACAATTCTAAATTAAATTCAGTGCAAATCTATTTAAAAATGAAACTAAGATCTATAGCATCTCATGGCTCTCTAGAAAGAGGTGGTAAGTGAAGCTCTTAGCTCAAATCTCCACTAGTGACACTTCTAAAATGAGAATGTATGCTGCTATGCTTTTACAATGCTTCTATGATGATGATTCTAGCTCAAATTGACAAAAGTATGATGTAAATGCTCTAAATGCTCTTAATGCTCTTAATGCTCTTAGAATGCTCTTCAATTGCCTATAGTAACAATGCTTTGCAAATGAATTTCTAAGATATCAATTGCTCTAAAATGCTTCATATTTATAGTAAATTCCCAAGGGTAGGGGGTAGAGTGAGGTAATCATGATTAACCTTCGGTTGAGTCAAATACTTTGCTTTGTTCATAAATGGGGAGACAATTTAAAGGTTTGTCTCAAAGCTTTGGACAAAAGGACAAGATTGAGTGGATGAGATTGAAACTTTAGAATGAGTGATTGAGATTCATTCTTTTTGAGTGATTTGTGTCTTTTTGTCCTCAATTCTCATTGGTTGCTCAACTTTGTTGAAAGATATTAGGAATTATTAATTCAATTAATTAATTAAATTTAGCCATGTAAGGGTAATAGGTTCATTTTGATTTTTGATTTAAACAACTATACAACTAATTGATTAAAATCAATTATGTAGTGTTTTTCACCCCTTTAAAATTTGATTTAATTATTTAACATCCTTATTTGATTTTTCCTTTGATTTTAATTGATTTTGTCCAACTTTATTTAATTATGTCTATTTTAATTGATTTGATCCCTTTTTGATTGAATTAGTGCATTTTGATGATTTTGAGCCATTTTATTGATTTTTGCAATTTAAAAGCACTTGTCGATTTTTGCGTGTCTACAACTAGTCTGAAGGACTCAAGAAGCCTCCAAAACTAGGAATGTTCCAGAAAATAGGAACAAGGATGAGCATGTACAACATCACTGAAGCAAGAAGATGCAAACTTTGTCAAGAAGTAACTGATGATCTGAAGATCCTCCACTGAAATATGACCAAGTAGAGAAGACTAGAATTTGCATGAGTGCCCTCAAATGACACTACTCGAATCAGGAGGCAAACCAAGTCAAACAACTGAAGTTGAAGATACATAATATTTTAATATGCACGAGTGCTGTCAAATGACACTAGTCGAATTAGGAGGCAAACAAAGGAAAACACCTAAACTCGAAAATACCGATGGCATAAAAACACCAAAGTCTAAAGAGATGATCAATCAAAGCTTGAAGAGTGCATCCAAAAATAGGAAAAATAGAGTGTCCATATGGTAAATGATCCATCTCACCAGAATGCATAGGTACCCAGCCACTACATCCGCTTAGTAAATAGAATCAAATACTAAATACATAACTCACACTATCAAACCAAGGAAGTAGTAGAACCAACAGTAGAAACCTCCCATAATGTTGACAAGGGAGTAATGAAAGGTACACTAAAAAGATCATCCAATATGAACTACATGATGAAGGTGAATTTGAAACATCAAAGGTGCAGAGATAGTACAAACACACATAAAGCTACCCGAGGCTTATAATGTCGTTGGAGGAATGCTCACATGACAAAAGTAGATGGAAAATAAAGGCAAACATCAAACCCCCCTGACACTTTATAATGGAGTGCAAGTACAAAGAGCACAAACATGTGCAAGATCCCATACATGCAATAGAATGACACTTTAGCTCAGTGCGTGTGCATAGAAGAATGCTACAAAAGTGAAGTATACACTACTCAAAGAAGAGTGAAGGCTGCTAAAACAAAAGAACAACCTAAGATGAGTCATCCCTCAAAGGGAAGAGGTCCTAGGACCTGAAACATCCAAGATATCTACCAAATTGCAAAAATAGAAAAATTTGAATAAAAATGTACCTCAAGAAAAATCTGGAAAGAAGACTCATAGCACTAGAAATCTTACAGAACAAGCTTTCCAATGATATATCATTTGCCTAAAATGGAGTCCGGATGCGTAAGATAGAGGTCCTGGAGTGCATAATTGAACATCTAGCTTTGACAGTAAAAACAATCATCAAAAAAGAAAAATCAGAAATTCAAACCTCCAGATCTAGATAGAGCTCAGAACAAGCTTTTCAATGATATCTCATTTTCTCTATTTCGACACCATATGCTCAAGTTATGAGAAAAATACCAACTGCTGCGTTGGAGGGCCCAAAAATGGTGAAATTGATGTTGATGCATGCTGACATCATCAAATGATGGGCTTAAATTTGATGGCCAAATGGCCATCGCCACCCATTTTTTTCAAAATTGCATGCGCACCCCAAGATGTGCGCTAGATCGTACAGATTTTTGCCTTAATTTATGTGCCAATATTTTTACATCGATTTGTGTGCTGGATAGTAAATTTTTTTGCCTTGATTTGTGTGCAAAGATAGTACAAATTCTACCTCAATTTTCATGCCAAGTTCATACGGCCTGACATGCAAATTTTTTTTGCCTCAAAATGCAACGTCATCTGAATTAGACATGCCTTATATGGATCTGGGGGTTTTTGGGTGCTACGAGCTTAATGACAAGGTCTGTTTGGACCCAAAGTACCTCAAGATCCATGCCAATGCCAATTGCAAATTTTGTTTGCCGTAGATTCTAACTTTGTCCAAATTGGACAAATTTTATTTGGATCTGGGGGTTCTTAATGGACATTGTGAATGCAACTGTGAGGTTCGTTTGAAGCTAGGATGACCACAAAAAGAGGTCCCCCTAGATTTGACATAAAACCCTTTGAAAATGTAGATCTGACGAACACAACTGAATCTCTCAGGAAGAGGACAGAGGCAAGTAGATTTAAAGCTCTGATACCATATTGGAGTTGATGAGTAAAAAAACCACAGCTCCCAGGAACACCTGCATGCAAACACCTATCACATAAAGAGAGAAGAAGCAAGAAGCTATGGAGGCCTGAACACATTGATCCACGAGAGAGGAAACATCATTCTTGATGTACAAAAACAAAAGTTGCAATTCAATAATGAATAATCCATTACACAATCTGTTATCCTTTGTTAAAAATACAAAAGGAGATAAATCCTTATAAAAGGAGATCAAAATCCTAAAAGCGTAAAACCTAGGTTGCACAATAATAATTAATAAAACAATTAATTATTATATGCCTAAAGTTTAGCTTAAGTAGAAAAATATAATAAGTGACTTAGTAATTAAATCACATATGATTCAATTACTAAGAAAACACTTTATTACTCTAATAGTTACCTTATCTTTTTCCTTGTTTGTGGTCTTCACCTCTTGTTCTTTCTCTTCTTGTTCATTTCCACATGTAGCTTCCATCATCGGTACCTATTGTTGTTCTTGATTGGTTTGTTTGTTCTCGGGCTCTTCTTCTTGTTTCTATTGTGCATCCTTTTGTTCCTCAAGTACATCCATAATAGGAACATCATCTATAGTATCCAAGTATTGTTGGGCTCATCATGAATGTCACCAAGTATGACCTTCACTCCATTTACAGTCCACCCTTCATCAGTATGACCGATCACTTCCACTTTATCACTCTCCTCTCCTTTCTCTTGATCCTCTTCCACTTCTTCATGTTCTTCATCCTTGTTCTCCTAAATAAGACCTAAGTGCTTCTTCAAAATGCTCTTTGTCTCATTTTGTACGGATTGAGACTCACCAATCAATAAACTTGTTAACCTAGTCTTAGTTTTAAATTCCTTTTTAGTCTTTTCTAAGATTTCATCAATTTCTTCTCTTGACACTTTAGGTTGATGTGACATTATGAAATACTCAATTAATTCTTTATTCTTCCTTATTGCACCTAGCCTTCTACCTTCAATCTTATTGTACAATGATGTACAAATTTGACACTGTAGTTCAATAAAAACTTTAATTAATTTTTACATACTAAACACAACTACATCTTCAATCTTTCTATGGTCCTCTTCATTGAACTTGTCATAATATTTATTTACACCAACTAATATTCCCCATTTTCTAACCTTGTCTACAATAATGTTAATATGAATGAATTTTCTAAAATCAGGCTTAACATATTTAGTGGTAGGGGCACCAACCACTTTAGATTTCTTCCCTTTAGCCTTTAGCTCTTTTTGATTTTGTCCCTTCACCTTCATCTTCAACCTCCTTGTATCATTTTTCCTTTTATTTCTTCCTCTTTCCATCTACCTCCTTTGTTGTAGTAGCCTCTATTTCTTTTGTGGGCTCAGATTATGTTGGTCTTATTGGCCTTTTTACCAAAATCTTTTTTGGAGGTGAGGGTTTCTCCTTTTTGACAACTATAGAACTCCTAGTTTGTCTATCAGTTGGAGCTCTATTGGTTATAGAAGAAAAAAATTCTACATCTTCCTCTATAGTAGCTGTTGCTGAAGTACCTCTTTCTCGACTTCATATCTTTCTCTATCCTTTTCAATAGCTTCTTGTGTGACAAATTTCTCCCTTGAAAACTATTCAATGTCCCTAACCTTCTTCTTAATGACCAGTTCACTAAGCATGCCTACAACTTCAAGGTACTTTTCCACATGTACCAAACCTATTAGTTGTAGGGTTAATGGGGTTCTTCAATAGCTCCTTGGCATAAGCAATGGCCAAGTCAACTTCTAGCTCATAAGCCATAGGCATAGCCCATGAGGTCTTAGGTACTATTGCCTTCATCTGACAAGTAGTAGTGTCCACCATAAAACAAATGTCATCCTTATATCTTTCAACAACATGTGCAGGTATTCATTCCCTTTGATGCGTTTTACTTTGAAAGTCCTTAAAGTAACTCCAAACTTTTTCATTGAAGTCATTACCTATTGATCTAACAAATTTCCTCAACTGGAACATAACCAGTATACCTTCTACCCAATTAATAGAACCAACACTAGGAAAGTAGTTTTGAAAGTAAAAGAATAGACCCATAAGCAATTAACTGAACTTAACTCTTATCTTTTATCCTTTTTGATCTTCTCCATGTTTTGATAGAACTAATCTCTCATCGTAGTACTCAGGTCATACTCAACATCTTCTTTCACCATCCTGTATGCAGTATGAACCACCACACCATGTGCATTATTGATTCTACTTGAGTGATAAACCTTGTATCCTATCACCATGCATGCAAATCTGATTTCCTTATCGAGGATATCATTGATTGTCATTGCACATTTTTCCCACTTTGATTTTGTTAGTTCTGTAACTACATCTTGTGGAATAGATCTTAGTTGCGACATGTCTCCAGTAGCATAAAAACCTGCAACAACATGAATGACCTCTTTTGTGATCTTGTAGGGTCGATCAAGCCACATGAATTTGTCATGAATCCTACTTAATAGATATCTAACTTGTTTTTCCTTGAAGTTAGAAGGAAAGTGTATCGCGTATTCAAAACCCTTGTACATGATCACTTTATGCTCATCCTTTAGCACCAAATTATTGTATAATTCTCCATAGAGTGAACAAAATTGTATTTCACCTAAGTATTTGATCTTATAATGGATATAAGACCTAAAATATTCCATGTGTAACACTCTGTAGGGTATGCTAGTTAGGGCACCCTTTGGATCCTTCTCCATTGACTTATATGGATACCTCTTAAATTTAGGCCTAGGTTTCTCAGTGATCTCAACAATAATAGGAGTATCCATTCTCAAAACAATAGATTTTAAGTTTGGATATCTTCAATAAATACCTCCCAAGTCACCATTCAATGAGTTTCACAAACCCCTACAAATTTCTTCACCAAATCCTCTTCAAATCCTTATGTAGTCATCCTAATCACTGTTAATCTTATTAGACTTCACATATGTCGCTCTTGGTTAGATATTCAATGCATAGGTACACAATAAGACCTAAAATCACCTTTTATCTTCCATCACACTAAAACATTAATTTCATCACTGTTTGATAACAAATATTATATACCTCCAAAGATCTTGTTAGTGGTCAACCAAATCTTCATGCAGTTAAACAAAACTTCATACCAAACTTCAAAACAACCATATGTATCTAAATATGAAAATAGAACTTACCACACATACTTCTAGGGGGACCCAAAATAGATTTAAATTTTTTTCTTCCCCTAAGTCATATATAGGCTTAGTTAGTAGATGAGTTCTCTACACCTGGTGAAGACGTGGATCCTTATGAAGATTTTCTTTTACTCTTCTTTGCCCAAACCTTACTCATCTGATTCTTGGTCTCTCCGACATTCACAATCTTCTCTCCCTTTTACTTGTCTGACTGATTAACTGGTTGGTTCACCTTGGTCTTCCTTTCTCTACAAAACCTTGCAATGTGTCCTATCTTGTGACAATGAAAACAAACCATTCGGGTTGCTTTCCAAGGTCTTGCATTACCTCTATTAGTCCTCATTTTGTAGTTAATGGTCATGTGACCATAATTGTGACAATGTGAACACGTAACATCCCACTGGTTCCTATTTAGATAAGGACTCCACTAGTTGATTTGTGACCATTTATTGTTCACCCTTGTCTTGCACTCATTAGCTCTATGACCATATGTGTTGCAATTGTAATAATAACCATTAAATTTTCTAGGTCTAACATTTTCTCTAACATTTGCAATATTGAACTTTATGAAACAAAACTTAAATTATTGACCCAAAATGACTACAAATAACCTAATTTGACCTTAGACACCTAATTAAAACCCTCTTGCATCAAAATTTACAATTTTACTTACTTTGATCTTTAAGAACCTCATAGGTCCATATGACCTTTAATAGCACAACGTGTCTTACAAATTGAACTTAATGGATTGTAATGGTTTCACAAGACCTTATTCAACACCCCAAAAAATAAAATGGCCTTATTACATGTTTTTAATAAAATACTTAAGAATGGTTCATGGTTACCTCAAGGGTAACTTGGTGCATCAATAGTTCTAAGAGTTTCTTCCGAAATTAGGATTTTGAAAATCACATTCTAGTGATGAATGAACATGTAGTGAATCAAGATAATTTTAAAAAATAATGTTTTCCTTTCTTCATATGTTCAAGCTTCGATGCAAGGATGTCCATATTGTGTAACTATATTGGGTGTAGCCTTTCCACGAGATGAGAGAAGAGATGCTCTTGTTTATTTTGAATGATATATTACATAGGGTATTTTCAAGAGTTTGTGAATTTTCTTATGTGCAAAATTTTTTTCTACTATTTACTTTCATCATGTTAATCATTCTCCTTAGAGTTATAAAAATGGGTAGGTCATTATCCTTTACTATGCTTATTTTTTAGCATCAAAATGACATCTCAAATAACCCTTCTAGGAAACTGGAAGTTATGGGATTGTCAAATAGATGATAATTCCTTACATATCTATAGTAATAATGTCACTAAATCTGATTTTGACTTGTATACCATACTTTTCAGAAGCTTTAGAGTATCAACAAAACTAAGAGAATAATCTAAGTTCCTTGCAACCTGCAATATGGAAAGATACACCAAACAAGTCATTTTTAGTTATGTCCAAGTTATAATACATGTTTTTATATCTAATATGTTCATAAGAAAGTAGAAAATGTAATTCCAAATAGGATTTTAAAAGGAATCACATATGTAGATTCTTGTTAAAAATATTATATATCTGAATAGACTTAACACATTTGAAACCTAAATACAAACTTAAAATTATATGCATGTGATCCTAGATGTAGGGTTAGTATAAAGAAATAAAAAAACACTAAACAAAAAAACCAAAAGATAATCAATACTTTTGTCAACACCACTGAGAAATTAGATGTGTAAAATAAAAGTCCTAATAAAGAAATTGATGAGGAAGATTATATTACATTTGGTGGTGTCACATCTAGGAATTTGTACTCAGGAGACATACCATATCTAATTCTATTAGTGCATAAAAGAAGGATCTGTTACAATTTGTTCATTGGAAAAGGGATCTTGTGCACCATGGGAAGGAAAGAACTCCATTCTATTATGAACTTGACTCAAGGAATCATTATTCTTATCTTTAAGTAAAGTACCAATCACTCCCTATTGATTGGGTGTAACTGAAGCTTGAAATGGATGAAAAGAATCAAAATGATCTCAACCATTAATGAAATAGAACCACATGGAAAGATGGAAATATAGTTTCATGATCAGATAAGAGATGTAAAGGTAGAGATCCATGAACAACTCATTGCTCAACCCCTAAAGTTGTTATAGTGCCTTAAAGTCCTTTCCATTGATCAGAAACATGAATTCCACAAAGGCATTCTCAAGTGACATTCTTACATACTAGATTCAGTGTATGTTATTACATTAATGAATAGATGTGGGCCCTATTCCCTTGTCTTCACATTGATAAAAGTAAACCCGTATAAGATTGAAAAGAGCTTCAAAACTCTCAATGATATTCATTTGTCTCTTTGATATAACAATGATATGACATTGTCTCCCTGGAAAAGATGAATGATGCATATGGTGTTGGGAGATTATTGAGCATGTTAGAGATTGTTGATTAGACCTTGTTTATGTATGTTAACATTAGTGTTTTATCATTGATGTCAACATACTATTATTGTTGCAAACAATGTGTAACTTAGTTTGTTCAGAGAAGATGATTTTGGTTGTTCAGGTGATTTGTTGAAGATCTTTTGTTGCTATTATGGTTGGTGTTTTAGACATGTCTATTGTTGATTCTAGCCAACTTACATAGGATATCATGATATATTTAATGAGTTATGAATGATTTACCAATTGACTATATATCAATAATCTTGTATTTTGAGGTTGAGATTTTGATTTGGTGAGGATCGATATGGTTGATTCAATTGATGAAAAGCTGGTGATAATGTTAGGATTTATTTTTTGTTTTCTCAATTGGTGTTGTTCATGAAATAGCTTAATAAGTTATCTTTTTAGTGTGATCGAGTTATGTGTTTGGTTTTGTTTATATTCAGTATAGATAAGAGTTTGGATTTTGAGATTGAGTTGATGCGAAGGTTTGAGAAGCTATTATTTCTTCTTACTGGTATTATTGGATCATGGTATGACCATGTTGATGGTTTACATTGATTGCGGTGATCACATTTGGTGATTTTCTAGCATGTAGGTGTTTCTGCATTTAGGTCCTAGTGATTTGGTGAAGTAATGTGTTATGATTCTTGGTGCAGATTTGGTGAAGCTGTTGCATGTTTGAGGATTAAGATTTGGGTCCTATCTAAGCCTTGGTCAACTTGATTTGGATTGAATTGTAGTTTGAGCGTAATTTTTATATCATTTGTTCTTAGAGGTCTTAGTTGACCTTGTTGTGGACTATTCATTGTAATATGTATAAATGGGCAATTATTTGTGATTGCAGAGTGTGGATGTGTAGAAGAGATGGAGGATGTTTTTATTCTATGATTGAGGCAAAATTTGTACTTCATTGGAAATGTATTGACATTGTTGAGGTTATGACTTAGTTCAGTCATATTGGATAGTTTGTCCACCCTTGTAAATTGTAATAAGAAATTGATTAGTGAAACCGACCGAGGGCTAGATCATTGTATTGTGAGTAGTGAGCTCTAGGCAGTGGGCCTATAAATGCATGTTCATTCCTCTTTTGTTTTCATTTTCTCTTAACCGGGAAGTAATTTTAACATAGTACATCTATCTAGTGGGTTTGACTCCCACCAGAGTTTTCCCTTAACTGGGTTTCCTTGGGAACAAAATTGGTGTTCTGTGTTATGTGTTTAGATCTTGCATTACTGTTTATCTTTCAAATCATTAATTTTTTTAAGTGGTTTAAAGTTTTAATTATTAGTGTACAACTTATTCACCCTCCATCTCAGTTGTGTTTGTCTCCTTTTGGGCCAAACAATTAGTATTAGAGCTAAGTCCCTTTGAAGAAAATTTATCGCTTGAAGGAGATCTGACATAGAAAGAATACATAAAGAAATCCCTGAGTTTGATGGAAATAACTATCTGATATGGAAGGATCAAATGAATAATTATTTGATATGCATGGGAGATGAAGATTGGGATATTACAAAGAAGCCTTACAAAATTCCTAATGACTTGTGTCAAGTTATTACTGATGAAAAGAAGAAATTCAAGGAGAACACGATAGCAATGGAAGCTTTGATAAGTGCATTGTCAGAAGCAGAATATTCTCACATCTATGGGTTGAGGATAGAACATGAGGTATGGACTAAATTAGAAACTATTTATGAAGGTGACAAGTATGTTAAGCAAGCTAAGTTGCATGGTTTTGAAGGGAAATATGAAGATATGAAGATGAGTGAAAGAAAAACTATCTCATCCTATATGCAGAGAGTAAATGATCTAGTTTTTTCAATTAGATGTGGTGGTGGTACCTTGAGTGATGATGAATTTGTAAGAAAAATTCTAATATCTTTGTCCATGTGTTATAGTGAAAAGGATGCAACCATTAAGGAATTGAGAACTATAAGAGATATCTCAAGAGAAGCTTTGGCTGGTAGACGATATGCCTATGAGATTACTACTCTTAGTAAGGAACTTCCAAAGGTTGAAACTTTATGCAAACCTAGTATGACTAAGCATGACAAGGGAGAGAGTTCCTCTAAAGAAAACATCAACCAGTATGATAATAAATGAGAAGAGATCATGGAAGATGGATGAACTTGAAGCCTTGATTGCAAAAAGACTACCTAAGGGTTTTGGTAAGTATGAAGGAAAGTTTCCTTTGAAATGATTTAACTATAATAAGATTGGTCACATTGCATCTAGATGTCCTAATAAAGTTTCTAAGGAACCTAAGATAAAATCTAAGAAATCTCACCCTAAGGGTCATAAAATTTTTTATGTTGAAGAAGGTGTGACCAATGATGAATCTGGTGCTAGTCAAGAAGAGATTATGTTCATTTCTATTAAAGAAGAGAAATCTTTAGTTTTACATGTTGATAAAAGAAATGAATGGGTCATTGATAGCAGATGTTCACATCACATGACTGGTAATAAAAATAAGTTTGTGAATCTTGAAGATTATGATGGTGGTGTTGTTAGATTTGGTAATAACATTCCTTGTTTGATTAAGGGAAAATGATCTATCACTCTTGATGGTAATAATAGCATAGATGATGTCTCATATGTTGAAGGTTTATGACATAAATTTTTGAGTGTTGGAAAAATACTGGTTAAGGGATACCGATTGGAATTCATGGAAGGAATGTGCAAAATCATTGGAAGCATTGGAAATTTAATTTCATCGAGTACACAAACTACATGTAATCTATTTCATTTAAAAATTGTTTAGAACAAGTGTTTGGTTGCTAAGATTGATGATAGTTGGTTGTGGCATAAAAGATTTTGTCATGTGAACTTTGATAATATGGTGAAGGTTAGCACTACTAATGTTGTAAGAGATCTACCTAAGCTGATGAAGCTTAACAAATTGTACAAAGAATGTCAATTGGGTAAGTTGACTAGATCTACTTTTAAGAATAAGACATACACTTCAAATGGATTTCTAGATTTGGTACATACTAATTTGTGTCGTCCTAATAAGACAAGAAGCTATTATGGTGATAGATACTTTATGCTATTTATCAAATGAGTATAAAAACATGATGTGGGTTGCATTTTTTACAGAGAAATCATAAGCCTTTTTAGAAATTTCAGATATTCAAGGTGATGGTTGAGATAGAATTTGAACATATATTGAAATTCTTAAGATCAGACAGAGGTGGAGAATTCACATCCGGTAAGTTTTATGCTTTTTATGAAGAACATGGGATAAAGAGACACACTTCTACTCTGTGAACCCCATAGTAGAATGGTGTTGAAGAGAAAATGAATAGAACTATTCTGGACACATCTAGAACCATGATGATTGAAGGAAATGTTCCATAGATCTATGGGAGAGAAGTAGTAAACACTATAGTATACACTTTGAACTAAGTATGGATAAAGAAAGGAACTGGTAAGACTCCTCATGAACTTTGGTATGGTCATGTTCCTACAGTAATTTTTATTACAATTTTTGGAAGCAAGTGTCATATTAAGAGAGATGAGGATATTGGAAAGTTTTAGCCTAGAAGTTATGAAGGGATATTTATTGGATATTCTACTAAAACAAAAGCATATAAATGTTATAACTATAGACTGAATAATATTTTTGAAAGTGAAAATGTCAGAGTTGATGAGAATGTGCAAAGATCTGAAAGAACTTGTAGGTATAACATAAATGAAAAGGATAATCATATCGTGGAAGCAAAAAATTAGATTCAAGATCTGAATGGTTCAAAAAACAAGCTAAACCTATGGTAAATGAGGAAGACGTTGATACCAAAGGGTCTTCTACAAATCCTATTCTGAAGACTCCGTAGTATAAGGATTAATCATTCTAAAAATGTTATTACTGGTGATAAGAATATAGGTGTTCAAACAAGAGGAATAATTGATAGAAAGAAAACATGTTTGATATCTAAATCTAAGCCTAAAGATGTAAATGAAGCATGTAATGCTGAAAGTTTGGTGAAAGTGATGAAAGAAGAGCTTGATTAGATTGAGAAAAATAAGGCATGGATTCT
The DNA here is from genome assembly GCA_027943335.1 of Chamaecyparis obtusa. NCBI lineage: Eukaryota > Viridiplantae > Streptophyta > Pinopsida > Cupressales > Cupressaceae > Chamaecyparis > Chamaecyparis obtusa. Next base: position 939,662 of record BSBK01003015.1, on the reverse strand, counting down.
TGTTCCCAGGCCTATAAACAAGAATGCGATCATAACTAAATGGGTATTTATAAACAAGTTAAATGAATATGGTAAAGTAGGTCAGAACAAAGCAAGACTAGTATGCAAAGGGTATTCCCAAATGGAAGGTATTGATTTTATAGAGACCTTTTCCCCTATAGCTAGACTTGAAGATGTTAGATTACTTTTTGCATATGCATCTTACAAAAAATATAAAGTATATCAGATGGATGTTAAGTTTGCATTCTTGAATGGTGAGTTAGAGGAAGATGTTTACATTGAGAGGCCTGATGGATTTCCACTAATGGAGGAAGGAGATATGATTTACAAATTGAAGAAAGCATTGTATGGACTGAAGCAATCCCCTACAGCCTGGTATTCCAGATTGGATAGATACTTGACAAAGATTGGATTCAATAAAGATACTATTGATAGTAACTTATACTTCAAAATAGTTGATGATAATATCTTGATTGTTTAAGTCTTGTTTGATGATATCATAATTGGTAGTGATGATGGATTGAGTAGAACTTTTGTTGATGAAATGCAAAAAGAATTTGAGATGTCTATGATAGGTGAGATGAAATTGTTTCTTGGATTGTAATTTACACACTTAGATAAGGGAATTTTTATTACACAATCCAAGTATGTTAGAGAATTATTGAAAAAAATTGGTATGGAAAATTTAAAACTAGTAGGGACTCTTATGGTTACTGGTTGCAAATTGACTAAGGATGATGAATCCTCTTGTGCAAATCAGACAAGATACATATCAATGATTGGATGATTATTGTAGGATTTGTGTAATACAAATCCACAAAATCTGAAGATCACATGCATACAAAAACCTATTACAAGGAAGTAGAGACAAGAAGAGGGCAAGGGTTTGACTCAAAAATATGAAGAAAATATCCTCAAATAATGAATGAATAAAATATACAATGGATCATCCTTATAAAGGAGATCAAAAGCCTTGAAAGGAAAACCCTCGTGCATGTAATAATTAGTTTAATTATTACATGAATAATGCATGCAAGTTTATATTTAAAACAACTAGTGCATGAGTTCAAAACAACTAGTGCATGTGTGTTTAAATATAAAAAACTAAAGAAAAAGAGTTGACATCTTAAGAAGGGAGTAAAGTTAATTTAATTAACATAATTAAATTAATACTTTACTCTAACACCCCCCTTAAGATGAACAACAATGTAGCTACAAATAATGCAAGAAGAAAGCAAAGGAAACTATAGTGCTGAAAGCAAAATGGGTCCCAGAAACATGGCCTGATGAGGTACCCAACACAAAAGAGAGTCTCTATAAAGCAGAGAAATAAAGAAAACCACATGGGAAAAACTCTACTCCAAAAAGAGACAAAGACTAATCTGAAGGACTGAAGAAGCCTCCAAAACTAGGAATGTTCCAAAAAATAGGAACAAGAATGAACATGTAGAACATCACCGAAGCAAGAAGATGCAAACTTTGTCAAGAAGTAACTGCTGATTTGAAGATCCACCACTGAAATAGAGCATGACCAGGTAGAGAAGACTATAATCTATATGAGTGCCCTCAAATGACACTACTTGAATAAGGAGGCAAACGAAGGCAAACAACTGAACTCAAAGATACAGACGGTATAAAAGACCAAAGCCTGAAGAGTTGATCAATGAAAGATGGAAGAGTGACCCTAAAACTTGGAAAGAAAGAGTGTCTATATGGTAAATGATCCATCTCGCCGAAATGCATAGGTACCCAGCCACTGCATCCACCTAGTACATAGAAACAAATACTAAATACATAGATCACACTATCAAACCAAGGAAGTAGAAGAACAATCAGTAGAAACCCCCCCATAATGCTGACAAGGGAGAGATGATAGGTACACTAAAAATAGTACCAATAAGAACTACATCGTGAAGAACCAGGAACATCAAAGGTGCATTAAAGGTACAAACACAAATAAAGATACCCTGAGGCTAATTTCATGGAAGGAACACTCACTTGACAAAGGTAGATGGAAAACAAGGGAAAACATCAAACCCCCCATGGCACTTTATAATGGAGTGTGAGTACAAAGAGCACGAACTTGTGCAAGATCCCATAGATGCAATAAAATGACACTTTATCTCAGTGCATGTGCATAAAAGAATGCTACAAAAGTGAAGTATACACTACTAAAATAAGAGAGAAGGCTACTGAAATAAAAAAATAGCCTAAGAAGAGCCATCCCCTAAAGGGAAGAGATCCCAGGACCTGTAACATCCAAGATATCCACCAGCGTGCAAAAATGCAAAAAATTGAATAAAATATACCTAGAGTAGAATGTGGGAAAATGACTCATAGCACTAGAAAGCTCTTAGAACAAGATTTCCAATGATATCTTGCTTTCCCAAAATGGAGTCTGGATGCGTAATATAGAGCTTCCGAAGTGCAAAATTGAACATCTAGCTTTGACTAATAAAAAACACCATCAAAAAAGCAAAATTAGAAATTCAAACCTCGAGATCCAGATAGAGGTCGGAACCAGCTTTCCAACGATATCTCATTTGCTCGATTTTGACACCGTATGCTCAAATTATGAGCAAAAAATCATCGAGTGCTTCGGAGGGCCCAAAATGGTGTCTAGATGTGTTGACATCGGCACTTCATGGGCTTAAAATTGATGGCCAAATGACTGTCGCAGCATACAAGCCCCTTAGGGCTAAAATTTTGGGCCCTTGGTCGCCATATGACCAGGGGCTAAACTACATTTGCTTGGCTTAAATTTGACGGCCAAATGGCTGTCACCGGCCCAAAAAAAATATTTAAAAAAAATAAAATCGCATGCACGCCTCGGGATCTATGCCAGGCCTTTCAATTTTTGTCTCAATTTGTGCACCTTTTTTGGTCTTAATTTGCATGCCAGACAATAAATTTTTTGCCTTGATTTATGTGCAAAATAGAGAATTTTACCTTGGGAAGTGTGCAAGTCAGTACAAATTGTACATCGAGAAGCATTCTAAGCTGTCTGGTACCAAAAAATGCCCCAAAATGCAAAGTTGTCCAAATTTGATGTCTTTTATATCGAAATAGGGGTTTTTGGGCACTGCGAGCTCAACGGTGAGGTTCATTTGAGCTCAAAGTGCACCAAAATTTAGGACCCCCTAATTTCAATAAAAAACAAAAAAAAAAGCCCTAATCTAAAACAAATGAATTCTAATCTCTGAATCCTTCAAATGTGAACAAGATATAGTAGATTCGACTCTTATACCATGTAGGATTTGAGCAATACAAATCCACTAAACTCGAAGATCACCTGCATACAAAAACCTGTTACAAGGAAGTAGAGACAAGAAGAGGGCAAGGGTTTGACTCAAAAATATGAAGAAGAAAATATCCTCAAATAATGAATGAATAAAATATACAATGGATCATCCTTATAAAGGAGATCAAAAGCCTTGAAAGGCAAACCCTAGTGCATGTAATAATTAGTTTAATTATTACATGACTAATGCATGCAAGTTTATATTTAAAACAACTAGTGCATGAGCTCAAAACAACTAGTGCATGTGTGTTTAAATATAAACTAAAGCAAAAGAGTTGACATTTTAAGAAGGGAGTAAAGTTAATTTAATTAACATAATTAAATTAATACTTTACTCTAACAATTATGGTATGGAAAAGATGATGATTTTACTTTGAGTGCATATACTGATGATGATTGGCAGATAATGTGGATGATAGGAAAAGTACAAGTGGTGGTGTTTGGGTAAGAGACTAATCTCTTGGACTAGTAAGAAACAAGATTGCATCTCTCAATCTACTATTAAAGTTGAGTATGTTGCTACTACTATAAATTGTCATCAATTTGTTTGGGTAAATAAAATGCTGAATGTATTGTTATTTATTGTGATAATTCAAGTGCTATAAATATTTCAAAGAACCTTGTGCAACATTCAAAGAGAAAGCATATTTCTATTAAGTATCATTTATTGAGGGATAAAGTCATTGAAAAGGAAGTAAAATTGGAGTATGTGTCTACTAAGGAATAAATTGTTGATATCTTTAGAAAGCATTTTCTTAAGGATACATTTGAGTATCTTAGAGATTAAATTGGGGTTTTAGAACCTCTGGACCATAGCTAATTAGGCTAAGGATGACATCAGTCCATAAATTTATCAGAATATGATTCTCTAGATTGATGAGTTTGGGGACTTCTCCTCAAGGGGAGCAGTCTTTTGATAGGCTAATGTGAAATAATTATCTATTATGCCTTTTAAGGTGATTTCAATTATTTTTTATGTCTTTGGCTCTTTTCCATTGATGTCAAAGGGGGAGAGATTGTGTGAAAAATAGAGAAAAATAAAAAAAAGTTTGTGTTAGGGAGAGATTGTGTTGTGAGGTTTGAAGTTGGATATTTAGAGTGATCAGATGGATATATTGATGTCTTTGTGCATTGATCAATTTTTCACTCCATATGTTTCCATCAATACCAAAGGGGGAGATAGTTGGGAGATTGTTGAGCATGTCAAAGATTGTTAATTAGACCTTGTTTATGTGTGCTGACATTACTATTTTGTCATTGATATCAACATACTATTGTTGTTGTAGACAATGTGTTTAGTTTGTTCAAAGAAGATGATTTCAAATTTTTAGGTGATTTGTTAAAGATATTTTATTTCTATTCTAGTTCATGTTTTAGATATGTCTATAGTTGATTATGGTCAACTTATAGAGGATCACATGATAGATTGAGTGAGTTATGATTGATTTACCATTTGAATGTATTTCAATATTCTCGTGTTGTGAGGTTGAGTTTTTGCTTCGATGAGCATCAATATGGTTGATTCAGTTGATGCGAAGATGGTGGTCATGTTGGAATTTATTTTTGTTTTCTAAAAAGGTGTTGTTCATGATTCAGAGTTCAACAAGTTATCTTTTTAGTGTGATAGAGTTATGTGTTCAGTATTGTTGGTATTTAGTACAGAGAAGAGTTTGGATTTTGAGATTGAGTTGATCCAAAGGTTCATGAAGCTATTCTTGATTATTACTAGTATTCTTGGATTGTGTTGAGATCATGTTGATGGTTCTCATTAATCATGGTGATCACATTTTGTGATTTTATAGCGTGTTGGTATTTCTTCATTTAGGTCCTAGCCAACTTAGTGAAGTAATGTGTTGTAATTCTTGGTGCAGATTTGGAAAAATTATTGCATGTTCAAGGATTAAGATTTGGGTCCTATCTAAGTCTTGGTTGACTTGATTTGGATCACATTACAGTTTGAGCATAATCTTTATATCATTTGTTCTTATAGGTCTTATCCAACCTTGTTGTGGAATATTCATTGTAATATGTATAAATGGGCAATCATTTGTGATTGTAGAGTGTACGTGTGTAGAAGAGAAGGAGGATGCTTGTATTCTATGATTGAGGCATAAATTGTACTTCATTAGAACTGTATTGACATTGTTGATATTGTGAGTCAGTTCAATCATATTGGAAAATTTGTCTACCCTTGTGAATTGTAATAAAAAATTTATCAGTGAACTTGACTGAGGGCCAAATCATTGTATTGTGAGCATTGATCTCTAGGAACTAGGCATGTGAATGCATGTGCATTCCTCTTTTGTTTTCATTTTCTCTTAACTTAGTAGTACTTTTAACAGAGTACATCTATCTAGTGGGTTTGAATCCCATAGGGGTTTTCCCTTAACCAGGTTTCCTTGAGAACAATTTTTTTGTTAAGTGTTATGTGTTGTGGATGTTGCATTACTATTTATCTTTTAGATCATTGATTAGTTTAAGTGGTTAAAAGTTTTAATTATTAGTGTACAATTGATTCAATCACCCACTCTCAGTTGTGCTTGCCTCCTTTTGGGCCTAACATATGTCACTTAAAGGTCATAAAAAAGAATCACCTTATTGCTTAAACTATTGAAAGTCTACACGAAACCATATGTCTCCCTGATGAGTAGTGATGGAGCCCCAAATTTGACGAGTTCATCAAATATCATTCCTCTTTGTAGGTAAAGAATATTATCAAGTCTTTTATATTTTAAAATATATTATAATAATATTAGTTGATTTTAAAACATATTAATCATTTATAATTATCCTCCTTCATTATAATTGGATGATGTGACCTTTCTCTCCTCTATTATTATTCTTCCACATAATGATATTTCTTATGTTTTAATGTTTCACCAAATTGAATTTTAAGAATGGATGACAAGATCTTCCTCTCTTTTATTATTGTTCTTCCATTTAATGATTTTGTTTATGTTTGCATGCTTCATTGCACTAAACATTAAGAATGCATGATGGAATCTTCCTCTCCCCTATTAGAGTTCTGTCACTTATAATTTTGTTTATGTTTTTATCCTTCATCATATTGAACTTTAAGAATGTATAATTATAAGATTATGTACAACACTAATAATATACATACACTTATTCATTTAGAAAAAATATATATTGTAATGTACACTAATATGACTTGGGCTCATCCTGTTTGAGAAATTATTAATGGTGATTTTTTTGTTGCAAAGGGAGAGATAATAAACTACATTCCCAGGGCTCCAAATTTGAAATTAACAGACCTTCCTTCATATCTACAAGAGAGGAATCTATCAATGTTGATGCACAAAGTATATACGAAGCATTTAAGTCTTCTCATGCCATAGATTAGATTTTTTCCAACACAATCAAGGAGCTGGAACAAGGAACAAGAGTTGGCTATTTTGAGAGCATAACATCACTATCATAAAGAAATAAAATATAGAGAACTATTATAAAGGAATAGAAAAAGTATCTTGGTTGCAACATCAATGAAAAACATATAAGAAGGGGTGCTTCATAACATTCATAGATGTCAATAAAGAATCAATTAGCATCATGGTAGTCCAAGTGAGAAAAGGAAGCCTTTAGGAGCTTAATATAGAGACCAAGCCAAAGTATGGTGGGTCTATAAAAGACATGGGATAGTCATGAGTTATAAAAATATTAAATTCATAAGGAAAAGATTATGTGCACGAGCCTTAGTTTTACCAAAGGATGGATCACACAAAGGTTCATATAATGAGGATGAGGAAAACACATATGATATGATGTTTAATCCTTTCCAAAGAAACAACCTTAGTCCTCACAACATTAGTGACACCAAAAGTGTTGATAGTGCCAAGTAATGGCAAGGCCATGATGAAGACTAATATCAATGATAATAAGGTATCAAACTCAAATGATGATATAACTATTTTCTAGGCAAGTTTTGCTAGTTCAATCAAGAGGAAAAGTTACTATAGACCATTACGAGAAGATAAAAATTTATAGCTATAAGTCAAGATAACTATACTTCATAGCTACTTATAGTAGCAATGAGCATAAGGAAATCAATAAGACCCTAGCTATATACTAATCATAGGTTGGTTGGCACGGGGTAGTGAATGGAAAGAAAAGGTTTAGAAGTGTCGTGGTGAATATAATTGCAAGATGTGGGCATGAGATCAGTTTAAAACATTGTTATAGCCCATTTCCTTAGTTTCACCATGTATGCACTAAGATGATAAAAATAATAATTTTTGAGATGAAATAGAGCAACAAATATCAAGACATAAAGGCAGTGATTGCATAGAAAAAGACAATGAGAGAAGATAAAAGACTTGGAGAAATTGTCAAAGCCTTGGAAGTGGTAAGTTTCATAATATAGAATGAGCATAAAACATATCCCAAGTACACATGAAGAACAAATATAGACATATAATGATAGGGATCAAGTCTAATTTTCATAAATTTAAAGAATGCATCAAATTTTGTGATAATGCAATGATTTGTTGTTTGAGAGCAGTACTAAGTCTAGAGAGTAGCTATGAGATGATAGTTATAAAGACACTTTCATAAAAAGAGTGAGTAGTCCATATGAAAGTTAGAAAACTCATAAGGACAATGACAATAAAGGCAATCATGTAATGATGGTTACTACTTTACATGCTTAAAGAAACTACAATCATAGGTATATTGAAAGTTAAGATTACAAAAGATAGTGATAATGACTGCCAATAAGGGAAATAATGCTTTGAAATGTTAAAATTCATACAATAAAGAGATGTAAGTGTCAAAGACTATTGTTATGCAATAAAAATCAGTAATAACAATACAAATAAGAAGTCATGAATTTATGATAAAAAAATAATGATCATCAATAAAAGAGTAGAAAAATCTCTAAGAGTAAGAGCAGGTTTGTTGAGAAGAGCTCTGAGTTTCATAACAAAGAGTAGATAAATGTTTTGTAACAATGTATTCATTACAAGGGGATAAAATTTCATGATAAAGGGAAGACATAAATCATTGATAGTGCAATGTATTTCATGCATGAAAAGAGCAGATTCAAACTAAAAAACAACAATGTTAATGTATCAAAGAGCATATTTATTAATGGATAAACATAGATCATTAAGAAATCATCAATTATTTTTCATGAGAAAAGGCATATTTCTATCATGGAGAAGAGGATTCACCATTGATCCATGAAGGAGAAACAAACCATTAATATAGGAGATAGTTTTACAAGATGATATTGTTGCCACAAGGGAGTTTTTTTAATTAGATGTAAGAATGAAAATGACAATCAGAATAATGCATTGAAATTCAAAGTATTGTGGAGAGATAGTCCTCAAAGAAATAAAGATCTTAAAAACAAATAGAGGTCGCTCTAAGAGAGAGATTGAATACATTAGCATTGTAGTGATCACAACCTTTTGGTAATAACAATGAAAATGTTCCTTGAGAAATAGTGAAAACCCTTCAACAATGCATCAATAACAAAACAATCACAATGACGCATTAGGTTTGGAATGAAACCCTACCTCCTTTGGCTATAAACTTTGATGTTTCAGTTTTCTTATGCCATTTCATTTGATAAAGAACTCTGCTCCTCTTTTGATATCTGCTATTTCCTTGAAGAAATGCTCAAAATGTCAGAGAAATCAGATTGAGTTAAACAAAGGAGTCTAATTTCATTTTCCCTCCAAACATGAAAGATATAATTTAATGGTTAATCAATGTGGGAATTACACGTCCCTTTGAACCCTTTTTCATTTTTTTATTGTAAAATAATTGATATGCTCACTTTTTATTTTTAGAACTTTGACAACATATTCTAAAGTGTTCAAATTGATAATTGTCATTTCTAGGCTCATGAAACTCCAATCATTTTCTTCTAATGTGAAGGTGGAAAAATTAGGTTACATAGATAATGTCAAAAAGAAAATAAAATAATGTTTATAATATTGAATAAATATTAATTTAACGTCTATTAGTATTTAATTATTTATATATTTTTTCTTAAAAAGTGAACATTATATTAAAATTTAATACGATTTTATTTTAATTTTTAATTTTTTAATCTATTTTAATCTATAAAATTTGATCAATTCAAATATTTAAATTATAATTATAATTTACTTTAATATGTAGATATAATATAATATAATAATTTGGCCCGAAATACATCATGGGTCGTAGATCTCATGACTCATCTTGTGGTGGTCATTAGTTGGTGACGATCATTGAGGGCCCCATTCTGGACACACATCCTCTTTCCAGAGATCTTTTCCAAAAGGAGGAGGTTTTTTTCTCAAATCGGCCCAAAAAGCTCAACGGGCCCTTGATTTGATGTTCATCCAACGACTGGTAATAGTTGATGATAGGTGTCATGGTCCCCACTACTTTTTTTGTAAGAAAAGACAACATGTTTGTTGAAAAAGGATAGAGACAACACTCTGATTTTGATTTGTTTTTAATCTCATCGGGCTTCGTGGAAACTATAAATCATTCTCTCTGAGGTTCCTATGTTACTGCAATGATTCTATGGGCATGTTGGAGGTAGATTTTAGGTACTTTGATCACATTTTGTACATGGACTATGAAACAGAGTTTTACTTCTAGTTCTTTCTCTAAGGAGTCCCCTAAACTAGTTATTAAATAATAAAATATACGTGCTCTGTCACTTTTTGATTAAAATTAAAAATAAAAATATAATAATTATTTTTATTTTATATATAATATAAATCAAATTTATATCAGACAAATTTAATCATAATTTTTTCCCCTTATTGAATTTTATTCATGTTTTATTATTGTTGAGTTGGAACTTGAATTTTGTGACATAGCTTTGTTTTCGTTTAAATTCTAGAAATAACTGCGTGGCCTTTTGAAATGAAAGTGTCAAGATAGCCCTCAAAATGCAACTAGATTGTTGAAATTATATTTTATTAGTGAAATTGACCACAATTGCTCTTTGATACATTTGACATGATAACTCAACAGGAAAATCAAATTGGCTTCAAATCATAGTTAAAAACATTAATAATTTATTAACACAATGAATAATAAAAGTTAAGGAATGTAAATGTTAATTTTTTAATAAAACATGTGAAGGCCTTAAGACTCTACTGAGAGGCAATGTCTTACACACAATAGGCATTTTTGGTGCACCAAGCAATTTGGGCAGCGAAATGGGCCGCTTAGGTAGGCGTTCTATGAGGGGGCTTAAGCTGTATGGATTATGATCAAATTCAAATGAAAAAAGAATAGAGGAGTAATAGTCATTTATTTATTCATCTGACTAATTATTGAGTTATGATTTGGTCATATAACCAAATTAGTCATTTATACTTGTGAATTGTAACACATTAGTAGAATTTAGTCAATTTTAGTCATGTGACTAGAAGTTTTAGTCACGTATTTGCCAATTTTTACTAGTGAGAGGAATAAAAGTTGAAGCCAAATCCAATGCAATTTTTGACACCATAGATGACAACAAAGGATGCAGTTGCCTGCCTCTTTTTCCCGACACAAACAATGGTGCAATCACAATTGTGACACAATGTTCGATGAAAAAATAGGGCACCAAATATGGCATAAAAAATGACACAAAATGAAATTCCAATTATTGGGAGCACTTAGGCACCAAATTTTTTTTTGACACAAAGGTTCATTTCAGGCTCAAAATTACACTAAAATTTGGCACTATTTTAGGTGCTAATTGCCTATTCTATTTTAGTGCAAGTTGATTGGCCTTATGATGGGTTGTGATGAAGAGCCTTCACTTGGCAAAGTTGGGAATGTCAATACCCGCCCTCCTATTTTCTATTCTTATGGGGCACCTATTTTGAGGGTTCTATGAGGAGGGGCCACCAATGCCATGGGTTGTGCAGAGAGCCCATATGTCACCCCTTGTTGATATGTGGAGGCCAACCTTTATGAATGCAATATTTTCTCCCCTAATTTATGCATTAGTACTTATAGGGGAGAATTCTCTAAGGGATCTACCTTCTTGGTTGTCTTTCCACCCTTCTTGCCTTTCTCTTTCCTCTGCTCATAACCCACTAGGACCTCCTTAATTTTATCTTTGACCTTCTACGAGTCATTGGGTAGACAAAAATCAAGGAACCTATTGCTTCTAGAAATGACATCAGTGGAGAGGACTGTAATGTCCAATTTTTCCTCCTCTCTCTAGTTAATTGGGGAGAGAGGGTGTTGGTTTGCCTGTTCTTCTTCATATGTGGGGTCCAAGAGTTCACCCTCATTGGAGTAATTATTGGGAATATTCTTTTGAAGGCCAAAATATCTCATTTTGGAGATCATCATTCTCCAAAAAAATTGTCTCCTTCTATCAAAATAATCTTGTAACCCTGCATAAAAGTCCTTAATTATTAGCTTGTGGTCATAGAATGAGCTTAGGAGTAGCCTTTTTATTATCCTTTATAGGTCATAAGGATCCTACATGTAGTTAAACTCTCATAGATTTAGGCTGTGTAGCTCAAAAACCACATTCTTAGAAATGACTGATGTTGCACATTTATAGTACCCAAAAGAAAAGGGGAATTCTACCTCAGGTTTGCATTTGGTCATTATTAACACTTCGCGCTCTAGGACTTGTCTATAAAATTTTAGAAAAATGACCTAATTACTATAGTGTCGAGGAAGATGGGTTGCCTTTTAAAGTTTCTTAATTGCAAATATGTATAAGACTTGAATTATATAAACTAGTTCCCCCAACTCTCTATGATTCATGTGGCATCCTGCGAGAGCTAGTATCTAACATCTCCAATAAGCCTATTTATTATGTAAAAAATGAATGCATGATTAACATGGTGAAAATTGGTTGTGATGTTCTTGATTTGAAATTATGGGTAATATTCCCATTAAACTTGGTTCTCTAATTGATCACTTAATTAACCCCGTGTGTCTAGGCCACAAGGTTGGGTCTTTAGCCTTGAAACCAACCACACGACAAATGAAATCATGTAGAACTTGTTGGTTCTATAGACTTGGAGGATTTGAGCATGAATTCTATAAAAAATTATTTGAGCCTAGGAGAGGTATTCACCACCCCCCAAAATGATAACAATACAACAATACATCTAGGGTTGATAGTTTTTGGAGTCTTCCTTTTTGAACACATGGGTCAATAGTGTGATTATGTCATAGATGGTGGGGTGGAAGTTAGACTGGGGGATTATGGTTACCATCTTCACCCCTTGTTTTCTTGGTTGGAGGGGCCAATGTTCATTGAGGTGATACTTGTGTGCAACATCCATGACCATGTATTGCATGAGTGCTTCATCCTCATTTATTAGGAGGTAGTTGGTTCGATCTAGAAATGAGAGGATCACATAGATTATGTTTAGGGTGAATTCTACTATGTTATTTCCCTCTGTATTGGTACATTATCTAGTGGCCTTGACATAGTGGTTGGCCAATGTTAGGATCAACTTTGGAGATTGGAGCGATTGTTGGAAAATAATAGCCTAGAGCAGATCAAAATCTTGAAGTTCCTTTTAAAAGAAGCCCCCCTAGGGAGGATTCTCCGTTGCAACCTTGATGATTGCGAGATCACTATTACTGATGATAATGTCAATGATGCTTTGTATAGTGTTGTATTTTTGAGGCTTAGAGTTTCTCTAATGCACATACTTTATTGTGATGGGTGTTCTTTCTTGTGTCAACTCCACCTTGGTATTTTTCATGGTAGGGGCTACATGTGCTTGTACTACCATCTCATTTTGATCTATATCTATAATAGGTCAAAGAAAAGTTTAGTACTTTATAAATAATTTACCCTTTTATAGGATGGCTTCGGGATTCAAGACAATGGGTTCAGACCACCAGAAGTTTGAATACCTAAAGAAAGGGGATGGTAAAGATGGGATTCCCAAACCCCCAGGTTTGAAGATAATGTCTCGTCTCATCTTAATCTTTGAGTTTCAAGAAATAGGGATCAGATATTGGATTCATAAATCTAGGAATGTTTTTCCCAATAATAAGGTAGGCTAGAGATGTGAATCCTAGACCCAAAAGTCTAAAATCCCACTTTTGTCTTGGTTTGACTAACCTTACCATTGATTAATAGGTCGCATGTCCTTATAACTAAAGAGATCCCAAGAAAGGGGTCTGGGGATTTAGTTTTGGGAATCCATAAACAATTGGATGAATGATTCCTAGATTCCAACAAGTTTGGATTTTTGGGCCCGAAGTCCCAAAGATCATTCCTTACTAGAAAGTTTAACAATTTGTTCATTGGGAAGCACTTAGGTATGCATCACTTGGAGGAGCACAATTATCAAGGTAACAGATATCATCAAACATCATTTAAGACTGGAAAACCTTTTGCATTTAATGTTCATTATCATGATATCATAGAAGGGTTCCTTAATTTTGCCCTCGTATGACCTAGGGCATGCAGGTAAGTAATTAGAAAGCCCTAATTGATGAAATCTCTAAGTTAAATTATAGGAAATTAGATTTTATGGCATGTAAAATATAATAATCAACAAAACTAGCAAACTTTGAGGATCCTAAGGCATGGATTTTATGAGAAAATCCTCTATTTCTAATCTAGATTGGGAAGCCCAAAACTACACAAGCAAGAACAATAAGGAAAAGTGAAAAATATGAAAGGAAAAAACAAAAATTTCAAGAAAGAATAACCAAATTCTTACCTTCTTGAATGTGAGAGTAAGAAAAAACATGATTTCACCAGAAAGTAGTAAGGATTGCAACACTAGCTCATGAAATTATAGATGAACTGGTCATTGGGGAAGTTATATTGTAAGGAAGCTCTATTTCGCATTTGAACACTTGGTGAGTAAGAATGAGCTTTAATTTTCCTTTTATATCCTACTAGGCTGGGTGCATTGAATGCGTTTGTAATTTTCTATTGACAAAGAGAACTTGGGCATGCTAGAGACTAGAACTCTGAGATATCAACTACTCTAAAGAGGTTAGACAACTTAATCAAGCATTGTGAGACTTTATGGTTTTGTGCATCCAAAGAAGAGACCAAAAACCAAAAGGGGAGACTCTAGAGCACCGAGCAAGGGGCAAAAACAAAAATGAACAAGGAAGCAACAAGGGAGAACCACAATTTTCCAAACAAAAAGTTGGGACAGGTATGCATGGCATAATAGGATGAGGGTGAATAAGTAGGCAAATCTGCCAAAAGATAAGGTGAATCTACCAAAGGATGAGGGGGGACTATTTGGACTAAGATGGAAAAAGGACTCAAGACAATAAACAAGAAGAAATACGTTGACTTAAATTGGACAAATTGGATATAGATATTGGATAAACATAATAAGACACACCATAAACATTCACATGCATATGATTAGTTAGGCGAGAGTGACAACTTAATGTGGGCCCACAACACAAGCACTAATACTCCAAAATTGGTGTGAGATGCCTCTCTTGTGTAGGATGATAGCTAGAGCTCCATGCCTACAAAATATTTCCCTCTCTCTCTCTCTAGGAGTCTAGATAAGCCCAAGATAAATATTGTTAACTTAGTCTAAGGGAGTACATCATGAGTAATTTTGGGGTACAATACACATCCCCTGCACCACACTAAGAAATGAGAAAAATATTGTATGCTAGGCTATACAGGCTACTCAAGGCGAGTCTGCTAAATATGAAAAGGGTACATGAGGTACATTTGTGAACACTAGTTTGTCCCAAGAGTGGTTCAGTAACATTAGGTAAGCCACTCAAACAAGCTCCACACCTCTAACTTGGTATCACCCAAGCTCCAAGATTTTTCTAAATACATGACATGACTGGATAGGGCTACAAAATTTTCTCTCACCCCTTTATATACCTCATTGGTTCACATAGTTGAGGTCATCCATTAGGGTGATGAAATCTACAAGAAGGCCTCCTTAAGGGAAGGAAATGCTAGACATTTTTGATATCGAAGATCATACGAGAATGCAAGGATAGAGCATATGCACAAACCAACAATCTTGGAGTAAATATAATAAGAGTTAGATATATGTGTGATTTTTGTTACCTTGAATCATATGAGAATGCAAGGATGGAGCATACATCAACACACACACACACAAAAAAATAAAAATTTAATTGACCCCTCAAAAAATTGAAATGTTCCTAGACTAGTGATAAAAATGATCTTTGACCATGGTGTTGCAAGAAGATGTGTTAGTTGTTTAAGATTTTGTCTTTGGTAATCGATGACAACTTGCATAACAAATGGATTAGATGCCAAACAAGATAAAATATAGTGATGTGCTGATTCAAGGGGTGTGGGGATTGTGGAACATTCAACCCAAGGGTTGGGGGTTTAGGGATGCAACTCTTGGGGAAATTTTTTTTTGAACATGTAAAAATATGTAGGAAAATGGAAGGAAATTCAGTTGAAAGTAATTGATTTAATTGATTTAATTGTTAATGTATAGTTCAATCTCACTAGAAGACAAAACAAATTCGCTAATTTAACTTCAATACCATTGGAATATAGATCAAATATACCAATGAATAGTCCCTCTAAAACATAGATTGGATATGTTGTTTTATATGCTAATTCCACCTAAAGATTCATGAGTATGTTAGATTATGTTGCCAATAATTTCACCAAATGGATTTTTAGTTCCATTATTTTGTAAGTGAATCCACTAGTTTCTTTTGAAGTGCGAATTTATTGGAATATTTTGAAATCCACCAAAATATAAATGGATTTAGCACTTTGTGGTATAGTTAAAGGTGAGACAAATATGTTAGAATATCCTACAATTCTACCAGAACATAGGGCAAGTCTACCATAATAATGAAATTGCAATCCTACCAAATTATAAATGTCCTTGTCAAAATATCAACGGTCTCGCCAAATTATGCAGAGGGAAAATTTTTTCAAGTAAAGTTTTTTATTTTGTAAAATTTAAAGTGGATTTGCTAGATGGTTTTAGGTTATGTTTAGGGTTGAACCTGCCCAAATATAAGCAATTTTTCCAAAGGATAGTGCAACATATCAAGCTAGGGAAAAAGAAGATCAAACTAATGTAAAATTCATCAAGAACAATGTATGCCAATCTCCTTGATGAGTGGATTGGTCAAAATGAAATTAGATTTGGATCTGTCCTCACAATTTTGATAACATGACATCGTTTCAATGAAAAATGGGTGAGATATGAATATCAATGGCTAAGGTTTGATGAATAGGATTGAGAGTAAGATTGAAATTGGATGGTTGAAATTGGAGGATGAAAATCAATGGTTGGGGATGGAGCAGAGGAATAAAGGAATAAAAAAAATATTTTATGGGTATTTGAAGAGACAAACCTATGTGCTTGATGTGATGGGAGAGTTGACCACACTTAATTAAGGATTAAGTGTATGCACATGCTTATAGAGGGGATTAGGTGGAGATTAAGAGTGGGATTAGAGTGTATGTGGGAAATGCAGGGGGATGTTACATGTGAGGGGATAAATCAGATAAATAGATTTCTTTATTTAATTGATTAGAAGAATAATATAAGGGATAAAGGGTAAACAGTTAAAGCTAATTATTTACATTAGGTTATGATTCAAGAAAGATGGACAAAAATGGATGAATATTGAGTAAATAATATAATATTATTTAATTAATATAAATGATGGGGAAATGAGTAAAATAAGGCTAAATTGATTGAACGTGATCAATTTCAGGTGCCTACACTTGACTTAGTTATCCTATGTCTTATTATCATTTCCATTCAGATACCCATTACTTATAGTTGAATAAGAATTGGTGATTTTCTTGTTTGGTTAATGTTGGACAACCAACAATGAAATAATTATTTTATAAAACAAGAGAGATGGAATGAATTAATTGGGTTCATGAATCACAAGCAAATCAATAGAAATATTAATATGTTTTATTTACAATTTTTATGCATCTTTTACCTTAAACTTTGAAGTGACTTTCTTTCTTGGCTTACACTCCCCTTTTAGATTTATTTTGAAATTATCTAGAGGGTGTTTTCTTCATTGTATTGTGAAATAAAGATAAGGAGGGTATTGCTTTTATTGTTATGTACAAATATATAAGTTATTTTGCATGAAGGTACCTTATACATTATACAATTATTTTCTAAAACTGATTTTTGTGGTAACTTTTCTTAAATATTTTTTGATATGCTTTTAACCTTTGTTTTCCTTGCAAAATTTAGTAAGAGTTCAACAAGACCTACATTCAAAACCTTGTTTTTTTGTTATAATTTTTTATGTATTTTTTTCAATCTTGAATTTTGAGTGACTTTCTTCCTTATATTTTTTTATGTATTTAGAAATCATTTAGAAGATGTTGTCTTCATTATTTTAGAAATAAATGTAGAATTTTGAATTTTAGTTGTACAATTGAAAACCATTATCTAACATCTAATATTTACAAATAAATAAATTATATTATATGAAATAATTTATACAGTGTACAACCAACCTGAATAGACTGAAACTGTTTTTAAATTATTTTTTTTTCTGTCTCTTTTTCCATATGCTTTTTTCCCTTTGTTTTCCTTCCTAAATTTAGGAGAGTTAAACAGGGACCCGCATTTAAAAACCTGGGTCCCACTGAAGTTCCGTGTACTCATCAAAACCTCACCACATGATATTGAATCAATGCTTATTTTGTTTTCATTAAGAATTAAGAGCTATATGATTTGAAAGAACTTAAGAAATTCAAACTCACGTTTCCTATATTTCTGCGACGATGGATCTGTTCTTAGGTGACAATCATAGAAGGTTCGGAAATTAGTAACCCACAACCTATTGGTTTTTGAATTGAGATGTAAAACAAGATAATTGTCCACATTGGTATGCACTATATTCGTTTGCGATCTCTGATTGTGGGGCTAGTATGTTGTTGATACCATCAGACAAATTTTGAGATCGGTAACCTTAATTTTGATTTTCATGTACGCATTTTAGGTGTTTTTGGCAGATAATGAGACAGTTGAACGTGGGCGGGTGTGGATTTCTTTGTAGGTTTTCTTGGTAAACGATCTTGGTACTATTAATTGGATGGCTGGGATTCTTTTTGTGGTGCTTCATTTTTCGGTTCCCGTGTGCCATTGTTCATTGGATTTGTTGCGTTGGCCTAATTGGGTATGGTTGAATTGGGGAGAAGCTGGTTGCTTGGAACAGCTTAATCAATTTGTAGGCGCCTCTCTTGCAGTTCAGGAAAAGAGTAATTGCCACCATATTTTACAGCAGTGTTGGTTTTCTATGATTCAGTGGCCTTGCTTCTGCTGCCAATGCCCATTCCTGTATGATGATATGGATATTCATCTGACTTGTTTCAATTCGACCTGTTGATTCAAGCTACATTGTTTCTGCTACCCATGTGCTTTCTTTACAATGGTATGGGTGCTATTGCAATTCTAGCGCTTGATTCATTTTTCTTCGAAGGTGCTTTATTAGCTGCGTAATGGTTGATTTATTTGATCATAGTCGTTATTATTAGATGTCTCTGCATTCATCTGTAGAAATTCCAGATATCTTCGATGTAAGGAGATATTCATGATTCATCTGTAGCTCAATTCCCGATTTCTTCTATCAAGGAGATGCAGGTCTCTAGTGCAATACAGTGGATTGTTTGAATGGAAGGACTTAGAACAATCATTTCAGAGTTCTTCCATTTAGCTTTGCTTTTAAATATTTCTCTTCTAGAAATTTCTTCCTTATTGAAAATGTTATCGTATGGAGCAGTCCTCGCTGTAATTGAAGCTTAATTTTGTTGCCGGCATCTTGTCTTCCGGCGAATCTTTGCCTAGATGATATTTGATTGTGTGATTATTATCGCATGCAGGAAACAGACAGTACATCACTTCGTCAGAAAATATTGGCTCTTATTGCACCACTTACATCAGCTTTGGACCATGCGTTCGTTCTTTTTCTGGGTTGCCTTGGATCCAAATCAATTAAGCAACCACCGCTGTACGAAAACCCAGTTGTTCTTGCATCTCAGACAGCCTGTGAGTATAGGCGTAGATTATTTCGGATTTTGCCGATTCAACTGTTGTTGTTGAACATAAAATGCCGATTCGTTTGGTATTTTCTGTTACATTACAAGAAAAATGAAGATGATATGTGATGATTTTTTATTGGTATGTAAGTCTGAACAAATAATTGGAAATCATGGAAGTAGCTGGTAATATGTGAAGTTTCACTTTGTTTGAGTTCTAGTTTCCAGAGCTCGAAATTTTTTGCCTTCTTATATCGTGTCTTTTCCAACTCAAAAGCCTACTGATAAGGTTTTGTATTCTGCCCTGATTTCAACTTCTTCATTTTAATGAAGATGATTGTGAAGTTGACGCCTTAATCTAATTCAGAACAGTAATTTCGTATGATACAAGTTGAAAAATTGTTGTAGATATTGAATGACATTTAATATATTTTATTTTGACACTGAGGTACTTTTTTGTTTATCTTTTCCTTACTGCCACGTTATAGAAAATACAAAGGCACAAGTATACTTTCACCCCATTTCTTGGGCAGAGAGAATCACTTTTAGGGTAAGAAACACAGGCCCATCCATTGCGATTACAATGGAAGCTAAGATGCAGTTCTGAGCAAGCCAACTAAGGTTGTGGATTTGCCAACTAGGAAGCCTTTGCGGCAGAAAGAAAATCTGTAAAGATGCTAGCGAATTTCTATAGAAGAGAATAGAACCAAGTCCCTCTATGCTGTCATGCAGGCTATTTATTATGTTCTTGTCTTTTATAGGGTTTACTAGGCCCCTTTGCATTGTTATTTGGTGCAATATGGTCCCTTTTGTCCATTTCATGCTACCACGAGTCATTTCAACTCATTTCAAAGCCACATCACCTTTTCAAGTACTAAGTGCAATATATATATATATATATATCTTTTAATAATTCATGAAGGGCTGTAATAAGTAATCACAATCTTGACGTGGAAGATCAAACAGAAGTCAACAAAAAGGATATGCTGTTGGCTGATAAGGCCCAAGGGCATTTTAGCATTGTTGATAAGAGTTTAATTGGGTTCGGTTGACTAGACTAATTTGTAATCTATGAAGGATACCCAAATGGGGTACCTCTCCAAATAAACAACTTCAATAAGGAATAGCTAACATGGGCCATGCGCAGTACATATACAGAATACATGACTATCCTCTTAGTGGGATGTCCAAATGGTCGAGAAAATGGTTATGGAAATCAGGTTACTCTTTATGACATGTGAACAACCAGGGAGCAATTTTCTGTGCAAGAAGAGTCATCAGATAACTTAAAAATTCTTATAATACAAGGTGCTATTCTGGAATTACCCTTTGAGTAAAGTTGATATGAATATTCATAGAATTTATTTGACCTTTTCAAAATGGGAGTGTCATGTACAATACAGAATATGCATTTAGGTGATATTATATTAATCAAATATGACCCGAAAAAAAAAGAAAACGTGCAAGCAATTTAACTTTGGATTCTTCATTCTGAGGAAGGGAAATAATAACTCTTTTATTTGCTAAATTTGGCTAAAGGAAAATAATAGATGCAAAATGGGAGAAGCTATGGTAGCGTAGCAATTTAACAATTGTTTTCCAAAAATTATGCAGTGTAAGTTTCTCTAAGGAAATGAGAAATATAGCTGTATTGGAAAATAGTGTTTCTTTAAGGAAATGAAAAGTATCACTGTATGGAAAAATATCAGGGATCAACATTATTATCCATCCACTCCTGCATAATGTAACTATATATAAAAGCATAAAATATTTTGCAAGGTTAACAATTAGAAAATTTTAATTGCCTAAAAAATGGACTCTATGTTTATAAACTTGCTTAAAAGCTATTCAAGAAAACAAGGAATGTGTGTAAGCCTGTGCTTGCTTTCCAATAAGCGTATTAGGACAAACTTCCATGCACAAAAACTAAAAAATGCAAAAGATGTCACAAGGATGATTAGTAACGTTTTAACACACATGCTTATCATAGTTGATGGCCATCAACAAACTTATTCATAGAAAGGGATTAACTTGAGAGTTACAACCAACTTGTCATCCTCGACTCCATAGTTAACAAATGGCCAATAGAGTAAATGGATGCCCAAAGGCTGATTTAAAGGCCTTACCTGAAGCGAGATATCTACAAGAACCCATGGGTTAGCCTTTAGGCTTGCACATAGTTACATATCAATAAATGCATTCCCATTGAACTCTAGTGCCTATGCATGCATTTCAATAAATGATTATAGGCTGACTTGTGGGCTTTATGCATAACTGCTATCAATAAATGCTTAAGAGTGATCCATAGTTCTTAGATGTACAAACATTTCTCGGCTGAACCATTTTATGTATCCACACACATACAGCTTTAGAGTTTGTTGATGTGAGTTTTGTACCACTACATAACATATAGCAATTGAAATACTTGATACAGCGTATCAAACACTCAACCCTCTCTTGAAAAGTATATAAAAATACTCCAAGGTTCCTTACACCTGTGGATACTAACTCAGTTAAAATGATGTGATTTGCTGGTAATCACTTGGCGGCCTTACATATGTTTATCTGGAAATATCTCAACTTCTACTATGATGGTGATAAGACTTCTAACTTTTGCAACCTTTTCAAACGATCTCTCAATTTATATCACTTTCAACTTTGCTCTTTCCAAACTCTCAAACTTCACTTTCCAACTTCTAATTCTCAACTTCAACTACTAAGTTACTGATTACCTCTACTCCTAAGGATGGAAAGATTGGCAAATGGACGGGGATCAACCTAATGAAGACATACCAGCGGTGTTACCTCCACAGGTGCAATGATTCTAAGGAAAGAAGACTAGATTACCACACAAGGCTCCTTGACAAGCCGCCAAGATGCTAGTGGCCTAGTATAGGATCCCTATCAAACATCTACCAATATCACCATGCAATTAACCATCTATCATTACTCTTCCTTTAACACTTGCTTGAAAATAAAATCTACTTTAACAACTCAATTGAAATGAAATCTATCTCTAACAATTGGAAGTAGAAACCATGCAATAACACCAAGTGTTCTTAATCACCATGCAAGACACAACAATGATAAGAGAAGCAATTTTGGTATTATATTAGCAACAATTTTCTTCAACCCTTTACAAATGAGAGTACATGGCCTTATATAGAGGCTTGAAATTACAATGAATGGCCAAGATTAAGAGGCAAAACCAACGATCCAGATTGAATCCTAGAAACCCTAATTAGGGTTACCAACTTTCAACCAATTACATGAGGGCACCAACTTTGTGGGCCAATGAGAAAATTACAATAATTTGTCAACCAATGAGAACATAGGACACTTGGCATGATTTGATTGCATGCACATGAAATTGCCACTTCATCAACCTTATCTTATAAAGTTCATTAATCCTTGAGATGAGGTGAAGCCTTGGATGCTTGAGCTTGTCCTTAGAAATTTTCTCATCACCACTTGAACTTGCTTGTACTTGATGTCCTGACCTCGAAAGGGTGAGGTCTCCATGCACTTGGGGTAATCCTACCTTGACCTTGGTGGCTTGCCTGGATGTGAACCTTCTTTGCAATTCGAGAGCCTTGCTCTTGGCCACCGCCTTGAAATCAAACTTGACCTTCTCAACCTTTCAATCACTTTCCTCTTTACTTCAATACTTTGCCATTTTTAACCTTCCTATTTGGATTTGATTTGCATGCATGCATCTTTGTTTCAATACTCTTGGGTTTTAGGGGGCACCTGCCTTCACCATATCTCCTTGATTGTTCCACAATCCACCCATCACTGAATTCATCAACTGCTTTCATCAATGCCTTCCTCCTTGGTTAACTCTTGACTGCCTTCAACTGTTTGAACTGCCACAACCTTGCCCTTTTGGCATAAGTACTTGCCTCAACCATAGTGGTGCAATGCATCTCCCCAAGATTAGATTTGGTTCGACTGGCAAAGCATCACTAGTAGTCTTGCACCCGAATTGAAGAAGTAGGACCCCATGTAGACTTGCTTCCGATTTTGCACTATCTAAGTTGCAACTCTAAATTCATGCTAGTGATCCTAATCCAATCAATTTTCCTTAACCATTCTCAATCTCTTCAATAAAATAAAACATCCAAGGATCAAATTGTGTACCTTTAGCATAGCTTGGGATTTGACTGAGAAGCACGATGAAGGCGCTGCACTCTGATTTGCAATTTGACTTTGTGAGCCTTGATGACTTGATGTAACCAATTCTGTCGTATCATGTCTGTTGCTGGGGTAGACTGAACACTTCCTTGCACAAATCCATACTATCTGATCCTCTTTGCCACAAGTGACTGGCTGTCTCTCAACCTCTCTCTTAATTGAATCATATCAAAGGTACCAATGTTGGTGTCTCCAACGCATTTCAATTTTGAGCGGAAGTTGGAATTGGGTATCATGACTTCCTTGTCTCCTATTTCAGCATTAATTCCTTTGGGTCGCTTGCTTGCATTAACATCAGCCATCCTAAACACTTATCACTCCCCGCCTTTTCTACAATGCTGGTGAAACTACACTTATCACTCCAATCTTCGCCTAGGGGTGGAATATTACACTTATCACTCCCCGCCGATACCTTAAGATGGACTACACTTATCACTCCAATCTTCTCCCTAAAAAATGCAATGCAATGATGCAAACTACACTTATCATTCCCTGCCTTTGCCTTAAAATGGACTACACTTATCACTCCAATCTTCGCCTAGGGGTGGAATACTACACTTATCACTCCCCGCCGTTACCTTAAGATGGGCTACACTTATCACTCCAAATCTTCGCCTAAGATGAAATGCAATGATGAAATGCAAGCGAGAACTTGAGGGAAAAAAGCCAATCAAGACAATCGAGTAATCTACTTAATATCCAAATACCTAACTCTACTCTTGAAATTAGTTTTCAACACCTAAACTAGCACCAATGAAATGAAAGCAATTAAAGAGAGAGGAAAAGATAGGCCACTCACCAAAAACAAAGCTTGGAATTCCTTCTCCATGTAATTGGCTTAGCTTGATTCTCAAAAAAATTTCTGTCTCCACAAGAAGATCTCCCCTTCTCCAATTCACTCTCAAAATCTGATTGCTATGAATCTTCTATCAATAAATTCTTCTATTACAAATCTGATTTGCCTCAACTCAAGCTTCTTCTCTTCATCAAACTCTCCAATTTTCGAATTTGCGTTTCGGATCTGCTTTTTCGCTCTGCTTTTTCGGGCTGCTTTTTCACTCTGCTTTTCGGACTGCTTTTTCGCTCTGCTTTTCGGACTGCTTTTTCGCTCTGCTTTTCGGACTGCTTTTTCGCTCTGCTTTTTCGGATTGCTTTTTCGCTCTGCTTTTTCGGGCTGCTTTTTCGGGCTGCTTTTTCGGACTGCTTTTTCGCTGCCAAGAGAAAAGGAGAGAAGTGAATGAGATGGTGAAATGAAGTGGGGGAGAGCTCCCCTTATATACCAAATTTTGCCTCCAAAAAAGCAAGGCCGACTTTGTAGGAGGGAAAAACAAAAAATTAAAATTGCCAAATTAAACATGAATTAAATAAAATAAATTGCCCAGCCCTAGGGGATTTTATTTTAATTTAAAATTGGGTCAACCTAGTGCAAAATTATCGGTTTAAATTAGCCAAATCCGAAATTATCATAGGCCCTAAAATTGAAATTTTGAAAAAAGGTCATTTAGGCCTCCAATATAGCTTTAAACCCTCCCCATTGTGGACCCAATAACTTGCCTTGAATTTCACACCTCCTAGGCCTTAAAATACGTTGAATTTAACACACAAAGGGGCCCAATTTAAATTTCTAAATTACAAACACTTAGCCCAAAAAAAAAAATGATTTTAATGCATTTAATCATGACAACCAGAATTAATTTTTTATTATTTTGCAACCCAAAAATCATTTTGCAATTTAATTTCCATTTGGCAATTTTATCCTTTTTTATTTTTGCAATTTATTATCTCTAATTGGCAACTTTAAATTTATTCTTTAATTTCCATTTTTCTCCACCAAAAAAAATTTACAAGATTTTCCCAAAAATATCCAATTTCACCATTAAATTTTGAAAATCTCAAGTTATTCAATTTCATCAATTTTCAAAATTTAATCAAGTCCAAAATTTACAATTTTATCCCGCCAACTATTAAAATAAAATTTTCTCATCGAATTTCATTTGGCTTGGAGACAAAATCGACTATTTAAGAAAATCAACGTTTCGCACAAGGTGAAAACAAGCAATACCCCCCCAGGCACTTTAAAAACATCCAAGGTGTAAAATTCTCATTCCAAAACCTCTAGATCGCCCAAAATTCGCTAAGGCACCCAAACTCTTGGATCTAGGAAAAATTGCCAAGGCTTGCTCAAAAAATTGGGGGTCCCCAAATTCTTTGGGGCGATGGTGTGAAAACCTCACAACAGAGTTTTGCAAGGATGATAGGAATGTGTTACCAAGGTACAAATTAGCAAGTGGCTATAGGCTATATTGATGATCTTTCCAAATATAATAATGAGAAAACTTCTCAAATGCTGACACAAAAGCCAAGATAGAAGATGGGACAGCTTTTAACTATAATTTGACCGGGAAGCCAAGAAATATGCCACACAAAATCTAAGATTGATGTTCAGTGCACAAGAACATTTAAGACATGCAATTCCAGTTGACATATTTATTTTTGATGTTAATATAAATCATAAATTCCTTACATACAAATGTAAGTGGTAGTTTTTCGTCACAAGTTCCCAAAAACAATACTATATTCCCATGGAGGAGCAGTGGTCAAATCAGAGCGGATGTTGAATGAATGATGTAAATAAGATTATTTTAAAGACATAGCTTATACAAAGTTTCTAATATCATAAAATACTACTTGCTGATTCAAGCACTAGGGTTTTCCATTAAGGCTCAACTCCTTCAAACACCCTCTTTTCTTTTGGCCAGGTCCAATCAAAATGGTACTATAACATGGTGAAATGACTTCGAATTGACAATTATTTATCTATCATGTCCCCTTTTTCGCAAATGTCAACTTTTAGAGGATTAGCCTATTTCCCGACCCTTGTAGGCTAATGGAGTTGTTCATTGGGTCCAGTTGGTAGGGCCAGAGGCTATTTTCCTACTCTAGTGGTCATAAATGTTCAGGATTGCTCTTCGTTTGAGTCAAATTGACATACTATTTATAGTAAGTGTCTATTTTGGGGAAGTTAGGGTTTCTATCTTTAGTAGGGCGCCTAAATAGCTTGGTGATAGTGTTGAGATTCAGTATCATTGACTGGAGCAGTTATTCAGAGACTTACTATTTATAGTAAGTCATTATTGAGGAGTTATACCAGGCAGGGGCACCAGGGTTATGGTATGCTCAGTGATTGACTCATTCATCAGTTGGCTCATTTTGGGAGACTTACTATTTTTAGTAAGTCAATTATGCCCATGTTACTTTTTTAGTAGTGCACTTGAACTTGGTATTGGCAGAGTTCATCGGTTGACAAAATAGAATGAGTTATTGGCTCAAGCCCAAGGTATTAATTATTAATAAAGAATCCTTTATTAATAATTAATTGTTAAAGTTATAATATAAAGTTTTTATTTAAGTGGGGGCCAATTGGCTGATTAAAGTGCACATCATTAAATTTTATTTGACTTTATTATAAAAAAAAGGGTTATTTAATGATCATAAAGTCATATTATAAGTGCATATGAGGAATAATGTGAAGTGCCAATTTTAAGGGAGACATAAGTGATTAGTAAAATATACTTTATTGATGTCAGTTTTGTACCACTACATAACATATAGCAATTGAATACTTGATACAGCGTACCAAACACTCAACCCTCTCTTGAAAAGTATACAAGGATACTCCAAGGTTCCTTACACCTATGCATACTAACTTAGTTATATAAATGTGATTTGCTGGTAATCACTTCGGCGAGCTTACGTTGTTCACTTGAGGAATGTCAAACTCTCACTATGATGAAATTTAGCTTTGCAATGTATACTCAATGATTTTCCAATTTATATCACTTCCAACTTTGCTCTTCAAACTCTAACTACTAAACTATTGACTGCTTTACTACTACTCCTATGGAATGGAAAGATTGGCAAATGGACGGGGATCAACCTAATGAAGACTTGCCAGCGACGTTACCTCCATAGATGCAATGATTCAAAGGGAAACAAGACTAGATTACCACACAAAGCTCCTCAACAAGTTGCCAAGATGCTAGTGGCCTAGTATAAAGATCCCTATCAAACATTTACCAACATCACCATACAACTAGCCATCTATCTCTACTCTTACTTCTAACACTTGCTTGAAAATGAAAATTTACTCTAACAACTCAATGAAATCTAACTTTAACTATTGGAAGTAGAAACCATGCAATAACACCAAGTGTTCTTTATCACCATGCAAGACACAACAATGACAAGAGAAGCAATTTTGGTATTATATTAGCAACAATTTTCTTCAACCCTTTACAAATGAGACCAAATGGCCTTATATAGAGGCCCAAGATTACAACGAGTGGCCAAGATTAAGAGGCAAAATCAAGGGCCAAGATAAAATCTTACAAACCCTAATTAGGGTTACCATCTTTCAACCAATTACATGAGGGCACCAACTTTGTGGGCCAATGAGAAAATTACAATAATTTGTCAACCAATGAGAACATAGGACACTTGGCATGATTTGATTGCATGCACATGAAATTGCCACCTCATCAACCTTTATCTTATAAATTCATTTAATCCTTGAGATGAGGTGAAGCCTTGGATGCTTGAGCTTGTCCTTAGAAACTTTCTCACCACCACTTGAATCTTGCTTGTACTTGATGTCCTGACCTCGAAAGGGTGAGATCTCCATGCACTTGGGGTAATCCTGCCTTGACCTTGGTGGCCTGCCTGGATGTGAACCTTCTTGCAATTTGAGAGCCTTGCTCTTGGCCACCGCCTTGAAATCAAACTTGACCCCCCTCAACCTTCCTGATCTTCTCGCCTTCCTCCTTCATTATCCTTGCCTTCCCTAACCTTCCTGGTTTTCATGTTCTTCTCTAACTTTCTTACTCGAATTTGACTTACATGCACCCCCTTCTACTTCAATACTTTTGGGTTCTGGGGGCACCTGCCCTGGCCATGTCTCCTTCTCAAATCTATCCAAACTGGCTTGCACAAATAGCCAAGCTCTGCCTAGCTTCAAATATCTTCATATCCTTTCTAACCTTCAATGAAACTTGCTTCCTTTCTAATGTTTTCCTCTTTGGCTAACCCCCGAATGCCTTCAACTGCTCGAACTACCACAACCTTGCCCCTTGGCATAATCATTTGCCTCAGCCATAGTGGTGCAGTGCATCTCCCCAAAATTGGATTTGGTTCGACTAACACAGCATCACTAATAGCCTTGCAATCGAATAGGAGAGGTAGGACCCCATGTAGAATTGCCTCTGATTTTGCACTATCCTAAGTTGCAACTCTAAATTCATGCTAATGATCCTAATCCAATCAATCTTTCCTTTATCATTTCCAATGCCTTCAATAAAATAAAACATCCAAGGATCAAACTGTGTACCTTGAGCAGAGCTTGGGATCCAGTTGAGGAGGATGATGAGGTCGCCATATTCTGATTTGAAGTTGGACCTGGTGAGTTTTGAGGTCTTGGTGACTCCTTTCTTTCTTTCATGTAACCAATTCTGTTTCAACTGAACAAAGTATGTGTCTTGGTTGTCATAGTAGAATCTGGTGGCTTGATCAATAGATAGTGCCTCTGTGCTATTCTGCTTAGGTATATTGAATGTATCTTCAATCAATGGACTGCTGATGTTTGCCAAAACTTTCTCTCCGTCCATCATGACCGACTTGTGCTAGATGTTGAGTCTAGATGCACACTCCATGATCAATTCTGGACAAGGCAAGGTAGCTGCATGCACAACTCTGGACTTGTAGATTCTCGTTGCAATGGGGGACTGCCTGTCTCTCAACCTATCTTTTAATTGAATCATATCAAGGGTACCAATGTTGGTGTCTCCAACGTATCTTAGTTTCAAGCGGAAGTTGGAATTGGGTATCATGACTTCCTTGTCTCCTATTTTAGCATTAGTTCCTTTGGGTTGCTTGCTTGCATTGGCATCCGCCATCTTAAACACTTGTCACTCCCCGCCTTTTCTACAATGATGGTAAAATTACACTTATCACTCCAAACTTCCTCTTAATGGGATGAAATACTACACTTATCACTCCCCACCGTTACCTTAAGAGATGAGCTACACTTATCACTCCAATCTTCCTCCTAATGATGAAATGATGGAATACTACACTTATCACTCCCCGCCTTTGCCTTAAGATGGACTACACTTATCACTCCAATCTTCTCCCTAGGGGTGGGACTACCACTTATCACTCCCCGCCGTTTCTTATGAGATGGACTAAACTTATCACTCCAGTCTTCTCCCTATGATGATGAAATGAAATGATGGAATGCAAGCAAGAACTTGAGGGAATAAGCTAATCAAGACAACCGAGTAATCAACCTAATGACCAAACTTCTAACTCTACTCTTGAAACTAGTCTTTAACACTTAGCAATAATACCAATGAAACGAAAACAACTAAGAAGAAAGGAGAAAGATAGGCCACTCACCGACTATGAAATTCTGAATTCCTCCTTGATGTAGTTGCCTTGTTCAAAATCACAACTCTACCCAAAAATCTCTCTATCTACACAATTCTGATAATATGACCCAAAACTTCCTCTTCAAATATCTTTCGAAAATCTGAGACGAGGCCTCAAACAATTAAGCTCACCCTCTTGATGAAATCTGGAATTGCACTTCAAATCCCTCTTCTACCAAATTCTGAGATCAACATGTTCATATTTCCATTTTCGGATCTGCCTTAAAATGCTTGAAAAAGGCCTTCAAAACCTCAATTTTGGATGCCAAAATGCATAAGAAGGGGCCTCCAAATTATAATCAATAAGTCTCTTCTTTCTTCCTTGACGAAAATGTTGAATTTTGACCCTAAATCGGCCCTAAAAATTGATTCAAATGCTCCCTAAAATGGTCAGGTCTGATGCATGAATAGGGCCACCACAATCTAATTTTGGTTGCTGCTGGACTCCACCTTCAAATCTGCCCTTTTTTCACCTTCGAAACTGCCCCCAATTGTTCTGAATTCCGCCCAGATCAGGCCTCAAATAAGGCCACCACTCTTCGATTCAACTCGCTGCCAAAACTTTGATAAAAAGTCGCCAATTTATGAAGAATTTCGCTGCCAAAGGACTGATATTTCGCTCCTTCAATGCAGAGCTTGAGAATTGAAATTGGTTGTGTGAAAAATGAAGGACTCCGCCCTCCATATATAGCCGCCGTTGGAGCCCAAATACAGGGCCGACCCCCTACATAAATTGCCAAAATAAAATAATTAATTTATGCAAAGCAAGGCCGACTTTGGCAAAGAAACAACTAATTTCAAAAAAAATAAATAAAAATCTTTTAGATATGCTTCGAAATTAACAAAGTGCTGGGGCCGTTTGTGAAATCCAATGCCCAATTTCGATTTTGTAAAATATATCCTTCCAAATCTAATTAAAAGGCCACCAAATTCAATTTCGAAAATGCCAAAATAATTGTTTAGGAAATCGAAAATTGCAATGCACTTCCAGATTTTGATCATTTCAAACATTTCATAATCCAATCCACATGAGATCGAAAATTGTTATCAATATTTGCACACTGATTTTAATGAAATTGAATTGCCTTGCCCAATGGAAATTTTGAAAATCGAAAATCCCCCTAATGGAATTTCGATAAAGCCACAATGAATTTAGGAAGACAAAATAAGGCAATGTAGTTTTAGATTTGTCATTTTTTAATTGTCCAAGACAGCCATTAAAACAAAAATCGAAATTTCTAGCCATCACTTCATTTGCAAAATGAATTTCAGTGCAATTGAATTGCTCAAAGCAAATTTAAAACCCAAGACATGAGGATTTCGAAAATGAATTCTCAGAATATCAATCCCTAATTAATCACCAAAATCAAAATCGAAAATTCATGGTGGAAATTGCAAATTGGCAAGAAAATTTTATCATCTCAATTGCCTTCAAAATTTTGAATTTTCAAGCATGAGCAATTGAGGAATTTAAACAAAGAATCTCAGATTTAGCAACTTGCTTATCCCATTAGCACAAAATCGAAATTCCATGATATTGGTAGGCTGCCATGAACAATAAAATTCCTTTGCCTTATAAGAAATTTGTCAATTTGCATAATGAAACCATCCCACCATACGAAATTCAAACCACGTTCATCATCTTATCAAAATTTCGAAATCATAACCATATTGCAAATCAAACCATCATTATCATTGGGATCCATGCAATCAAAACCAAGTCGGGAGGCAAGGCAAAATCTAAGCTCCAAAATTTAGAATGGGGGGTCCCCATGAAATGGGGTGATGTTGTGAAACCTCACAACAGAATCCTTTATTAATAATTAATTGTTAAAGTTATAATATAAAGTTTTTATTTAATTGGGGGCCAATTGACTCATTAAAGTGCACATCATTAAATGTTATTTGACTTTATTATAAAAAAAGGGTTATTTAATGATCATAAAGTCATATTATAAGTGCATATGAGGAATAATGTGAAGTGCCAATTTTAAGGGAGACATAAGTGATTAGTAAAATATACTTTATAAAATTTCATTGTGCACCAAATGGAGGAAAATATAATTAAATATTATATTTAAAATACATGAAAAGCAAGTGCAACAAAAGCTAATTTTTTTTAAGTTATGAGAAGTGTATTTGTGAAGATACATATCTATATCACTTGGAGAATTATAAAAAGCCAAGGCAAGAGAAAATCCATTCATTCTGTTGTGCATTTGCTTTTGTTGGTTTGGGTGAAATAAAGAAATAAGGGTTCAAAGAATTTCAGAGTGGTGGAATTGTGAATTCTACATAGGCTTCAGCACTTTGAACTGGTGAAAATTCAACTAATTGTGCAATCCAACAATGGCTTTATACAAAAGCCATGTTTGTACTTAATGATGAAGGATTTGGGGTTTGATTTCATAGTTATCATTCAGATTTGTTTGCAGAGAAAAGAGAGTCAGCTAATAATCTAGATCACAGCCCAAAGACCAGCATTTGGCATTAAATGAAGCAGCCGCACTCTTTCCCAAGAGCCACGTGAGTCTTTGTAGGGTGACATCAAGCATTGAGAAGGAGCATTTTTTGGGGTTTGGGTGCCATTTGTTCACTCTACACTGACGCCTAAGGATTAATTGCTATCCGACATATCCAACAATCTATTTTGAGCCAATTAATCAAATCGGCGATCTTATTCCAGGTTTCTCTAATTGCAATAGATTTGTTCCTCATAATATTAGTTGATCATTATATGTAATTCATTTTCAGAATTGAATAAAGAGGAATTCTTGTGAATAGTTGCAGCAGTATGCAAATTGTATGACGAAATGTCTTTGAGTAGTTTGGTGCTTTTTACAAATGATATAATTGCCAAGTATTTGACAAAATGCCATGTTGAATATTAAGCAAATTTGAATGATATTACGTAGCTGTTTGCAAGTTTATCTCATTGAAAATCAGATTATTGGTGAAACCAACTTATTAGTTTGCATGCAAAGTGTTTGACAAAATGTCAAACTTCCAAGTTGAAAGTTAGAACCTGTAGGGGTTCTTACATTATCATAAAATCAAGTGTGCGAATCTCATTGATGTCAGCTGATGCTAAAATATATGCAATCACGATTAGTTTTTTTTCATTCACTAAATCTAGGCATGTTAGCAAGATCTCAAGAAGTGCTTTCACATGGAATACTTTTCATTCCCTAATCTTCTCTTGGATTTCAATATTACTAATTTTTTCTTTTTTAAGATCCTTGTTGAGTTGGATGTTGGTATTATGTTGTTATGATATCAAAGGTTGAAGACTGAAATAGAGCAATTGATTTTGTGGGTGAACAAGGATGAAGAAAAGAAATATAAGGATTCAAAGCAAATAAGTTATTATTTAAAAGATGAAACAAACAAAACATGTTATCTTAAAGTATCTTTGAGCACTGTGTCTATGAATAATAAAATAAGATTTCCATGAAGATGTCTGAGCCATCTTGATTGATGAATTTTCCGATGGACGATGACTCATGCAAAATAGTTGTCACGGTAAGGACTTGACCTGAGTAGGAAAATACTTCATGTAGTGGAAAATGCCACAAAAATACAATATTTAAATAGTTCCACTTGATGGAAGCTCCAATAACTTACACTCAAGTATTAGCACATGCTGGGTTGTGATAATCCCCCATCGGTAATTGTTGTTAGACAAGGAAGACTTATAAGGTATATACTCACCAGAAGTTTTGCCAATGGAGAAGGATGGTAGAGATTGACAGGTCCAAACTCCAAAGAAGTGAATTATATTCATTCATCTACCCTGCTGTACCCCACTGCTCCCACCCCCAAAGAAAATGCTTAGAGGTGTTTGTATGCTTCATTGATCCTCTTGCCTTACGATTGTTAACTAGATACATGAGTGAAATGTGACGAAACTATAATGATTACTCAGAGAAAATCAGAATTGCCATTGTGGTGATAAATTGAGTGTGAAAATATTTCCAGTGAAAAATCCCACAAAAATACAATATCTGAAATTTTCTCATGATATACTAACATTCTTCATTAGGTTGCTCATAGAAATCCAAAGTTGTAAAGAAACTTGCAACAAAATTCAAAGTGAGGTTACCTCAAAATCATACTCTTGTGGTTGATTCTAAAACTTGTACTTGCATAGTGGCAAAGAATTAACAAAGTCTCATACATTTTTTAAATAAACAATGCTACTAATCGAATATGCATTATCAATGGAGTAATTGTTGATCTTACATAATACATGCATTTTTGGAAGTAAATCTGCGAGAATTGCTGTGCCAACTAGTTGGAAAAGCAAATTTCTTCACAACTATGGTTAATGAATTTTAATTTTCATAGTCACCATATATCGGAGGATGCTCTTTCTAGATTTGCTAGTGTCCTATTTTTCTAATAGTATTTTATTAATTGAGTGATCTGTAGTTTTGTCTTTGGCAATAGACTATTTTGCTTCTATGGAAATAAAATACCAAGTCTACTTGTGACATATATGGGCTCTTTTTCATGACTCAAATTTCTCTTTTATGTATAATGCATTTGTGGTCAGAATATGGCTATTTTTTGATAACATCTACACTTCACTTAAGTAGCTACACAATGACTTTCATTTTTAAATATAGTTCTGAATAGCTATAAATGTTGACTTTCATTTTTTAACTGCTTGACTGTTAAATTGATACTAAAGTTTTATACATGGAAATGTATGCTCTTCTTTTATTCAAATATTACAAATTTTCTGTGAAGATGTAGGTGAAAATTTTGTTGAAGGAAAGCCAACTGCCGCACATCTATTATGAAGGAATTGTAACTCAACATCCAAACGATATTACTTTCAAAGTGTTTTCATTTTAGTAGTGTCTATTGACAAGCAATGTCGTTCTAAGTATATATCAATGGCACTTTTTGCATTCCTCTTAAATGTGCTTAATTTCTTTGATTCTCTATTAAAATTTAATA
Organism: Chamaecyparis obtusa; assembly: GCA_027943335.1. Lineage (NCBI taxonomy): Eukaryota > Viridiplantae > Streptophyta > Pinopsida > Cupressales > Cupressaceae > Chamaecyparis > Chamaecyparis obtusa. Next base: position 904,750 of record BSBK01003015.1, on the reverse strand, counting down.
TTGTAGTCATTACAATTTAAGTATCTAATCCTTGATACAATTCAGAATGTAAAATGGCAAGAAAAGTTGAAAAGAGGCGAAGACAAGTGAAGTAGAGACATTTATATAAAAAAATTGGAACTATTAGAGTCTAAAAAAAAATAACTTGAAGTTTTTTAGCTTTTATAAAAGGATCCCAAAATGTCTTATAGAAATATTATTCCTAGAAAGACTACTGAAATTTGGGAAAATTGCTAAAATTTCTACTAGGGATCAAAATCGCATCTCATATGTTCAAATACCATGGAATACTATGACATTGACTTTGAATGAAGTATCTAATAATGTGATGAGCCCTGCTGGCTCCACCTCTATCCAATTGGCAACTGACTAGTTTGGTTTTTGAAGAATTTGTATTTTTTTTTTGTATTTTGAGATTTTATGATTTTTTAAATTTTTTTTTAGAAAATAAGAACAATACATGAAATGAAACCTAACACTTGCAAATTCCTGGCAGAGATTATCTTATTTCATTAATCGATAATAACAATGCATACAATTGCAATCATTAATATTGAAATGAAATTGTAGCTTATAGAAGAACCTGGACACCAAAGATAGCTTATATGAATTTGCCAGAATGCCTTCAATATCACCATACAATGCTAATAATTCACTAGACGCCCAATTATGAGGTGATAGGAAGCACCAAATGCTGTACAATCAGTCCTAGAGGCCAAACGCCTTGCCTTGAAGTCTCATGTCGACTTGGTGTAGAGGATGGCTGCCTCAAAAGCGCCACACAATCTGTCTCTAGAGCTGCTATCTCTTATTATTGGGTGCCTATAACAATTCTCTGTATTTATTCTTCAATCTGATTCAAATAATTCCCTATAACTATGAATTTCAAGCACAATTATGGCTCTTGTGTGTAGCCATCATGGAATTGCAACCTTCAATGGATCTTCCACCATTTTAGAGTGCCAAAACCCTAAAGAAATTTCATTCTCCAAAGCTGAAAGCTAAAACCCTTGCTCAATTTCTAGAGACTTCTCAAAACAAAGACAAAATCATCAATAACATAGTGGATCGATTTTCACCTCTTGGCTTTTATATTTCCTTCATACAAATCGATCCATGGAGCTTCACTTACAAGTTTCATTAATAACTTGAATGTATTTTCTTTTGTTTCATAGTTGACTTTTATAATATTAATTTATGTCCCCCTTGGTTTAGGCGCCCACTTTCATAGCATAATAAATGCTCATTAATGAGGACTTGGCCTCATTACTTTATAAACTTTATAATAAGCCCTTTATTTTATTAATAATTAAATAACATGAGCTCAAGCTATTAAATCTCCTCCAAGAAGTCAACTAGGAATCCTGATATCCACTGCAAATGCCAAATGTCCATGTGCCTTGCCAAAAGTGGTAACTGAGTGAAATTGGCATACTATAAATAGTAAGTCCCTCAAACTGAGCCAAACAACAAATGCAAAGGCCTGGACCTGAATCCAAATAAGCTTTGACGAGAAGTGATATCCCCATTGCTCAGGTAACAACTATTCAAGGACTCTCAAACCAAGTACATTAGCCCATGAGGGTTGAAATGGTGGGCTAATGATGCAGGAGCATCTTGGGTCCTTGGCAATCCTGTGTCACCCAAAAAAAAAAAGTTTGAGTTTTTTGTGTTGCTTGGTTCCTTCTTTAACCGAGTTGGCTCGGTAGTTGCTTGGTTTCCTTCTTTAACCGAGTTGGTCGGTTATTTTCTTGGCACTCGGTTATCCGTTCCTGGCGCTCGGTTATCCTTGCTTACTGAGTTGTTTGTTTTGATTTCTTGTTGAGACTGACTTGTGCATTTAATTGTGGTCACGGATTTAATGTTGGTATCGATCATTGGGAAGTGTGTGGACCTAGATCTGGTCGTTCCTTCTGTTAATGATGGATTTGAAGGCCGACTTGTTTTGGTAGCCTCTTGTATATAATGTAGTCGTTGGTTGTAGTTTTAGGAGTTAGCTTTGGTAGCAGTTAGAAGCTAGAAGGTAGTTTCTGAATCCTTGCATGTTGGAGGACTGTTGTAATTGAATTGATGTATCTGGCCCTAACCAGGAAGGCCTTACAGCCCAACATATATAAATCAAATTGATGAATAAAAGGATCTGTTCTGCATTCTCTCTCTCACTTGTTGTGTTATTGCTTCCATGTGTGATCTCTGCAAGGTGGATTTGGATTAGGGTGTGCCTTTGGCCCCTCTTCTCAACCTACCTTGTGTCAGGTGGTATCAGAGTGGAGGTTGAGATCTGGATCTAATTTGCGAATTAGGTCTGAGGGTTCCTTCTTGTGAAGCCCTAATTGATATTTGTTGTAGGGTGGTAGATTGCGATTTGACCTACAATTGCAGAGGGTTTTCAAGATGGTTCGTGGAAGGCGAGATGCAGATCCAGGATTGGCAGACATGTTGAGACAACTTGCTACTAGATTAGAAGCTGTTGAGACAACCCAATGTAGAGGAAGACATCTTGAAGATGTTAGTGATGAAGAAATTGAAGAACAAGATGTTGCAGAACCTGCACCTGTGATGGATCACGGTGAGGAAAGATTGTTGAAAGCTTTGACAAATTTGAAGTCCACACCACATTTCAATCCTCCTGAGTACAATGGAAAGCTAGATTCGGATGAGTTGGTGGATTGGATTACTGAGATGGAGAAGTATTTTGAGTGTGAAAATGTCCCTGAGGAAAAGGTGAAGATTGCAAGTACAAAGTTGAAGAGCCATGCATCCTTGAGCTGGGAGCATTTGCAATTGGACAAAAAAGGAAAGGAAAAGATAAAATTAAGGTATGGGATAAGATGGTAAATAAGTTGAAAGACAAGTTTTTACCATGTGATTATTAGATTAACCTAGTTAGGCGAATGCAAAGTTTGAGGCAGAAAGATAGCTTGGTAAAAGATTATATTGAGGAATTCTATAGATTAGATATCAGATCTGGACACAATGAAGATGAAGTGGAAAGAATTGCTAGGTACTTGAATGGGTTAAGAGTTTCCATCCAAGAAGAAATTAGTTTGGTTAAGTTGGAAAACATTGAGGAAGCTTATCAATTTGCCTTGAAAGCTGAGGAGAAATTGAACAAAAGACATGAGCAAAGACAAAGAGGAAGAGGTGGTAGATTCCCTAGAGGAAGAGGTAGATCTTATGGTGAAAACAATAGATTTGATTAGGATAAAGTAAATCTAGATAAAGGCAAGACCGAGTCGAAAGGTGAAAGTTCGGCTAGAGGAAGAGGCAATAACTACCGAGGTGGTTATAGCAGAGGTGGATTCTGAGGAACTTGTTACAATTGTGGAAAATGACATAGATCATTTGAGTGTACACATGCAAGTAAGAAGGTTGGTAGTAGTAGAAATATTTTGGTGCAAGAAGATTCACCGAATGAATCTGAGAAATAAAAGAACTTGATGGTCAGGAGAGCACTTTGGAGTAAGAGTAATAAGGAAGATCCGGTAAGGAAAAGTTTGTTCAAGACCAGATGTAGAGTTTCTGATGAAGTATGGAAGGTAATCATTGATAGTGGAAGCTCGGAGAATTTGGCATCTAAGGAAATGGTTTCAAAGTTGCAGTTAGAAAGGCTGAAACACTCAAAACCCTATCAAATTTCATGGATCAAGGATGAGCTTACACTCTTAGCAAGTGAACAATGTTATGTGAATTTGAAAATTGGAAAGTACTATGATAAGGTGTTGTGTGATATTATGCCTATGGATTGTTGTCACATTTTGTTGGGTAGACCTTGGCAATATGATAGACATGCTATATATAATGAGAGATTGCATAAATAAATATACTATTTGGGCTGATGGGAGAAGACAAATCTTGTTACCTTTGATTGAAGAACCTGTTAGTAGTGTTTGTACATCTGTGAAAGTTTGTTTGATGGAAGGAAGAAAGTTTGTTAAGGATTTGAAGAAGAATGATGTATGTTTTGTTGTGATTCCTAACAAACCGAGTAAGAAAACAGTGGATAGCATCCTTGAAGAGATTGATAAGATACTCACCGAGTATAAGGAGATCATTTTTGATAGTGTACCTGATGGTTTTCCACCGAAGAGAAGTATTGATCATTGCATGGATCTTATCCCCGGAGCTAGTTTACCGAATAAAGCACCACATCGGTTGACACCTACCGAGAATGAGGAATTGAACCAATAGATTCAAGAATTGTTGCAGAAAGGTTTGATTTGAGAAAGTTTGATTCCTTGTGCAGTACCAACTATATTGGCACCTAAGAAGAATGGAGAATGGAGAATGTGTACTGATTCCAGAGAAATCAACAAGATAACAGTGAAGTATAGATTTCCCATACCGAGAATGGATGACATAATGGATAGTTTGACTAGAGCTAAGTATTTTACCAAGATTGATTTGAAAAGTGGATATCATCAGATCAGAATCAGAGAAGGTGATGAGTGGAAGACTGCTTTTAAGACAAGAGAAGGTTTGTATGAGTGGTTGGTTATGCCTTTTGGGTTAACTAATGCACCGAGTAATTTTATGAGATTAATGAATGAGGTTTTGAAGAAATTCTTAGGTAAATTTGTGATTGTACATCTTGATGACATTCTGATATTCAGTAAGAGCAGAGAAGAAAATTTGTTGCATGTTGAAGAAGTATTGCAGAGATTGAAAGAAGAAAAGTTGTTGATTAATCTGAAAAAGTGTTCTTTCATGAAAGAGGAGATTGTGTATTTAGGATTTGTGATTTCAGCTGATGGTTTGAAAATGGATCCTGAAAAGGTTGAAGTCATTTTGAATTGGTCTACACCTGAAAATGCTAGTGAGGTAAGATCATTTCATGGTTTAGCAAGTTTTTACCAAAAGTTCATTAGGAATTTCAATTCAATTTGTAATGTTATGACTGAGACTATGAGAGGAGATAAAAGAGAATTCAAGTGGACACATGGAGCTGATAAAAGTTTTGAGATTTTGAACCAAAAGGTTGTTGGATTACCTATGTTAGCTTCACCTGATTTCAATAAGGTATTTCAAGTTGAATGTGATGCAAGTGGTAGTACAATAGGAGCTGTGTTGAGTCAAGAAGGTAAACCTGTTGCTTTCTTTAGTGAGAAGTTGAATGATGCAAAAAGGAAATATTCTGTGTATGATCAAGAATTCTATGCTATTGTTCAAGCCCTGAAGAAATGGAGACATTATTTGATACCGAGTGAATTTGTGTTGTATACTGATCATAAGGCTTTATAGTATTTGGGTAGTCAGAATAAGTTGAATCAGAGACATGAAATGGGTTGAATATTTGCAGAGTTATACATTTGTGATAAAACATAAGAGTGGAGTCACTAACCGAGTTGCTGATGCATTGAGTAGAAGATCCTTGATGATCGAGATGAGAATTGAAGTTCTTGGCTTTGATGACATGAAAGATTTGTATGAAACTAATCCTGATTTTTTTGAGCCGTGGAGAAAGTGCAGAGCACCTGTTCAAGATCAATTGAGTACTAAATGGGAAGACTATTTCATTCAAGAAGGTATGTTGTTTAATTCAGTTATGTATACTGAGAGGATCAATGAGAACTAATTTGATAAAGGAGAAGCATAGTAGTGGTTTGGATGGACATGTTGGTATTGACAAGACATTGAATTTGCTTAAGGAGAAACACTTTTGGCCGCAGTTGTATAAGGATGTTCATAAATTTGTGAAAAGTTGTGGAATTTGTCAAGTTGCGAAGGGAGTAAGAATACTGGATTGTATATACCGATTTCTGTTCCTAAGAAAACTTGGATTGATATCAGTATGGATTTTGTTCTTGGCTTACCGAAGACAGTAAGAGGTAATGATTCTATATTTGTTGTTGTGGATAGATTTTCTAAAATGGCACATTTTATACCCTGTATAAAGACATCAGATGCAATGCATATAGCAGATCTTTTCTTTAAGGAGATTGTCAGATTGCATGGATTACCGAGGAGTATCATCTCTGACCGAGAGTAAATTTGTTGGATACTTTTGGAAGACTCTTTGGAGAAAGTTGGGCACCGAGTTGAGGTATAGTTCTATATTTCACCCATAGACTAATGGACAGACAGAGGTTGTGAATAGAAGTTTGGGTAATCTTTTGAGATGCTTAGTTGGAGATACACCGAGTAATTGGGATTCTATGTTGGCACAAGCAGAGTTTGCATATGATAATTCAATGAATAGGAGTATTGGAAAAACACCTTTTGAGATTGTTAATGGCATACAACCGAGAGGTATATTAGATTTAAAGGATATTGCTGGTGAAGAAAAGAGAAGTGCTGAAGGAGTAAAGTTTGCTAAATTCATGAAGACATTGCATGAGGAAGTGAAACATAAGTTGGAGAAAAGTAATCAGAAATATAAAGATAGAGCAAATAGATCAAGAAGACATAAGACTTTTGTAGTTGGTGATGAAGTAATGGTTCATTTGAAGAAAGGAAGATTTCCTGTTGGAACATATGGGAAGTTGAAAATGAAGAAATTTGGTCCTTGCAGGATATTGAGGAGATTTGGCAGTGGAAATGCTTTTGAGATTGAGTTACCTAATGACATGGATATATCATCTATATTCAACATTGCAGATTTGTATGAGTACCATGAATCAGATGAAGAGATGACAGTACCGAATGATTATCCTAAGAAATAGACAAAAGAAGTTGAGCAGATTTTGGAGCATAGAGTTGGTAGAAGGACAAGAGGAAAACAATATATGGAATATTTGGGAAAGTGGAAGAACAAACTGATTGAAGACAGTTCATGGATTTCACAATTTGAGTTGGATTCAGCTCGGGTTGTACTTGCTGCATGATTCAGAGAATCATTTCAAACAACCCCAGGTGTCTGATGCAGGAGCATCTCGGGTCCTCGACAATCTTGTGTCACCAAAAAAAAACAAGTTTGAGTTTTCTGTGTTGCTTGGCTCCTTTAACCGAGTTGGCTTGATAGTTTCTCGGTTTCCTTCTTTAACCGAGTTGGTCGGTTATTTTCTTGACGCTCGGTTATCTGTTCCTGGCACTCGGTTATCCTTGCTTATCGAGTTGTTTGTTTTGATTTCTTGTTGAGGCTGACTTGTGCATTTAATTGTGGTCGCGAATTTAATGTTGGTATTGATCATTGGGAAGCGTGTGGACCTAGATCTGGTTGTTCCTTCTGTTAATGATGGATCTGAAGGCCGACTTGTTTCGGTAGCCTCTTGTATATAATGTAGTCATTGGTTGTAGTTTTAGGAGTCAGCTTTGGTAGCAGTTAGGAGTTAGAAGATAGTTTCTGAATCCTCGCATGTTGGAGGACTATTGTAATTGAATTGATGTATCTGGCCCTAACTAGGAAGGCCATACAGCCCGACATGTATGAATCAAATTGATGAATAAAAGGATCTGTTCTGCATTCTCTCTCTCACTTGTGTTATTGCTTCCATGTGTGATCTTTGCAAGGTGGATTTGGATTAGGGCGTGCCTTTGGCCCCTCTTCTCAACTTGCCTTGCATCAGCTAACCCCTCAACAACCAATACTGACTAGAAAGGGGACATTATAGTCTGCCCTCCCTGAGATTGCTTGTTCTCAAGAAATCACAAAGCTAGATGCTGTATGATATCCTCTGACTCCCAAGTAGCATCCTCCACTAGAAAGTGCTTCCATTTCACATGATATTCCCTGATGACCCATCTTCGAAGATGCTCTCTTTGGAATCAAGAATAGCCTCAAGTACTAACACCAACTTTCCCTCGTCATCCAAGGGTGGTAATGCAGAAGAGGGAGCAATATGTCGTCCTAATGCCTTCTTGAGGTGTGACACATGAAAAACATTGTGCACTTTGTTTTCTTTCTGTAGATCAAGCTCATAAGCCACCTCACCAACTCACTGAACAACCCTGAATGGTCCATAATAGTGTGTCTTAAGTTTCTCTGCTCCACTCTTCCAAAGAGTGGACTGTCTGTAGGGTTGCAACATGAGATAAACCATATCACCAATCTCAAATGATTGCCCAACACTTCTCTGATTAGTGTATTGCTTCTACTGATTATGTGCCCTTTGTATATTATCCCGCAAATCCCTCATGATATCCTGATTTTCCTACAAAAGATCACCAACATTGGGCACCCTGCTATCACTGAGTAACAAATTGAGGAACCTAGGCGCATCATAACCATATAATGCTTTGAATGGTGTCATCTGAATGGTCATATGGTGAGTGAAATTATAACAATACTCACATAAATGAATCCACTTCACCCAAGCCTACTGATGCCCTGCAACGTAATTCCATAGGGAACCTTCCACCCATTTGTTTACTATCTTCGTTTTCCCATCTATTTGAGGTTGGTAGCTCGTGCTCAGAGTCAAATCAGTCCCACACAATTTGGAGAGCTCTTGCCAAAAATGGCTCATGAATCAACTCTCTCTGTCACTATCAATACTCCGAGGCAAGCCATGTAACCTGAATACATCATAGAAGAACAAATCTACCACTTGTGTAGCTGTGTATGTGGTTGTAATTGGAAAAAATGTGCATACTTCATAAATCGATCAACCACTACATATATACAATCCCTGCCTTGGGCTTTCGGCAAGCCCACAATGAAATCCATTGATAAACATTGCCACTTCCTCTTAGGAATAGGAAGCGGCTGTGGTAATCTAGCGGGATATGTATGCTCCTGTTTGTTCTATTGACAAACAAAGAACTCTCTAACATGCTGGAGAACATCTTCCTTAAGACCCTTCCATGTAAATCTCTCCCAAACCTGCCTATAAGTCTTAAAGTATTTGGGATGAGCAGCTAAAGGTGAATTGTGAAAGGTCCTCAATACTATGTTCTTCATATTTGATCCTGGGACCAAAAATATCCTCTGTTTGTAGATGATGGGCTCATTCACAAGATAGTACCTATTGCCCTGAATAATCCCATCAATAATGCCAGAAGCCCACTGGTTCTTGGCATACTCAACAATAATCAAATGCATCCAATCCTCTGAAATCTTTGCCATAGAGATCAAATGGGGGCATCTAGATAATGCATTAGCAACAACATTCTGAGTACCTTTGACATAGGAAATGTCAAAGTCATATGATTGCAAATTGCTGACCCATTTTTGTTGGCATTCATTCATGTTGTCCAAGGAAATGCCTCAAGCTATTATGATCAGTTTTAATACAAAATTTTCTGCCAACTAAGTACTGCTTGAACTTGGCCAATGCATGCATATTGGCCAATACTTCCTTGTCATAAATACTGTAAACCCTCTTAGGAGCCCTTAGTTTCCTTCTCTCAAAAGTTATTAGATGACGATCCTGCATAAGCACAACACCAGTGCCTTCTCCAGAGGCATCACAATGAAGCTCAAAAGGCTTGGTGAAATTTATTAAAGTTAAAACTAGGCATGTCGTCATCAACTGCTTGAACTTCTCAAGACACTCCTGTGCTTGAGGAGTCCACACAAAAGCCCCCTTCTGTGTCAAGTCTGTGAGTGGTGCAACATGTCATGAGAATCCACTGACAAACCAACAATAGAAGGCACACAATCCAACAAATCCTCTAAGCCTAGTCAAATTCTCAAGAGTAGGCCACTCAATAATAACATGAATTTTTTTAGGATCCATGTGCACACCCTCTGCACTGATGATGTGACCCAAATACAACAAATCAGTCATGCCCAATGCACATTTGGACTCGGTGTACAAGGACTCCCTATCAAGTATGCTCAGAACAATATCTAGATGAGCTAAGTGTTCCTCCCAATTTTTACTGTACACCAATATGTCATTGAAGAATAGTGGAACAAATCTCCTCAACTGAGACTAGAAGACCTTGTTCATAGTGGACTGAAAAGTAGGTGTGTTGGTTAAACCAAATGACATAACCAAAAACTCGAAATACCCACAATGACATCTAAAAGCAATCTTCTCAATATCCTTCTCTCTAACTCTGATTTGATGGTAGTTTGTCCTCAAATCTATCTTGGACAAATAACAAGCTCCATGAAGCTCATTAATAAGCTCATCAATGTGAGGATTGGGATACCTGTTCTTAATCGTTTTCTTATTCAAGACCTAGTAGTCAATACACATCTTGAGAGTACCATCTTTCTTCTTCACCAAAACAACTGATGAAGTGAAAGGAGACTTACTTGGCCTTATGTGTCCCATAGCCAACAAATGTCTGATAGCATTTTCAATTTCATCTTTCAATCGCTTTGGGTGCCAGTAAGGTGTAATCATGACGGGCTTAGAGCCCTCTTCCAACTTAATGATGTGCTCTATACCTCTATCTGGAGGTCTACCAAGTGGACTATCACTAAACACTTTAGAGTTTTTAATCCCGACCTCTTGTACATCTAGATGGTAAGCTGTGTAAGGAAGCAAAGGTGTGCGGAAACGCTTCCTACGCTAATCTTGAGAGGACGGTTATGCAAATTTCAACTTAAATATCATAAGGATCTCAAGAAATGCACAATAAAGCATAATCAAAATAGCAATGAACACATAACACAGTGATTACCGTGGGGAAACCCTTCCGGGAGAAAAACCCCACCCTCCAAAACCTGCACAATGTAGTATCAAATCAAGATAATTACAATACACTTGCAATGCAAGTTCTTACAGGAGCGCATCACCACAACTCGAACTTGGAGAGACTCCTTCTAGCACCCAATCTTGCAAACTAAACTCAATAATCAAACTCCTCTCCAAGCCCTCCTTTTATAGTGATTTTACAACCTGGAAACCACTTGTGGTTTTACAAAACCATGGGCTTAACCACCATGCCACATGTTGCCCATTTTTGACATTTACATTTCCAAGATGGAAAAACAACTAGGTTAAAATAGTAATCCCGTCCATAATTTTGTCCTCTAGTTTAGACCCCCATAAAAGTCACAAAATGAGTCATCAAGGCTCTAAAAATGACCCACCTATATTCTACTATGGACAAGACTCATTTTTGACAACTCATTAACCATTTTCCAATGCATAAACATGTGGAAAACTACCAACAAAAATATTGGACTTATTTGAAACAAACTGCAAGGTTGAGACACATATTTCTCAACATTCTCCCACTTGTCAAACACCTTGCAAGAGTTAGGGGATCTAAAATATCATGGACTTAATTGCTAGGGGCCGAGAGGCCCATAGACTTTGAACACCATTTGAACTTCTCTGTGCTCACGGGCTTAGTTAATGCATCAACAACATTCACCAAAGTTTCTACCTTCTCCAGCTTCACCTTGCAATCCTCAACCATATCTCTCACAAAATGATATTGTACATCAATGTGCTTGGTCCTGGCATGAAAAGTAGGGTTCTTCGCTAGGCAGATTGCACTTTGACTGTAACTGTAAATTGTCACTGCACCCTGTTTGAACTCTATATCTGAACACAATCTCTTTAGCCAGATGGCTTCCTTACAGGCATGAGTAGCTGCCATATACTCTGCCTCAGTAGTGGACAAAGCGACCACAGCCTGTCGCTTGCTCATCCAACTGATTGCACACCGAATAATGTAAACACATGCATTGGTGGATCTTCTTCTATCAACATCACCGGCCCAGTTTGAATCCACAGTCTTGAATATCTAAGGACTGCTTATTTCCTATTCCATGAAAACATATCAAGTACTCTGAAGTACCTCGCAAGTATCTGAAAACTCTTTTTTACTGCATCCCAATGTGCTCTTCCTGGATTAGACATATAACGGGAAAAAACTCCCACTGCTTGGGCAATGTTTGGTCTTGTACAGACCATAGCATACATCAAACTTCCAACAACACTCTGATATGGTACTCGACCCATCTCTTCCATCTCCAAAGGGGATGTAGGACACTGTGAACTAGAAAGCTTTGTTCTCATTGTAATAGGAACACTCAATGGTCTAGAATCCTGCATATTGAATCTTTTCAGAATAGTACCAACATACTTGCTCTGGCCTAGCCAAAGCTTTCTGTTTTGTCTATCTCTTACAATCTCCATTCCCAAAATGTGTCTCGCTACACCAAGATCTTTCATTTCAAATTTTATCGAGAGCTGAGATTTTAACTTTACAATCAAACCCTTTCCTTTGCCAATAAACAACATGTCATCGACGTACAAGGCAATAACCAAGAAACGATCACCATCAGATTTGAAATATATACAGTGATCAGATTTAGATCGCACAAATCCCAAACTCAACACATGTATCAAACTTCTGGGACCACATCCTAGGGCTCTGTTTTAAACCATACAAGGATTTCTTCAACTTACAGACCAAATGACTTTTACCTTTCACCATATAGTGCTCTGGCTGTGTCATGTAAATTTCCTCCTCCAAATCTCCACGAAGGAAAGCTATTTTCACATCCATTTTCTGGATCTCTAGATCATAAGCAGCTGCAATAGGAAGTAAAAATCTAATGGATGTCATTTTGGCTACTGGAGAAAAAATCTCACCATAATCTACTCCCTCAACCTGAGAGTAACCTTTTGCAACCAAACGTGCTTTATACTTCTCAATGCTTCCATCTGAACCCATCTTCTTCTTGAACACCCATTTACAACCAACAGGCTTTCGTCCTTCAGGCAATGGTACAAGGTCCCATGTTTCATTCCTCTTAAGAGCTACCATTTCTTCATCCATGGCTATTTTCCAGGACTCTGAATCATTCATACCAAGAGCCTCTTCTACAGATCTTGGTTCATCAATATTAGCATTTAATGCAAATATGCATTGTAATGACCCTTACCATTAGGATCACTAAAAACCCCCAAATCTGAACTGAGTCAATTTGTCAAACACTTGGCATGCACTGAACTGGAAACCACTCCCAATGTCCTGCTACCAATGCTGATGATGACCAATTCAAGGAAAGACCAAGTCTGATTCCAAACTGTCCCCAACTCTGCAAACTGTCCCAGCCGTACCAGGCCGTATAGGTACGGCTCCTGTATAAAAATCAAGGAAGGGTTTTGTCACCCCAAATTGCTATGAATGTCACCGCCAAAGATGTATTATTGCCCTCCCAAAAGCATAAAAATAATCTCCAAGTAGATTAGGAGATATGAGCAAAATTCTGATTCCAGGCCCTGATATAGAAAGTCTGAAAATGTGCAATATTGTCTTCAATCTTTCACCTAATGATTCACCAATGCAATAGGTGAATTCAAACCCTTATTCCAACCACAAACAAACCCTTATCACGAATTCTCAATGAAGTACCAATGAAATGGCTGAGTACCATCTCCAAACTTGCAACCCTTCAGTAGATATTTCACTACCTCAGTTATGCCAATCTAGGGGAGTGATCGTTCCCAAAGATCGAATAGCATTTGCAGACCAAAAGACTACAAATTGCTCCACAATGGAAGAAGTAGAAGAAATCCCAAATCCAAGCATGTCAAAATGAATGCCCCAGCCCTCTATTTATTTACTTTTCTAAGAAGTTACTAAGAACTTCTAGAAACATCCAATTATAATGCACTTTATAATAAAATAACATTATAATATAAAAAGTGCTTTTCTCAACTCAAAATTATAACAATGTAGGCTCATAACTGAATGTAGGCCCAACTACAATTGAATGTAGGCTCGGACTGGATGTAGGCTCACACTGAACGTAGGCTCTAACAGCAATATGCAATCAAGTGATCAACAAAATGACTCTCTTTCCAAACCATTTGCCTACGAGAGTCGATGATAGGCAAATTCGTCATGGAAGAACATGTCTCTAGAAAGGGGACATGACATGCATCTCCAATCATCAGGAGAATACCCATACCTTTTAGGTGGTTTCCTTTGTCTAGTAGACCTTTGAGCAAGATCTGGTTCAGGTTCAGCCTCAGCTTCAGGTACCTCTTCTTCCTCTGATGATTCAGAACTCGTAGAGCTCTCATCAACTTCTTGTCTTTCTAAAGGCCTCGATTCAACTTTCTCCGGTGTAGCAGGTAGTTGAATCACATCTTTCTTTTCTTTTGTTTGTTCTGGCTGCACTGTAACAAAAGAAGGCTTAGTTTCTCTAAAAATAACACTTCTTGAATAAAATACCTTTTGTTCAACAAGATTCCAAATCTTGTATCCTTTCACACCATAACTGTATCCGATGAAAATACATTTGACAACTTTGTTATCCAATTTAGTCCGCTTCTCCTTTGGCACATGAGCATATGCTTCGCAACCGAACTCTCAGATGTCTAAGTGCAGGCTTGTGGCCCGACCACGCTTCCATTGGCGTCTTATCAACAAGAGCTGATGTAGGAGACTTGTTTATCAGGTAGTAGGCAATGGCTACAGCTTCAGCCCAAAACTTTTGTTCTAGTCCAGCACCACTCAGCGTACTCCTAGCCTTCTCCATCAGGGTCCTGTTCATTCTTTCTGCAACTCCATTTTGCTGTGGAGAATATGGAGTTGTCCTCTCTTTTAATACCACAATCTTTACAAAATGTGTCAAAATCATTGGAGCAAAATTCACCACCATTATCAGTTCTCAAACATTTTATTTTCTTTCTAGTCTGCAACTCAACCATTGCTTTAAATTCTTTGAAACGACTGAAAACTTCAGCTTTAATCCTAAGAAAATAAACCCATGTTCTTCTATTGAAATCATCAATGAAAGAAACATAATAAACTGATCTACCAATAGAAGGAACATCAACTGGACCAAATACATCCGAATGGATTAGATCCAAAATACATGAGGACTTATGAGAACTTGAGTAAAACTGAATGCGGTTTTGCTTACCATAGATACAATGCTCACAAAAATCAAATTCAAGATTGCAATCATTCAACCCATGAACAAGGTTCTTATTTTTCAAGGTCCGTAGACCCTTCTCCCATATGTGGCTGAGCCTTTGGTGCCATAACATGGTCTTCTCAGCAGGCAACTTTGATTCAGTAGACAGAGCACCCTTGAGTACCCAAAACTCACGACCATCTGTTGAAAAAGAAACCCTCTCCTTTTTCAACTGAGTAGTCCTTTTTAAAATCTTATCAGAAGTACTATTGCACTCAACTGTGCATGCATCGAGCTGGTACAATGTACCCAATCTGCTTCCTCTTGCTATTACCATAGCACCTCTCACCATTTTCACACCTGCTTCAGAAAACTGTACATGCACACCCGCATCTATTAGCTTGCTAACATATAACAGATTCCTTGCTAGTCCCGGGATATGCAAGACACCATCAAATCTTCTAATTCTACCATCAGAAAATTTTACACGAATACTTCCATGACCAACAATATCAAGTATTGAGTTATCACCCAAATACACCTTACCACCATCAAAATTTTCATACTTACTAAACCAGTTTCTATTAGGAGTGGAAAGATGCACCTGAGTCTATTAACAATGCATTGTCACCTGCACGAGTGGCCAAGGCTGCGATGAAAGCATCTCCATCTTCCTTTTCGGACTCAGAATCAGAATCTTGCTTCTTCTTCTTCTTGTTCTTCTCTTTGCAGTCCTTTTGGAAGTGTCCGGGTTTGCCACAATTCCAGCAGATTGCCTTGGACTTACCAGGAGATTTTGATCTCCCCTTATTCTTGGACTTAGAATGGCCATGTTGCTTTTCGTTCTTGCCTCTTTCTTTTGGTTTTCCTCGAACACTAAAAGCCTCTTTGGCATTCAGAGACACCTTCCTTCTCATCTCTTCAGAGAGCAGAGAACCAACAACATCCTCCATCTTCAAGATGACTGAAGTGCTCCCTATGGCCATGACAAGGCTGTCCCATGAGTCTGGCAACGAACATAGCAAGATTTGGCATCTTTCTTCTTCATCCATTGGCACCCCTATTGAGGTCAACTGAGTCACCAACATATTAAAGCTTTCCAGATGCTCAGAAATTCGTCCACCTTCTTCCATTATCAAAGAATACAATTTTTTCCTTAAGATCTTGTTCACAAGTGATTTCGCTTGATAGATCTCACTTAGCTTCTTCCAAAGCTTCTTTGCAATAGATTCTTCATGAACATTTATAAGAATATTGTTTGCAAGACACAATCTGATGAGACCTTTAGCTTTTCTATCAGTCACATCATACCGTGCGGCTAAAGTGGGATCTGTGGGCCTCTGCTTATTCTCATCAATCGCATCCCATAGATCCTGATCAATCAACAGATCTTCCATCTTCAGCTTCCACATCTCAAAGTTTGTGCCAGAAAATTTCTTTACATCAATCCTCCCTGACATGCTTGCCATCTTTTCAATCCTGCAATACAGAAATGAAATACTTTGCACAAGCTCCCACTCAAACCTTGATTAGCTCAAAAAACCCCGTACCCAACAAATAGAACCAAAATTGGCCAGGCTCTGATACCACTTGTAAGGAAGCAAAGGTGTGCGAAAACACTTCCTATGCTAATCTTGAGAGGACGGTTATGCAAATTTCAACTTAAATATCATAAAGATCTCAAGAAATGCACAATAAAGCATAATCAAAATAGCAATGAACACATAACACAGTGATTACCGTGGGGAAACCCTTTCGGGAGAAAAACCCCACCCTCCAAAACCCGCACAATGTATTATCAAATCAAGATGATTACAATACACTTGCAATGCAAGTTCTTACAGGAGCGCATCACCACAACTCGAACTTGGAGAGACTCCTAGCACCCAATCTTGCAAACTAAACTCAATAATCAAACTCCTCTCCAAGCCCTCCTTTTATAGTGATTTTACAACCTAGAAACCACTTGTGGTTTTACAAAACCATGGGCTTAACCACCATGCCACATGTTGCCCATTTTTGACATTTACATTTCCAAGATGGAAAAACAACCAGGTTAAAATAGTAATCCCGTCCATAATTTTGTCCTCTAGTTTAGACCCCCATAAAAGTCACAAAATGAGTCATCAAGGCTCTAAAAATGACCCACCTATATTCTACTATGGACAAGACTCATTTTTGACAACTCATTAACCATTTTCCAATGCACAAACATGTGGAAAACTACCAACAAAAATATTGGACTTATTTGAAACAAACTGCAACGTTGAGACACATATTTCTCAACAAGCTGATTGTCCCCATTCATCATGTGTAGGCATTAATCTACATTCTGTTGCCCACTCTACCATGTCATGCCTAATGAGTCTCTCCATCCGCTTGAATGAAATAACTCTCAAATTACTCTCCTTGATGGCTTTTAAAACATTAGTCCTACCATCCACTTCATATATCATCTCCATGTCCCTAATGTTGAGAGTGAACACTCCAATGTCATGAAGCCATCTCAAACCAAGGACTACAAAAATGTCTCCCATATTAACAACATAAATCTTCCTTGAAATCATAATTGTTCAAGCGCATGGGAAGATCAGAAATCATTCTATCACACTTGAGAGTATAGTCATCTGCTACCTTCACCCTTATGCCCTCAAACTCTTGAGTTTGGATCCCATGCATTATCACTAACCGTGCATCTTTGAAGTTATGTGTTGCACCTGTGTCAAGTAGGGAGATCACTCTTTGTTCTTCCAAGAGCCCACACATCCTGAAAGAACCTTCTCTTTTCATGCAAGAGAGTTATAATTCCTTAAGGCTTGTTTCACCAACCTCTTCAATTTCTTTTTCTTCACTTTCAGCCCCTGATTGCCCGTGGACAGCTTGCTGCTCCTCTGTATCAGACATGTATTCTTCATCATAATACCATTCCATCTGCCTGTTTTTCCCTTTTGACCTTAGATAATAGTCATCCTTTTCATCATAAGGTCCATTGCAATAAAAACAAAGTTTTTTCATACGTAGATCATTAAGTGTTTCCTTATCCATTGGGGCTGCAAATGACTTTTTTGGATCAGAATTTTCAACCTTCTTTGGAACTGATTTGCTATCACTAGATGATGTAGAAGGTTTGGAAACAAAGTTGCTGTGAAGAGTTGACATTTCCATGCTATGTGCTTTCTTCATAGCCTCTTGCAACATTTGAGGATCAAATGCCTTAATCTATCCTCTCAAAAGATCATACAACACCTCAACAAATAGAACAAGCCTCCTTCCTGATATACCTATAACCATAACTGAATTTTATTGAATTCACTTATGTAAGATTGCAAACTACCTATTTATTTCAATTGAGCTAAATCTCTGAAGTACAATTCAGGGTTCTTCCTGTCAGAGCACTCAGTCAATATATGCACAAACTCTTGATGAGTGGTGATGAGCTCATGTTGCAGAGTCACCATTCCATGATATCACCAATCATGGGCTAAACAATCCAAATGTTATACAACAAATCTGATGGCATCTTCTTCATCCATAAGATGTAATGTCGGGAAGGTATCTGGCTTGTGAATCCAAGCTCTTGGTGTTACTTTATTACTACCATCAAATATGGGAAGTGTTAATTTACTAGTGGCATATTTAAGGTCGCTGCTTTTGTTTCTTGGCCTTCTTTCTTGCCTAACCCTGTTATGATCCCTCTTTTGAGACATAAACCTGTCAAAATTTAGATGTTCCTTAATCTATTGAGGTAATGCATCCCACTTTGTATGCTTAGCCAGGATGTTATCTGTGAATGTTAAATCTTCTTCCTCCTCAACACTTCCTTTCTCTGAATCATTCCTTAGGAAAGTGGGACGTGTAGGCCTTTCAGAAGTACCTGTAGGCACTCTAAGTGCTCTAGGAGATCCAACTGCACTGCCATGTTCTTCCTGTTCATTATTTTGTCCTCTAGGTAGTGACATCTGTTGGATAGCTGTGGTAAGTGTTGAACATATTGAGAAGATGTTGGCATTGTTGTCAAAACCTTTATACTAGTTGCATATCTGTATTGGTTGGATGTTTGTTGGCTATCGGTTAGATATCAGTGTTTTCGTAATATGTAGAATAGATTCAGTACATGTAGTTATTGGGTTATGATGTCAGACATACTTGTTCCTATTATTGGAATTTATCTCTTTGGTACATCTGTATGTTTTGGCGATCGTTGAATCATGAAGTTTTGGTTGGTATTTATTGATTGTTGAGTTTCAGAGTTCTTCCAGGTATCCCTACTACCTAGACATTCTTGTAGTTCATCGGATGTTTTTGGTACAATAGTTATATTTTGTTTCTAGATAGATTCTATTGGGTTTCATCTATCAATTGGTTTAGATGTTTTGTTGATCAAGTCATGGACTTGGTTGTGGTGTTATTTAGGTTCGAGAACTTATCTTCGGTAATTGTGCAATGTAACATGCATATCTTAAGGGTGACCTATCTTTAGGTCTTATGGTAATGTGGTTTGAAGACTTCTTATGTATGACCTATATTTAGGTTTGGTGGTAACTTGTTAAATTAAATTGTAAAATCTTTTGTATTGAAACCGACATGTTTATTGGCTTGGCCGACATATGTAGTTACTTTATCAAATGTATATATAAACGGAGAAATCATTTTGTATCCGATGCATGAGTGTGAGCAAGTGAGACTGAAGGTGATATAGTGCGAACTTGTTTTGGTGAATTTCTGACAGCGAGGTGTAAGCAAAAGGAAGTTGAGCAAAGTGTTACTGTGGTATTGAGAGAAGGCTTAACATAGCGTGTTGCAAAAAATGGGTGTATGTTGGCAGAAGATCTGTACTGGATCTGTTGCTGACAATGATTACTGTGCTATCAACTGGAACTATTTCATTTGTATACGAATGCAATCTTATCAGTTCACATTTTTTTAGTAAGACATCTTTTGTATAAGGGTAGTTAGCTTGACCGACAGTGAGCCAAACAATAGTAAGAAAACTGATAACGAGCCCTTTGTAAAAATCACCTTAGCCTATGTCATCTTAATCGATGTTTTTTTTTGTGAGAATTGATTTCTCCATTGTTTTTCCCATCTTGGGTTTTCATGTTATATCTGGTGTTATGGTGTTCATTGTTCTGGTTCTTTCATGCTTTTAGTAGTCTTAATTATTTGAATGGTTTGTGTATACCGGATCAATAAAAGTTTTACAAAGTGTTTTGGAATAATTGATTCACTCCCCCTCTCAATTATTCGGTCTATTCAACAATTGGTATCAGAGCTTGGTCCCTTGCAGATAGAGCTTAACTGCTTGAGGGAGATCTAGGATGTTTGAATAGATGGAAAGAGAGTACTATTTTGATGAAGATTGGAAGATCATGATGAGCGACATTGAGTGCACTGAATCAGAGAATGAGGATTTGAAAGAAAACCTTAAGGAAGAAAAGGCATTTATCTCAAAGCTGAGGGATTAGATTCAAAAATTCAAAGCAAGGCGCAAGGAAGTAAGTTGGGAATTGAAGGAATCAAAAGAAAAAGTGGCAGATCTGGAAAAGAAACATAGTGATAGTAAAAATATTGAGGAATTTATCGAGGAAGAGTTCAAGCAAAAGATGGAAGATTGGAAGAAGACTGAAGGAGATCTGAAGAACACTATCAATCAGAAAATATAGGAATGGAAAAAAACTGAAGAGAATCTCAAGGACATCATCAATAAGAAGTTAGATGAAAATGAAAAGCTGGATAAGAAATTAAGGACGCTGAGATCCGAAGTGAAGGTTTGTGAGAGCAGTACTATTTTGGAATAACTTTTAGCCTTGCAAAAAAGTCACAAGGATAAGGAAAGATTAGGTTTCACTGGTGAGTGTTCAGATGTGAAGAACAAAGGCAAAGAGAAGGAAGTTGAAGGAAAAACAAAGTCTGAGGTAGCAAGCAAGGTCAAGTATTCAAATACATCTACAAGAAGGCCTTTGGTCAGGCAACCGAATGCTCAAAGTTATTTATCTTTTAACGGTTACTGTTTCATATGCAAGAATTTTGGTCATAAGGTTGTTGAATGTAAGATAAGGAAGGAACAAAAAGTTTAATGCTTTAGTTGTCATAAGTTTGGTCATAAAGAGAATCAATGCAGAAGTCAAGTATTTAATTTGGTTAAGAAAAATGGAATGAACAATATCTTTCGTGGGAATTTCTATGTTTGTCATAATTATGGTCACAAGGCTAATCAATGAAGATCTAGAGTTTAGTTAGTAAGATTAGGACAAAGGAATCTCAATTGTTTCAAATGTGGTCAGACCGTTCATTATGCTAACACTTGCAAATTTGTTGATGCTCCGGTGAAGTCTGTAAATGATAAGAATATTGCAGTTTCAAGTGAATCTCAGCAGACAATCACAGTATGGAAGAAGAATGTTGTTTGTGAAGA
Source organism: Chamaecyparis obtusa (assembly GCA_027943335.1). Lineage (NCBI taxonomy): Eukaryota > Viridiplantae > Streptophyta > Pinopsida > Cupressales > Cupressaceae > Chamaecyparis > Chamaecyparis obtusa. The sequence continues at coordinate 883,613 of BSBK01003015.1, read as the reverse complement.
AAGCCCCGTGGTATGGGATCCTAATACTATCTCTTTTGGTAATTGAGCTGAATGCTTTGGCTCAAAGGGAGTATTAAAATGCTAAATTAGTCACTTCCCCTGCTTTGAAGTGATATCGATTGGAACTAACTTGTCTCCGGTATGTTGGATGGTAAATCAATGATTATATCTATTTTGGTTGATTGATGTGCGCTGTATGGATGGGTTCGGTTAGCGATAATTAATTCTCAGCGAGAAAAAGCAATTATGAAGGATCGTGGGTATAAAGATGAATTTTTGAAATCATTTGTTACTATTGCAAGAAGAAATGTTAGTTTTTCAACAAAGCTTGTGAGAGTTTGAAGGAAAATATTCAAGTGTGAAGATGGAATCTCAATTGGTTGTTCGCATGTAATGACCCTTACCAATAGGATCACTAAAAACCCCCAAATCTGAACCGAGTCAATTTGTCAAACACTTGACATGCACTGAACTATTTGGTTTGAAATGATGTGTTTCAATGTGATTGTTGTTTTTGGGCATCAAAGCAATTGAGATAACAAATCCACAATGTTCAATTGATACTAGACAATGCCAATATGTATATGAAATGCAATGATGTAAGAACAGTACCAAACAAAGATGTATTACAGGGTTGCCAATTACAATATTCAGAATTTCAATGACTTGGCACCTAGGAAATACAATGGACTATAGTAAACAATAATAGAGCCCTTATATCAATGCAAATGCCAATTGAAATATGAAATACTCAGAGTCTGATTACAACAGCGACTGATTCCTAATAATGTATTGACTGTTACAGCAGTGATAGTAATGCAACTCCTTATTACAATTTTGACATCAACATTTACTATTCTTATTGACCAAATACAATGCAAGAACCTGGAATTTTTGATGCAATGTGCTGACTGAATGAGACCAATGCTAAAGACTCCAAATCACACCCTGAACTGCTCCCAAACTGGCCCAGAACAGTGCCGTACCCTGCTGCTGTACCTGACCGTACAGTACGGACATGTACGGCAGTTATAGTAATTCCTTGCAAGTGCTTTGGCTGCCGAAAATGATGGAAACAGAATCGCCTGGGGTTATATTATACCCTCCCAAATGCATAAAAACAATCTCCAAATGGTTATGAAGATATGAATGAAAATGTGTGTCTCAGGCCCTGGTATGAACTTCACAAAAAATGCACTGAATTGTCTCCAAACCTTGTCAAACTGATCCTCCAATGAATTGATGAAATTCTAACCCCTTATGCAATCAATCTCAAACCCTCAAACTGAATACTCAGATAAGTCCAGCATGAAATGGCTAAATACCATCTCCAATGAGCAACCCTTCAGAAGATATCTCACTTCCTCAGTTATGCAAATCCAAGGGAGTTATTGTTCCCAAAGATCAAATGATATTTGTAGACCAAATGGCTACAAATTGCTTCACAATGAAGAAGTAGAAGAAATCCCAAATCCAAGCATGTAGAAATGATAGCCCAAGCCCTCTATTTATTCTTTTTCTTGAGAAGTTACTCGAACTTCTAGAAACATCTAATTATAATGTACTTTATAATAAAATAACATTATAATAATAAAGTACATTTCTCAACTCAAAAATATAACAATGTAGGCCAAGATGTCTCATAACCGAATGTAGGCCCAACTAGATTGAATGTAGGCTCGAACTGGATGTAGGCTCACTTCTGGACGTAGGCTCCACTACAACTGCATGTAGGCCTCAAACTGGATGTAGGCTCTGCCGAATGTAGGCTCTGTCAGCAATAAGCAATCAAATGATCCACACAATGACTCTCTCTCCAAGCTATTTGCCTACAAGAGTCGATGATAGGCAAACCTGTCATGAAAGAACATGTCTCTAGAAAGGGGACATGACATCGCAATACCAGTGCAATTGTGTCGAGGATGCTGAGGAAGATAGAGTTGGAAGAGTTTGATCATGGAAAAATTTGACAGATGGAAGTTGGTTTGTTAGCAAAAGATTTGTAGAGAGTTCATAACTTTGATTTGGATATTTGAGGAGAATTTTCCTGGTTTGATGATAAGGAATTTATCCTATTTCTGCTGAATTGGTTTAGGGATGGAAATTTGGTGTTGGATAAACCCTATGTAGTCACAAAGGAATTAATTGAGGACATCACTGGGTTGTGCAATATTGGAGACCTTCCTGGAAAGAAGACAATAAAGTATAAGGAAGTGCAGGAATTGAATGGTATTGACAGAGATCAGCATTCCCTCTTAATAAGCACATTTTTCGATCTGGTGGTGAGGTATATTGCCTATGGCATCACTTAAAAAGTTTATTTTTGAAATCATGATGGTGCTACATCTGTTGTAGCGGTCTATATTGAACATAAAATGGTTAGGGAAGGTGTTCAGTTTGATCTTTATAAACTATTGTTGGATAATTGTCCTGAGAATGTCAAGATGTCATTGGAAGATGGTTATGGTTTTTAGTTTTGGTTCTTTGGTTATGAACTTAGTGTTCTATTTCTTGAGGTCTCTACTGAGTAGAGAAAACAGAGAGTGGAGGTTCAACATCCCTGTCGGAAAACAAATCTACAGATATCTAGGGTTTCTAGAAAATAGAGAAGATGCTTGCAAGTCACATTTTGCATCATTGCAGATGAACATTTGTTTAGGTTTGGTTGTCTTTGGTGTTGTGCCAGTGAGTATTGTTGAGGAGGGTTCCTCCTCTGGTTTGAAGAGTTTGGATGTCACTGTTGGTGGTTCCCTTCTGGAACCAAAGAGGAGAAAGATCAGTGATAAAGGTAAAGAGATTATTACCATTTTATAGGATGAAGAAAAAGAAGAGGATGAAGAAAAAGACGAGGATAAGAAGGAATCAGAGGAGAAGGAAGAACAAATTGAAAAAGATGTAGTTTCTCCATCATAATCTGGCTGTGTGGATTCTAATGTGGTTTAGTCTATGTTAGAAGATTGTGAGTAGAACAGAGATAGAGGATATGTTGACTGATCACTTGATTAGTAAGAAGATAATTGTTTTTGATATATTAGGTGTTCTACCAGTTGAATTGGTGAAGGTTGTTGAAGCAAGATTGCTACAATATGGTGCATATTACTACACAATCAAAGAGACTATTGAGAAGAAGTGTACTGATGCTAAACAAAGATTATTTAAGATGATCATTGAAACAAGAGATTGCATAGAAGAAATTTTAGACATTGACAGGTATTGTCTTTGGTGGCCTGTTGCTGTTGACAATTTCAAAGGTAGAATTGAGGTCATTGAGGTAGAATTGAATGAGTTAGGCAAGACCTATGATTACTTCAAGGATGGAGGAAAATTGACAATAAAGGTTGGTCAGTTTTAGGGTGAAATATTATAGTTGCAGAGATAGAGAGAAGATTTGGTGAAACTTTTTTGGTTGGTGAAGGACTTGGTTGAAGTCTAGTTAGAGCATGTTTCTAGTATCCTTGCTAATGCAAAAAATAATGAGAATTGTTTGCAATCTCCGAATTGGACTTCATCATTTGACATGCTAGTGGAGCATGACAATTTGTGCGCCCGGATGGGTACTGTTGTGGTTGAGTAGAAGAGGAGGTTTCTAATAATCAAAGAAAGGTATAAGAAATTTTTTACAGTTAGGACTGTTGTCTTTCTTCGATTTTTTGAGTTCTGATGAGTGGCCCTTTTCCATTGTGGCAAAAAAGGGGAGAGAATAAGGAAAAACAAAAACATTAAAGATATATCTAATTCAGGGGGAGATTTTGGAGTTTGATTCTTTTTGGAGTTTTTGTTGTTTTTCCATCAATGTCAATGGGGGAGATTGTTGAACATATTTAGAAGATGTTGGCATTGTTGTCATTGATGTCAAAACTTTTATATTGGTTGCAGATCTGTATTGGTTGGTTGTTGGCAGTATCGGTTGGATGTCTGTTGGCTATCAGTTAGATATCAGTGTTTTGGTTATATGCAGAATAGATTCAGTACATGTAACTTTTGTTAATCCTAACCGGTAACTGAGAGGGGGGTGAATCAGTAAATACAATTTCTATTTTAGTTTATCCTCATATATATATTCTTGCAAATTCAAAAATTAAAAGAATATAACAACACTCATAACAGTAACTGAAATACACAGATCAACACAACATATGTACGTGGAAACCCTCGGTTAGAAGGAGAAAACCACGGTGGGACAGAACCCACAACTTCTCTACTGCAGTAATAAAGATGCCCTGTTAGAGGCTTACAAAGCATTGGTAAGAGTGCTACTTGGTTAAGGGATTTAGTAGAAGACCTGCTAGGCTCTTGACCCTGTTAGGAGTCGCCTTGTAAGAGGACTTTCAACACCAATAAAAATGTTACCTTGTTAAGGGATTTATACAAAAAACTTGTAAGGGTTCACCCTGATTAAGGGATTTAAATATGCTTCACAATTTAAAGCAATGATCTTATGATGACACTTTCTGTCTAATCAAATCATACCTGTTACCCTTTGCTCTGCTTGGCTGTTGAACCTTTCTCTGTCTTTCACCTCTCGTGACTGTGATTCCTCTTAGAAGATTTTGCTCTCCTGCTTTACTTAGCTCTATGCTCTTGATATTTAACAACAATTCTTTTGTGTCCTATGACTTGTATTTATAAGAAATTAATCTTACTAAAAATACATCTCATAGTTCCGCCAAGTTGTAAACTCTCTCATAAATCACACATGCAAAACCCTTGATTAAAAAGCTTGCAAACTGATCCTGAGTTTACCTTGAAACACTTGTAGATAAAGCTAACTCCAGTTCCACTGAAAAAGATAACTCCAGTTTAACTGAAAGCGCTTCGTATAATCCGGTTCGGATTATCATGCACTTAACCGGTAAAGAGCTTGTACTCAGTTAGTCATCTTTTCCCTTTGTGTTTCCCATGACCGGTTGGAAAAACCTAGGCTAGTATAAGCGTGACCGGTTAAAGTACACTACTTCCTTATTTAGTCTACCGGTTCACAATTGTGAGTATCGGTGTGATGTACCAGTGTTCCGGTGGGATTGATGTTTGCCTATGACTTTACCAATGACAACTCAGTTATGTCAACAATCTTCCCCTTTGGCATTGGTGGAAAAACATATCAATACATCACCTGTAGATCTCCTTGTCTACCTAGAGCCTATTTTGACACACATTGTCTGTTATCTCTTTCTTCTCAACTCTTTCATCTGCTACTTTCATCTACGTTGATCTTCTTTGTATCTGATCTTCTTCCTTCTCTGTATTTGATCTTCTTCCCCTTTTTGCCTCCACAGGTCAAAGGGTTGTTACTTCTTAAATGTTTTTATATCATAACTGTAACTTATTGAAGATATCCTTATATATTTTCTTTGCAGAATCAAGGAATGGCTTCCATATACTTGTTACATGATCCAAGTTCTTCTTTGCTGCTTGCAGTGAGACAATTATATTTTCCATGTCTTCCACTGTTTTATAATCAGGTTCCTTGATCAGTCTATCCGCATCAGTTTCTGTTGTCTACATTAGATCAAAAGTTGGTGCAAGGAACAACTGGAATCCAATAAGATCTTGAATTCTTTTTGTCTTTTCTTCAAATGCCTTCCTTAAGATGAGAGCAAGACTTGTTAGCTCCTGGCTATATTTAGTTGCAGAAGAGTTCTTCACATCAAACTTAGATGATAGAACATTTATCTCTTCTGTAGTCTTGGTTGTTCTCTTAGTTATATCTTTAACAAAGTCTTCAAAGTTTGAAGTCCTTGCTATCAATCTTCCTACATCCTGTATTTGTTGATGTAGTTCCCCGGTGCTTGTAGATACAGTGATTTTCAGTTGTTCAACCTATTTGTGAAGAATTTCTACTCGCTTCTTCTCATAGTGATCAATGAAAATTGTCTCCAGGTCGGTGACATCTTCCCCAATCGCTTGTGCTAGATTCTCCAATTGATCAATTACAGGTTCATCCTCATCTATATCTATATTTGGTACAAAATTGTACAAGATGTTTCTTACACTAGAGAGAACCATATCTTGTTTTCTCTTAGTGAGCTCTTTTAGTTGTCTCGTTGACATCTTGCTTATGTCAACCTCTGTTTCATTAACTTTACTTTTCTTTGCTTCATAATTTGTTGCAAAAGTTAGTTTTCTCTTTAGCGAAGATGTGCTAGGAACATTTACCGGTTCCTCCTATTTACTCTCTTGTACAGGTTGTTCTTTTGCAGGCTTCTCCTATTCTGTATTAATAGGCAACTCCTGTTGTTGAGGTATCTCCTCTTGTCGTACCTCCTTTTCTTGATGTACTTCCCCTCCTGGTTGTACTTCTTCCAGATGGACTTCTTCCAGTGGTTGCTCTGTTTGTTGCTCCTCAACAACCTGTTGATCAATCAAAGCAGTTTCTTCTTTATCTTTTCCTTTTTCAGTAGTCATCTTTTCTGACGACTCTCCTTGTACTAGATCTTTTGGTTGAACTTGTTCTCCCAGATTTACCTGTTCACTAGAAGTGAACTGTTCAAGTGGAACTTCCTTTGCACTAGTTGAAGATTGTTCACCAGCTATGAATTGTACCAGTGGTACCAATACTCTTTTAGGTTCGTCTTGTGAGATCCCCTGTGGACCTGTTGATTGAAGAGTGTTGAAGTCATATTTTTGCCAAAAATTCAGTGAATCTTCAAACACATCTTTTTCCAGTCCGTTAATAATCTTTGCAACCCTGTTATTTGTGTCCAAATTCAGTGACACTACTTCCATCTGAAGTTTTATTGTCTTATCATTGAGGCCTGCTCTTACTTGTGTCAAAGTCTCTTTTATGATCTTATTATTTGATGCTAAACCGGTTCTCCATTTAGCCATTAGCCTTTGATTCAATTCAGGCAGAAACAGAGGCCTGTAGTCTCTTGGACTTCTATTGAAATCTTTGACTGGGGAAGCAAGTAGGGTTGGTGGGGTGAGATCACCACCTGTGTCTCCAGTGATATCAACAATGACCAGTTCTGTTGAAATCTTTGCCTTGACCAGAGTCTCAACTCCTAGTATGCCTTTTCCCTTTCCAGTGTCAATCATCGGTGGCTCTGTGGTCTTCTGGCATTCTGCCTCTGCTTGATGTTGTTGCTGGAGATCATTCGTCCATGTTGCAACTCCTTCATACACTTTATCCACTTCTCCAATCAGCACCTGACTAATTCTCTTTCTTATCTTGAAACTCTGTTTATGCAGGTCAGCTTGATTGGTTGCCTCTTCTAGTGTAAGATGATTTTGAACGTCAAGTAGAGCCCTTATCCTTAGCTCTCTTTCTTTATCTATCAAAGACTTCCATCTTCTTTCTATTATCTCCAGTAGATCATCAGGTATTACTTTGTGAAGTTCAGTGGGAGTATAATTGAACTTGTAGAGACAGTAAACTACAACATCTTCCATTTTTCTCTTATCTTCTTCGTTACTCAGTTCATATCTCCTTCCAACTGCTCCCAATCCACCTGACTCCTTTATTCCTTCAACCACTTCATCAATGGTTGGTTTTCTTCCTCTTGGTGCACGCTTTTTCACCGGTTTCCCAGTCTTTCTCTTTCTATGAAGAGTAGTTGTCTCTTCAGTTTCTGTTTCTTCCGGTTCTTCTCCTTGTGCACTGGATGCCTGCTGAGTCCCTTTTCTTTGAACCTTGGGTTCTTCTGCCACTAGTTTCTTCCTCCTAGGTGTAGGAGTCCTTTTTACGTACACCTTTTTCGGTTCCTTTACTGATGTCTTTTTCTTCAAATTTTCCTGAATCTCTTCATAGGTGCCAAACCGATATGTAGAGAGATTTAGGTCACTATCTTGTAGTGCATCAACATATGTGTTAGCTACCTTGGTAGAGATCTCAATTCTGAGCTCCGGTGCATACTTTGTTCTTGGCTCCACAGCTTGGATCATACAATGATCGGTGCTTACTAGAAAACACACCTCATCCTTGTATTGTTCAACAATGGCCGAGGGAATTCTTTCCCTGTTATGCATTCTTAGTTGAAAGACTTCAAAATAATCGGTCATAATTTTATTGAACCGATTTCCTATGTTATTTGCCAGTTCTCCTATTTGTATCATAACTGGTTTATCTTCTTGCCATGTAACCTTTCCTATGCCTGGAAAGAAATTTTGATAGTAGAAAAAAAAACATACCACCAACGTTCCAAATTTAAGAAATTTCTTCTTTACTAGACCAAACTTCTTCAGGTTTTCGAAGATCTACCCTCTCAACATAGCGCATATATCATATTGTGCATTATGATGCATGATCCTATGCGCGACGTGTATGGCTCCCCCCGGTACGCTGTTTAGGTTGCTTGACTGGTAGATTTTGTAGCCGATAACCGCTGATGCAAACTGAATGCCCTTGTCTTCGATGTCGTTTATAGTCATCAACCGACTGTCAGACCTTGACTTTTTCAACCTTGTGACTTCTGCATTGGCTATCGTTCTTAGGATAAGAGCTTCCCCTTTGTCATTATACCCAGTCACCCTTCGCAAATCTTCTTTGGTTATCGGTGTGACTGCGCCTTTCGCAAGCCACATTCCTAGTTCGTGAACTTTGCTCAGAACCAGTCTGATCCAATCCGGTCGAAACATGGTTGGATATATCACTCCATTAATCAATCCTGATGACTCAAGCTTCGCGTATTTAGATTGAAGCTTTCCATCTTCACAGAGTGAAAGGTATTCAGTCTGGATGAATGTTTCACCCAGTTCTTCTTGCTTGCTGTGGATGAACGTTGTAATGTCTTTAGTCATCAAAACTCCTTCAGGCATTAACGATAGAGCTCCTGCCATATCATTTTGTCGGTTTTGTTCGCATTTCCTTGGTTGCAATGTCAACACTTTCCTGTCCAATTTACATGTCAGACCGGTGACCACTTCCCGGTTGCACTTCTTGACTGCGTGAGATCACAACTCACCAGTTCCACCGAGAACAGTAGGCTAGTTACATGTTCCCCTTTAAGCCCTTGGGCTTAATTTGATGAAGAGATATCACCATCTGCAGATGATGACCTTACCTCGGATTTTTCCTCAGCTAAACTCTTTGTCCCTTTTACTAACCAGGTTTGCTTTGCTTGCTTTTTGGTCTCTTTCTTCAAGTCTCCTTCTTGTTGGGTGACAAGTTCTTCTTGACTGGTTTGGTTGGACCTTTTCCTTTGTTAGTCGGCCAGTTTTTGCAATTCTTGGCCAGATGCCCAATCTTGTTACAATTGTAACAAGCCATTCCGATTCCTCTCCATGGATTGACCCTTCTTTCCCTGTCCATGGGTGAGTGACATCCAGAGTTCCTATGGCCAGATGGCCCGCAGGTAGCACAATTGGATGTGGTCCGGTTAACATTCCTATTATGGAATACCGGTCTTGGTGGAGATTTGAATGCCATGGTTTTGGACCTGCATTCTTCTTCTTTGTGTCCAAACTTGTTGCATGAATAACAATAGCCCTTGAAGCTTCTCCTGCTTCCACTGGACACACTGTTGGATCGTGACCTACATTCAAAGGTCCTGTGACCATACTTGTAACAGCTGCTGCAGTAACTGTTAGAAGTAAATGGTTTTATCAGTGCATTTCTGCAGTCATTGGTTTTATGACCTGGTTTGCCACAATGTTTGCAAGAGGGTTTGAAGGTCTTCTTTCCTTTATCTTCTGAAGGTTTCTTCTTTTCCATCTTGCCTTGCTTGTCTCCAGAGGACTCACCGGTTTCTTTGCTGCTTTGACTGATGTACCCAAGTCCTGTGGGATCCTTGTGCTTTCTTTGAGCCCTCAATTGCTCGTCAAGCTTCTCTGAGCTTTCATTGTACCTTCTAAGTGTCTCATTTCTTTCTTCAAGAGTTTTCAACTGTTCCTTTAGTTGATACAATTCAATAGCCAACCTTTTGCATGCATCAACTATATCATGCAAGTGCTTATGCATAATTACATTCTCTTGACTTATGCTTTGCATGTCTTCTTGAAGTTGTAATACAAGAACATCACTTTCTCTCACCGCATCTTCTGCCAGATTTCTTGTTCTTTCAGAGGTCACTAGTGCTTTTATGACACTGTTCCTTTCATCTTCATCTTTTCTTTTGTCTTCAATGATTTCAGTCATTCTCAAAGCATTACTTTCCTACTCCCTTTTCAGATTGGAGATCTGATCGGTTAGATTCTGATTTTTCTCCATAAGATCAAAGACTGCCTCTTCTGCTTCATCAGATCCACTTAGCCCAGAGAGTTCCTCAATTGTTTCATTACTTTCAGTCAGTTGTAGAGCCAGCTCTTTTCTCTTTGCAAGAAACCTCTTCAGTCTATTCTCAAGAGAGGCAATCATGTCATTGGCTTCCTCAAGCTGCTTTTGATACCTGTAACCCTCCATGACCTTTACTCAAGCGGTTAAGCTTTATATCTTTGAGAACCAAGGCTCTGATACCAATTGCTAATCCTAACCAGTTACTGAGAGGGGGGTGAATCAGTAAATACAATTTCTATCTCACTTTATCCTCATATATATATTCCTGCAAATTCAGAAATGAAAAGAATATAACAACACTCATAAACAAAAATTGAAATACACAGGTCAACACAACATATGTACATGGAAACCCTCAATTAGAAGGAGAAAACCATGGTGGGATAGAACCCACAACTTCACTACTGCAGTAATAAAGATGCCCTGTTAGAGGCTTACAAAGCATTAGTAAGAGTGCTACCCGGTTAAGGGATTTAGTAGAAGACCTGCTAGGATCTTGACCCTGTTAGGAGTCGCCTTGTAAGAGGAATTTCAACACCAATAAAGATGTTACCCTATTAAGGGATTTATACAAAGAACCTGTAAGGGTTCACCCTGATTAAGGGATTTAAATATGCTTCACAATTCAAAACAATGATCTTATGATGACACTTTCTGTCTAATTAGATCATACCTGTTACCCTTTGCTCTGCTTGGCTGTTGAACCTTTCTCTATCTTTCACCTCTCGCGATTGTGACTCCTCTTAGAAGATTTTGCTCTCTTGCTCTACTTAGCTCTATGCTCTTGATATTCAACAACAATTCTTTTGTGTCCTATGACCTGTATTTATAAGAAATTAATCTTACTAAAAATACATCTCATAGTTCTGCCAAGCTGTAAACTCTCTCATAAATCACGCATGCAAAACCCTTGATTAAAAAGCTTGCAAACTGATCCTGGGTTTACCTTGAAACACTTATAGATAAAGCTAACTCCAGCTCCATTGAAAAAGCTAACTCCAGTTTAACTGAAAGCGCTCCGTATAATCCGGTTCGGATTATAATGCACTTAACTGGTAAAGAGCTTGTACTCAGTTAGTCATCTTTTCCCTATGTGTTTCCCATGACCGGTTGGAAAAACCTAGGCCAGTATAAGCGTGACCGGTTAAAGTACACCACTTCCTTGTTTAGTTTTCTAGTTCACAATTGTGAGTACTGGTGTTCCGGTGGGATTGATGTTTTCCTATGACTTTACCAATGACAACTCAGTTATGTCAACAATTTTTGGGTTATGATGTCGGACGTACTTGTTCCTATTTATCGAAATTCATCTCTTTGGTACATTTGTATGTCTCGGTGATCGCTGAAGCATGAAGTTTGGGTTGGCATTCGTTGACTTCTAAGTTTCAAAGTTCTTCTGGGTATCCCTGCTACCTGGACATTCTTGCTGTTCATTAGATGTTTTTGGTACAACAGTTATTTTTTTTTTCTGGTCAGATTCTATCAGGGTTCATCTATCGATTGGCTTGAAAGTTTTGTTGATCAAGTCATGTACTTGGTTGTGGCATTTTGCTAGTTCCAAAATTTACTTATCTTTGGTAATTGTGCTATGTAACGTACATATCTTAAGGGTGACCTATCTTTAGGTCCTGTGGTAATGTGGTATGAAGACTTTTTATGTATGACCTATAGTTAGGTTTGGTGGTAGCATGTTAAATAAAATTGTAAAATCTTTTGTATTGAAGTCAATATGTTTTGTGGCTTGGCTGACATATGTAGTTACTTTATCAGATGTATATTTAAACAGAGAAATCATTTTGTATCCGATGCATGAGTGTGAGCGAGTGAGAGTTGAAGGTGATATAGTGTGAACTTGTTTCGGTGAATTTCTAGCAGCGGTGTGTAAGCAGAAGGAAGTTGAGAGAAGTGTTACTATGGTATGTAGAGAAGGCTTTACATATTGTGTTGTAGAAATTTGGTGTATGTTGGTGGAAGATCTATATTGGATCTGTTGCTGGCATTGATTACTGTGCTATCAACTCAAACTGTTTCATGCATATGCATATGCAATATTATCAGTTCACATTTTGTCTGTAAGACAACTTTTTTTAATACATCTTTTGTATAAGGGTAGTTAGCCCTACCGACAGTGAGACAAACAACTGTCAGTAAACTAGCAGTGAGCCTTCTTGAAAAACCACTTTATCTTGTGTCACCTTAACCAGTGTTTATTTTCATGAGAATTAGTTTCTCCGTGGTTTATCCCATCTTGGGTTTAAACATTATATTTGGTGTTATGGTGTTCATTGTTCTTGTTCTTTCATGCTTTTATCAATCTTAATTATTTGAATGGTTTATGTGTATACTAGATCGGTGAAAGATTTAGAAAGTGTTTTGGAATAATTGATTCAACCCCCTCCCAGTCATTCGGCCTATTCAATAGTAAATTGTTGCAGAACATTGGTAACCTATTGCTGTTCTGCTGCGAGACCTTTGAAAATATCCATGACCTCTTTGTCCTCATTGTTGCCTACATTTCTACGTGGACTACCACCTCTCCTGTCACCCATTGTATCTAGTTGTGTTTCCTGTAATTGTTCAACCTGTTGTTCAGTTCTCTTGCAAGTATAATACCTGTGAGGAACAAAACCCTATGGCTGCATATAAAACCCAACCCTATAGGATGGCAGGAAATCGCTTTGATACCATTGTGATGACCCTTGCTGGCTAAACCTCTATCCAACTGGCAACTGACTAGTTTGGTTTTTGAAGAATTTGCATTTTGTTTTGTATTTTGAGATTTTATGCCTCTTTTGATTTTTTTGAAAATAAGAGCAATACATGAAATGCAATCTAACACTTGCAAATTCATGGTAGAGATTATCTTATTTCATTAATGGATAATAACAATGCATGCAATTGCAATTATTATATTGAAATGAAATTGTAGCTTATAGAGGAACTTGGAGACCAATTGCAGCTTATATGAATTATGGACATGAGTTCATTATAGACCTAGAGGCGATTTTTCTTGGAGAGAGTTATCATGACTTAGTCTATCCTTGGAGGAGCATTCTCAGTCCCCACTCTTGGTTTACTCGATAGATTTATCTTCTAGCAGGAGATGTTCATTGGATTAGTTCCTAGTTTTGGGATTTTTAAAAAGTTTTCTCTTCCTTGGTTAGAGAGGCTTACATCCATGTTGGTTGGGTTTTGTTAATGCTTTCATTTGGGGAGGTAAAGGAGATCATACTTGGCACAACTTAGCACTTGGTGGTGGTGGCCAGAATGCCTTTAAAATCACCATTCGAGGCTAATAATCCACTAGACACACAATTTTGAGGTGATAGGAAGCACCAAATGCTGTACGATTAGTCCTAGAGGCCAAACATCTTGCCTTGAAGTCTCATGTGGACTTGGTGTAGAGGACAGCTGCCTCAAAAATGCCACACAATATGTCTCTAGAGGCGATCTCTTATTATTGGCTGCCTATAGCTATTCTCTGCATTTATTCTTCAACTTGATTCAAATAGCTCCCTATAACTATGTATTTAAAGCACAATTATGGCCCCTGTGTGTAGCCATCACAAAATTGAAACCTTTAATGGATCTTCCACCTTTTGAGAGTGCCAAAACCCTGAAGAAATTTCATTCTCCAAAGCTCAAAAATGAAATCCTTGCTCAATTTCTAGAGACTTCTCAAAATAAAGACAAAATCATCAATAGCATAATGGATTGATTTTCACCTCTTGGCTTTTATGTTTCCTTCATACAAATCAATCCATGGAGCTTCACTTACAAGTTTCATTAATAACTTAATGCATTTTCTTTTGTTTCATAGTTGACTTTTATAATATTAATTTATGTCCCCCTTGGTTTAGGTGCCCACTTTCATAACATATGAAATGCTCATTAATGAAGACTTGGCCCATTACTTTATAAACTTTATAATAAGCCTTTTATAATATATTATTAATAAAGTGTAACTTTATTAATAATTAAATAAAATGAGCTCAAGCTATTAAATCTCCTCCAATAAGTCAACTAGGAATCTAGATATCCACTATAAATGCCAAATGTCCAAGTGCCTTGCCAAAAGTGATAACTGAACGAAATCGGCTTACTATAAATAGTAAGTCCCTCAAACTGAGCCAAGCAACAAATGCAAAGGCCTAGACCTAAATCCAACTAAGATATGATGAGAAGTGATATCCCCATTGCTCGGGGAACAACTATCCAAGGACCCTCAAACCAAGTACACTATCTCACGAGGGTCGAAATGATGGGCTAACCCCTCAACAATTGATACTGACTAGAAAGGGGAGTTTACAAATAACTGGCAAGCAAAAGATATTGAGGCTTGAATTTAAAGATTCTTACATCAAGAAGGTACATTCTTGTACATCATGGTAAACTTTATTTCATTTGTTGGTGAAGCAAGTTCCTCCATCTAAATTGAGAAACAAATCTTTTTGGGTTGATTCTAGAAAGGAATTTAGGATAGGAGTTATTGGCAGATTCAAGGATATAAAAAATGCTAGTATACTATATTAAGGACTCTTAAGACTTTGTGTGCTTCGTTGGATGTGAGTTCTCAATTCTTGAATCTTGAAGACCTATAGTGAGACTTGTCTTTGTTTGGTGAAGTTTCTTTACCTATAACCTTTTTCCGTGGACGAATTTGGTCATTTGCAAGCAAACAATAGAAGATTGAATGAATCATATTTTTGTTTTCTATAAAGCAGGATTACATGTATATGTATGTGCATAATCTTAGATCCAAAATCTAGATAGCCAACACTAGTGTCTATGTCGAATGTAGTTGGCTATGCTTAGTAAGGGAAACCAACAATTTGAATTGTACTAAACATGGATGGTAGCGTCAATTGGTGTCGGACAAGGATCTTGCTGATGTGAGTTTTGTTCCACTACAACATACAAAATCAAATACTTAGTAATCCAAGATGAAATACCAAATCTCCAACTCTCTCTTGAATAAGGATGCTCATATGCTAAACAGTGTATTTGGATTGTGTGATCAAATGAGACAACCTTAAGGTTTCTTCTTTATTGTGGACTTTCACTCAGTTTTATGATGTGATAAGTTGGTTATCACAAAGGGACTTACGCTATTCATTCAATGGATATCAACTAGAATTTAACTTCTTCCAACTACTTCAAACTAAATAACTTGCAAAGGGATAAGGGTTTAGAAATTCTCTCTATCTCTAAAAATGTAATGAAATGTTGATGATGGGGTGAGCCTCTAACCAATCCTTGCTTCGCCGTGTCAACTAAGCATAGGAGGGTGCTATCTTCTATACATGCAAGATTGATTTTCACATTGTCAATATTCATCCAAATACCCTTGAAGGCACAATCTAAATGAACATCTCCAATAGAAGTTAAACACTTGCAATTTAGGCCCAGATCTAACCTTGCACTGTTACTTAGAATCAATAAGTACCAAAAGGCATGGACACTAGCTTCACCACTAATCACCATTCAACAATATCTTCCATTCATCTACTTCTACTATTACTTAACATGAAATAAAATCTTAAATGAGGAATTGAAACCATGCAATACTTCAAAGCAACACAAGTAATCCACCATGAAGACCAACAATGAATCAACAATTAGTTTGATAGCATTATGGAAACAATTTCACCAAGTCTCCCCCTCTACTCTCCAGCTAATCTCCTCTCTAATGAATCTTAATGTCTAACCCCTTACAAATGAGAAGGCCTTGGCCTTTTATAGTTGTCCAATTACAATGAAGGGCCAAGATCAATTCAAGATCGAGGGCCAAGATTTACCCATTACAAACCCTAATTAGGGTTACCACACTATCATCCAATTACACGAAGGCACCACTCTGTGGGCCAATAAGAAAATTACAATGCTCTTGAGAACCAATGAGAAAATTGTACACTTGGCATAAGATGATTGAATGTGCTTGGACACATGTAACTAGAATTTTTTGATAGGTAAAAGACAAGTGGGCGCCACCTCAACATCCTTATCTTGTAGACTTGATCAATCTTCTTGTGATAAGAAAATATCTTTTGATACTCAACATTATCACGCCTTCGATTGTGATGGCATATTCCCAAATTGATTCATCTTCTCAAAATTTCTCCATTTTCACTCTTGGAAATTTTCTCCTTGCCATGATTTGAACTTAATTATACTTGCAAACTTGATGTATCTTTTGATGCCTTGACCTCGATCTTCTTGAGGTGATGAAGTCCTTCATGCAACTTGGTAGTACCTTGGTAGGAGTTTGGTTGCAGTCTGGTGGCACCTTGACAGTGGGAGTGTAGTGCGGTCAGGCCATTGGGTATGGCATTTACAGTATCACAAGTTCATTCCTGTATGGCTTCCATGGCTTCTACATCATAATTTGACATGAAATCTCTATTTTTTGGCTTCTCTAACATTATTCTTAGCATCTTAAAAGATCATGAAAATGCTGTGCACCATAGAGTTTTCTACGGTTTTGAAGGTCTCAATTTGGTCTGGGCGACAGGGGCTTTGCCCCTCAACCCCACCCTGTCTCGTGACAGAGAGCACACCTTACACACTTCCCCAAGACCTTGTGAGGGTGATGCCCCTCAAACCCACTAGGGGGTGCTTCCCTAGACCTCCAAAAGGGGTGCTGGCCCTTGACCCCCATTTGATTTTTGAAGTACACTACAACCTTGAGTTTGCACAGTACAAGTCATTGTCTACGCTCTTTCCATTGGTCTTCCCAAATATTATTTGATGTATGCTTGTCTGGTAGAAGATGACTTTTTCTTTTGTGAGGGATGATGTAGTTAGCATACAATGCCTAGTGTTATTTTGTACACAATAAAATCCATAATTGAATCAAGAATATTACCATGGATTGTGGAAATCTGATAGTATTAAAGTATTAATTGTCCATATTAAGTTGGTTGTAACTCTTGGATAGTTATGTGTTAGTTGGTTGATGGTTGTGTTCCTCTTGGCAATCATTGGGTCCTTTAAATATGTTGTGTACTGTCAAGGAAAGGAGTATGGTATGTATAGTCGGGTGAACTAGAATCCTTGGCTGACCATCTTTGGTCTTCTTCCCTGTAATATTTTCATGAGTAAATAAAGACATTTTATTCCTGTATCTGATACGCACTGCCATCTTTATTATTATTTCATCTATGTAATTTACCAAGTATGACAGTAAACGGACCTCTTCACATAATAGCACTGCCAAGATAAATTAGAAGTGACTTTAACTCCATTGGACAAATGCTTTCTATAAATATGGAGAAGGATACTTTTACAATTGAGAGCTATAGTTCTATTTTGCATTGTTGAAAATTGAAATAATATAATATTCACATACCAGAAATAAATTTGTTTGGTTTCTATCTTCATGTAGACAAGTTTTCAGATTGTATGATTCATGTGCATTTCTGAGAAATTCATCAGTTAGGAGTCAGGATATGAAATTGAACAGAAGTTTTCTTTATCGATAGCCTCCAAAAGCTTCTCGAACTCTAATAGATTTTTGTGATTTATTATAGACTAGTTTTATTTCATAGACTCTCCACCTAAAGTGCAGTTCATTGTTTCAATTACATTTTTCTGATTTCATGACAGTTAATGTCCATGAAGTGGAGGCCTTGTATGTACTGTTCAAGAAATTGAGCAGTTCTATTATTGATGATGGACTTATTCACAAGGTATTAGCTATACTTATTCTTTTCAAATATGTTGCCTTTAAAAATGAATGGATCAAATAACAAATCTCATCAACAGCCTTATCAATTGCATTCTTTCTAGGAAATTGTATGTACCAAAATTTTCATTTTGCAGAACCATTTGTGTCTGTTGATGAACATATCTCCTACCTCTTAAGTGTGTACCATTGCATTTCAACTGTTTCCAATCTTGGCTTGCTGCTTTTATACTGTTTGTTGGCTCTTGTGCACATTTGACCTTGTTAATTAGTTTCATGTGCTCACCTTTTTATTCCCTCATCTTCTAAAGCTGACTTAGTCTACTTGATTGTCATATGATAGTTTGTCTTCACAAAGCCTTAACTTTCTCATTTGGAGTGCATTCTATCTTTGTTCAAAAACATAGACTTGGCAAAAACTTATTGAAAATTTTGGACATTGACTTGGGTATACTTCATAGTCTTGGCAAGTTGCCAAGTACTTGCCAATGATTTCCTATGGTGAGTTTTTGTGCATTTGACTTGCAGAGATTTTATTTGAAATTGGTGAGTACTTGTTAGGTATTGACCTAGCTTTTAACCTTTGACCCGCGTTGTGTTTATAATGGGCTAAAAAGATGAAAAATAAAAAAATCCATAGAAAAATGGGGGTTTCTGTTTTTATAAGCAATATTTGGCGATGTTGAACATGCAGCAATACTAGAACATTCTAGGGATAATTGGAAGGATTTTTAGGGGATTTGATGTAATGTCTCATTTTGACAAGCTTGAGAAAACTAAATATTTAATTAATTATTTACTTTGATTTAATTAAATACTTTATTATGTGTAATTAAATGAGCCTCCCACTACTTTTTAATAGCCTTCTGAGAAACTCTTTGAATTCTCCTTTTCACATTCCCTTTCTTTTTTTTCATATTCACCTTTCTTTTTAATTTAACTTCAACTTGGGGAATAATAAAATGGCCCTCAGTGACATAAAAAATGGTCATTTAAAACTTGGGAATTAATGACCTTATTAAATAATTAAAACATAATTTTAATTATTTAATTATTTTCTAGGCTAGGTAAATTGGGGCCAGATAAATAAGGGTTTGAATAAGCCACGCTGAATGCGTGCTATTGTGTCCTAGTTTAACGACCACAAATTGTTTATTTCAATGTTTACAATCACTTAAGAAAGTTTGAAAACTTGTTTTCCCACTAATGAAAGTGAAAAAAATGAAAAAAATCAATCTTCAGGGGTTTATGGGAAAAACACATGGCCAGTTTGAAAACAAACACTATTTTTTTAATTCGAATAAATCTGGGTTTTGGTCAGCTTGACCTGGCTTTGATTGTGTTTGACCAGTTTATTGAAAAAACTGAGTGATGTGTCAGAATGGTACAACACAGCATTGGGTACATTTTAGTAGTTTAACCAGTTGTAATTTGTGTGTTTTGTTGCTGTCTATTAGTTGACAATACTAAGCCAATGGATTGGATTATTGGCCTGTTGAATAAGAGATTCTGTCCATTGAAAAGTGGAAAGATCTGCTAGCTCCCAGAGTAGCTCACAATATGAACCAGTGTTACAAGACTTGCCTAGACTCAATAAGTCCCAGGGCAGGTAGAGAAAATTGAGGCCCAGGGACTTGGGACCCAAATACCCAACAATTATGGTCAATCCTGGTAAGCCTGCCGTATTTGCTGAAACTGACATGTCATGTTGCTGAGACTCAACCAATTCAAGTATAAAAAGTAAAAACTGAAAAATCTCAAAGGTAAAAGTGTGAAATTCAAGCATTTTTTGGAGGGTTTGGAGGTTGATTTATTTTTTATTTCTACCATATCAGCTACTTGTTTTGCACTGTTTGTGCACGTACTTGGGGGTTGCAGAGATTTGCATAATGCTCATTCATTGCAATCATCCAAAACATTTTTTGACACCCCTATAAAGCATCAACATCTTTCAACTTACTTCACTGATTTCATACTTATTTTCCTATTCCTGCACTTTCGTACCCTCAAAAACAGTTTTATTTTCTGCATTTCTTGTCACTGTTCTTTTGCATATCATTTATCTTAATTCCTTTTTCAATTTCTAGTGTCTTTTACCTTATTTCATTTTGTTTTCTGTACTTTTTATATTGCATTCATTTTCAAGCTGCAATTTAGTTTTGCATTTTCAATCTAGACATTATACTTTCACAGTTCCAACTTTTATGGCATTTTGGCAACATTTTGTCATGTCCCCATTTTGGCTGACATCGTTTGGCATGACGGATTTGCCTATCATCGACTCTCGTAGGCAAATGGTTTGGAGAGAGGGTCATTATGTTGATCATTTGATTGCATATTGCTGACAGA
This sequence comes from Chamaecyparis obtusa, assembly GCA_027943335.1. Taxonomy (NCBI): domain Eukaryota; kingdom Viridiplantae; phylum Streptophyta; class Pinopsida; order Cupressales; family Cupressaceae; genus Chamaecyparis; species Chamaecyparis obtusa. The sequence goes on along the minus strand of BSBK01003015.1, from coordinate 863,367 downwards.
GCCTACATTCGGTAGAGCCTACATACAGTTTGAGCCTACATCCAGTTGTAGTAGAGCCTACGTTCAGTCTTGAGCCTACATTCGGTTGTAGTTGGGCCTACATTCAGTTATGAGCCTACATTGTTATAATTTTGAGTTGAGAAATGTACTTTATTATTATAATGTTATTTTATTATAAAGTACATTAAAATTGGATGTTTCTAGAAGTTCTAGCAACTTCTCAAGGAAAAGAATAAATAGAGGGCTTGGGGCTTCATTTCTACATGCTTGGATTTGGGATTTCTTCTACTTTTTCCTTTGTGGAGCAATTTGTAGTTTTTGGTCTGCAAATTCTATTCGATCTTTGGGAACGATAACTCCCCTAGATTGGCATAACTGAGGTAGTGAAATATCTACTGAAGGGTTGCAAATTTGGAGTTGGTACTCAGCCATCTCATTGGTACTTCATTGAGAATTTGATGTAAGGGTTTGTTTGTGATTGAAACAGCATTTTAGGAGGCATTTTTAGTAGGGCCGAAATTATAGGAGGCAATTTTTAGCAGGTCCGAAATTATAGGCGGCCGTTTTTAGCAGGTCCGAAATTATAGGAGGCCGTTTTTAGCAGATTCGAAAAAGCAGTCTGAAAAAAGCAGACCCGAAAAAGCAGTCCAAAAAAGCAGACCTGAAAAATTGATATTGAGGGTTTGTAATTGTTTGGAATAAGGGTTCTGAATTCATCATTGCATTGGTGAATCATTTGGTGAAGAATTGGAGATCATTTTGGTACATTTTCAGTTCAGTCATACCAGGGTTTGGATCTATATTTTTGCTCATATCTCACAAACCAAGTGGGGTTTGATTTTATGCATTGGAGGGGTTATATATTAACCCTAGGCGTTTCAGATCATACCATTTTCGGCACCCAACACCTTGCAAATTATTTTATAGCAGGGCCGTACATGTCCATACTGTACGGACTGGTACAGTACAGGGTACAGCAGTAATCAGAGGGGCAGATCTTGGTCCAGTTCGGGTTGCAGCTCGTGTGTTAATCCATCAGCAGTCAGTCAACAAATAAGTGCAGCATTCCAGGTTCTTTCATGTTGATTTTTGATGTCAAAATTGTGTAAAAATTGCATACATTTTCAGTCATTGTCATAACAGTCCAGCATATGTCATAAACAGTCACTGTTATCAGTTGAAATCAGGGATTTGTAATTTAGATCATCATAGTTAATGTATGTTGAAAGACTATCAAATTGGTGCATTGTTAAGGTCTCAAACTTGCATAGTTACAATTGTCAATTCATTGCAATCTTTGGAAGTAGACAAATCTGAAAGTTGTAATCAGACATTGCTATGTATTGTAATTGGAATGGTATAAACATAAGGTGCATTAGAGTTCACTGTTTATGTGTGACAGTCCCTACATTTAGTGTCATTATTCAGTGATTGTAAACAGTCCATTGTATTCAGACTTTGCTATACAATTGCCTTGGATTGATATAATGGTTAAGGTGCATTGCTAGGGCATTGCCTTGTCATAAATCAGCGCTCATAAGTAATAGTTTGTATACAGTCCATGAAATCTGAACATTGCAATCAGAATTAGTGAAGTTCATTGTTGCTCAATTGTATTACATTTCAGTATTGGTATTGTTATCTCAATAACATTTGGTGCCCAAAAAACAAATATCAATCTGAACATATCATTTGAAACAAGATCATTCAATGCATGCCAAGTGTTTGACGAATTGTCTCAGTCCAGATTTGGGATTTTAGTGATCCTACTGGTGGGGGTCATTACACATTTGCATCAAAATTTTCAGCTTAACTACATAGTTCTTGCATCATGAGGGCATTTTGCATCTCTTAGGCATTGGTCTGACTTGCATATTGATTGGATATATGATGAGATCACTTACACTAGTTTAAGGCATAACAGATTAGATTGTGGCGTTCTAGTGGCTCTCTAGCTTTTATGTTAGTTTGCATTAAGTATCATGCTGATTTTAACTCCCTTTTAGCATATTCATTAATCTATCTCTTAAATATTACTCCCAGCTTAGCATCTTGAAGCTATTTATCATACCTGGAAGCTATGTTGCATGGGTACTCATACCCACACCCCTGGGATGTGTACCAGATACTGGGTACATTTACCCAAGTATTGGGTACTCAGTGGGTACTTAGTGGAGAGCATTATAGCTAAGGACCCCAATTAAGATTTTTTGATTTTTGTTTTTGTTTTTTGTTTGTGTATCAGCTTGCTGTTTATCAAGCTTAATTCAATACATAATCAGTTTGAAACTTTGATACAATACTGATTAACAGTAAGATTTATCACTGTTCAAGTCAGAAGTTTATCATTTGCAATATGTCATTGTTATATGATTTATGATCTTCTTGTTCAATGTTTGAAGTTTGCCTTCTCTGTTATGCATCTAAACATTTAGCATATATTATTATTACAAACATATTGCAAACCTGAAACTGAAAACAATACATTGCATTTGCAAACTTTATCACTGTTCTTGTTTTGAAAACTAATTGTCACGACTCATTTTCAGATTTTCTATAAAATATTAAATTATATTAAAAGAAAATTGACGTACTCAAGTACCCCTGTCCCCTATTTTGAAAAATAGCTGTACCTGTACCCATACCCTAAGTACCCAGGTAACCCTGTCCCCATGCAACCTTGCAGGCTGGAAGTAGCATTAAATCTCAAACTTACACCACACATATCTCTGTCATTTGAGCATTTGTGCTAGAGTTTTCTTTTTGAAGGAACTGTAGGCCTAAATTAGTTACATATTTGTATCCTTTTCCACTTGTTTGTCTTAACAAATTAAGGCACATACATAGGATTGCTGTTGGTTTCTTTCATATTTATCTTGTTTTCTTGAGTTTATGGTGAAGTATGGGTTTGTTTTGTTGTTTGGTCAGTATATAATTTATTTTCTGCAATTTGATTTGATCTTTGTGGGCAAAAACCTATTTTGAGGACTTGCTACTCTTCACATTCTTGTAAACTATCTACTCTGTCAACTCATCTTTTGGTAGGCTCATGATTAGTGTTTCCTATGTTGCCTAGCACACAATCCATTATTTGTAAGGTATGAGGATTGCTTGTACACTTTTCCTTGCATACAACTTGTGAAAGGATATGTTTGTCCATTGAAGTATCACTAATGCAGGTGAAATTAACAAAGAGTTCATGATTTGACAGAAGCATAGGAGTATTATAAAGAGGCACTACTAATTTTCTTTTCTTTTTTTGTTTTTCCAAGAGGTGTTAGATTAACATGACGAGGCTTGGAGGCTTGATGCCAGGCTACTACTGTTTTTAGTTTGTGATATTTGCATTAACAACTAAAACTATAGAATTCACCGTTTGAGCAACTCGCAGTTGAATTTCAACATGCTTGTTGCTGTTTTCTTGAATTAATCATACCGTTTTTATTAATTTTATCTGATTTGTACTTGTTTTCTTTTACCTTTTTTAAGAAATTGAATCATATATTTCATGTCCATATTGGCCTTCTCTCCCTACATAGGAAAAATGGGGCAACATGCCCATCTGAAAACCTTTTGCAAGAGAACATCATTCCAAAGTATGCTCACTTTGGGTGAAGTTTGACAGGGTAGCTGCTAGATCACCTAACATAAATTCCAGTCCATAATAGTAGCTTGAAGTTTCAGGATTTGACTGTGCAAGTATTTTTCCACCAACATATCAAATCATACTACATGAACCATCATCACGATGAAGATATCCAAAGAAGAGAAAAATTATCCTTGCTAAAATGTTCCTTGCACCTTCATTCTCACAAAACGGCAATCCTTGCTAACTGGATAGAATTCCTTATTTTCCTGCCTTTATTGTTGTCTAACAATGATGAGTTTCCCAAACTAGTTCCTTTCCAATGGAGGATCATAATAAGGACTTCACCAAATTCTGATGAGATCTAGTGAGATAATGACTGTTGCAGGTTACAATTTAACATCTAAATTGTAACAATGTGTTTTATTTAGAGTTTTCTATGCCCATTTCTCTCTTTTGTTTTTAGCCACAAATTTCCCCGTTGCTTTGGACTCTTTCTGAGTTATAAAGGCTGGGGATTTGCTATTGAGTCTACAGTACAAAATGATGTCTAATAAATACAACTTTGTCTAACCTCTGCTATTTTTTCAGAGTTATGGCCGTCTGTCATTAAGTTTGTCCATATTTGTTGTATACAAATTTCCTTTTACAGAATGTATGCCCTGACCTATGCTTTTTAAACCATGTGGAATGATGGGTGCATTTTTGAGAGTTTCTATAGGTCAGTCATGTCTTGTGCTGGGCTTTTGTAGTGATTTTGTATAAACATTAACACAAGTTTATTACATAAATCTTTACTTATCTGCCTTGCATACCATGCATTAGCCCGTTTAGTGCTTCACCAACAAAAATGTTACTTTGATTTTTCCCGATTTGAGCTTTGTAGACATTTTGAATGTTGTGCTTGTCATCAGATGATTGCTATGTTGTGAAGAGAGGAATTTAAAATCTTTTATCTAAAACATATCTAATTCTAAGAACTTCTTTTACAGGAAGAGTTTCAGTTAGCACTCTTTAGGAATAGCAGGAAGAAGAGCCTCTTTGCGGACAGGGTAATTATCATGTGAAGTATTTATTTTATTTGTTTTTTTATAGTATTAATTCCTTTAGGAATCCAACCTTTTGGAAAATGTGCACATACAGATGTTTTAAATTGTTTTTCCTAAGTAGTATTCTTCCCCAAATCTATAAAAATATTATACTTGCTTTTTGTTAAAGAAAAATTCAGTGCTAGCTGGGTGTGATTTCAATAGTTAGATGACTAGTGTGGAGAGGTTCTAACTTTAATCTCTATGATAGAGATGGATATAGACTACATATAGTGATAAATGCAATGGGCAGTTAGTTTATTGAGAATACTTGAAAATTTAAGAACAGGAACACTTTAGATCGATAAGTAAACCTTGCAATGTTTGTGGTCAATTTCATAATTTTGGGCTAGTATGATACAGATAAACCACTCTAGGTGCCTATAATTTCTATCATAATGTTTTTGGAAGGCATAATGGACTGGTGGACTTTGTTGGATAAGATTCAAACCCCCGATTTTAGGTCATTTATTTCCTGCAGTCAATGATTAAAGAAATACACCACCACCTGGAGAGGCCATGGAAGCTATGCTTGAGAAGTATGTGAGGTGCAACAACGTTAGACTTTAGTCATGGGAGTGTAGATCTGTGCCTCTGAAAAAAGTACAGAGCCTTATCTATATTGTGGACCATGCTATGGTTGGTTAGTGTTGAACCAAGGTTAAATGATAGGCAAGGAATTCCTGTCAATCTCGTTAAGTGATATTGAAAACTGGAAAGGAATTCATTTGGATGCAGAGAAAATGTAATGGTGAATGAGTTCAGTTCCTTTCTCCCATTTGTGAGATCTAGTGTCCAATTTTCTTTCCCTTAGTTAATGAACTAACGAAGTCAATAAATTATTTTGTTTTTTAATGAACATTATGGTTTCAGTGTTATCAATTCATAAGATGGAATGAAAATCACTCGAAAAACTGTTTGAGCTTTACTTTTATCAACATAGTGGATCACAGTCCATGATACATTGTGAGGGTAAGAAAACAATGATGAGAGGGATAGCAAGAGGAGCTCTTTTAAAAGAGATGCAATAGGGGGGAGAAAAAAAAACTATTAAAGAAAAGGGGGAAGGAACAACCAAATAGTATACATGTAAACAATTGGTACAAAAATGAATTTTTTGAAATAATAATTTTTTGTAAGTTATATTTGATAAGTAGGAGATATTTTTCAGAGCAATTCAAGTTGTGATATTTCCATCAGGGTTCAACTGTGTAGTTTTCGAGTCAAGGTCATTGACCCATATTTCATGAGTAGTGGTTCACAAGAACCCAGCTCTCATGAGGATGAATAGAACACTGAGCAGTTAGCACTCATTGCATCTAGGTGATACTCAGAGAGATGAAGCATTGGGCCTTCTTGGGATATGGAATAAGTGGATTATAATTATATAGTTAAGTTACATGGATAGTGTAATATTGCCACTTCTATGAATGAACCATAATTCATATTTACTGAGTCTAACCTTACTTCATATTTTATGATTTCTTTCAAATTGCAGCAGTGTTTTTTCTTTTTGCATGGTCTCCTCTATAATGTTCATATATTCATTTTGTCTTTGTATAATGGGCATAATTTCTGCAGCCATATCATCCCAACTTGGTCTATTGTTGTTGTTAACATGGTGTGGTATTTTGGAAGAAACCCGATTGATAATCGAATATTGCCTATTCTACGAATGACCTTATTCATATTTACTAATTCTATAACCTTACTTCACATCTTGTGATTTTATCTAAAATTGCAGCATCTTTTTGTTTCCTTTTTGTCTTGTATCCTTTATAATGCTCATATATTAAATTTGTCTTTGTATAATGGGCATAATTTCTGCTGCCATGTCTTCTCACATGGTTTATTGTTGTTGTTTTCCATGGTGTTATAGTTTGGAAAAAAAACACTCAACTAGCTTTGATGCTATTCTTATCAATATCATGTGTAATGTCCCCACTTTGAAATATAATGTAATAATAAATGATAATTATTAAATTAAAATACAAAAGAACAAAGATAAATAAAAAAATTAAATTAAAATAGAAAAGAATATAATTATACATAATTAAAATTTGTTTAAATTTAATGAGTGGTCAAAAGACATGAAATGATAAGTTGTGACTCCTTCAATTATGAAGTATAAAGGAGAGAATTATAAGGACGAAAGTAGGATAGACGTGTCTGCAAAAACTGTATATCATGGCTGAGAGCAAAGGATCATTATTGAATCCTACAGCAAGTAAGGAGACTACAAATTAATATCTCCTGTCATTGGAACAGTGGCGACCAAGACTATGAGTAATAGAATTCTCTATAATAAATAGAAGGAATAGAATGTTCTGTTGTGTTAATCAATTAATAGCAGTCCCTCTGACCATATATTTATAAGGAATTGAGATAATTAGTGAAATCCCAAACATAATATAAAAATAGATTTTGTTACTGCTTCAGATGTGAGAATGGAAGAGCTGAGGCTGCCAAAGAGGGGCAGTCTAAATCCAAAAGGGTAGCTCTCAAGATAGGGTAAGGACCAGCTTCCTCTTTAACCTTGAGAGTTTGAGCTCGAGACAGGTTAAAGGCTGAGTCTGTAAACTTTGAGGGAGCTTATCAATGGTCTCTAAGCGCTTTGGTTTGCCTCCAATGTCTTCTCCCTTCTCCAGAATTGAAGCAATAATAGGATCAGTCTTATAATATGGATTGGAAATAACCAAATTTTTAATTCATTATTTGTTCTTTATTTTTACTACAAATGTTAATGTTAAAATTAGCAGGGGATATTACATCATGCAAGATTATTTGTGCACAGAAAACCATATTATACAATTCTAGTAACACAAAAAGATCTAGTTGAAGATCACCAAACCATGTCAAACATGTATTGCTACGAAAACACTACTAACCACTAATTTGGGACAACAACCAACTTTTTTCCCTTCTGGCTCACAATAAATGATAAAATTCATTGCTTTAGAAATAGCTATGATTGCCTCAAGGTACCCAAGGTTTCTTCCCAATTCATATTTTCACATAGGGATGTGATATTATAACGTGTACTACACTTTGGGATGGCTGATTTGTGGCACTCAGAACTCATGCTTAGATATAGTGGGCCAAAGGATAGCTTTTGTAATGAATCATGGGTAACTTACTAACTAGTGAAATAAGGATATATTAGTTACTGGTTGGCCTAATTTATATGTAAGAGAAATTTATCTTGTAAAGTGTGCATCATTTCTAGTAAAGGTAAGGTAGGATAGCAAGCTTGTATCTCACAAAAGGAGACATTTTGGAGTGGTTCCATTGAGGAATATTTTCTATCTTATTGGTTCATCTTGTGAAACCCCTGTATCCATGTCTGGTTCAAACCCAGCCAGGGACCTGGTTTGGATTCCCTGCTGGACCATAAATAGATTTTTTGCAGGATCCAAGCAGAATCTGGTAAAGGGCATATTTTTTAATAGTTTTATCTTATTTTACCTCCTAGTTTTTCTGTTAATGGTAAGGGACTTGTACAAATGGCATTATTATAGTAAATGGTTCTATTAAAATAAGAAGCCAAGAAGAATGTGTCTCTGTTAACGGAAATGTCCTCCTCTGTCTAATTATGGCCATTGACTATGTACTTGAAATGACTGTTTGTGAGGTGTTGTTATTATAGGTAGTGGTGCTATTGTAGAAAGGTGGTGTTAAGAGTATTACCTACTGTATTCCTTTTTAAATGTGACAATTACTGACTTCATTATATTAACAAGTACTAATAATACTGATGCAATAACACACTAGTATTTAATAAATATTATTAGTTAACATGGTCATTATAACTCGTTATTATTCAATATATAGTGTTCAATGCATTAACATTGTTGGCTCTATTTTTAAGTTTTTTTTGCTGTTTCTGGGTTTGACACAAAGTAGGTTAAGCTTTTAATTTAGTTCCATATGATCCTATTAAAAATTATTATTGTTCTGTTCATTAAATGCTTTTTATGTGGCTATGTATGTTGGTATGCTATAATATACACTCAAATTTTTATTTTGCAATATACTGTTGTACCCAAATTGGTAATTTTGAATGTTTTGTAGTATATCCCTATTGAAGGCATTTCTATTTTTATTTCAAGTATATTTTAAGTCAAAGTCATATTGACATATTGTATGTCTCTTGTGCATGTGGTTTATGTCAATAACGTGTAACACTCTATATGTGATACTTTGTTTCTCAACACAATCCCATACTCACATGAAAGATACCAAGTAATATGGATTTCAGGATCATGATTGACCGGAGTAAATATTTTTACCTTGATTAACATGGTAAGGGTTCTACGAATTTTTTTGTAATATAACCTGCAAATAGGGATAAAATTTCTGTATTTTTCCACGAGCAGGCTGAATATTCGCAGATATGCTGTCCAAAAATGTTTTTGTTGCATCAAATGGATGTCACTGAGAAAATTTTGAAGCAGTTTTTTTGGTCTTCTGGGTTTGGAAGAAACTTTAATTGTTATTTTCTTGGTTGCTGTTGTATTTTGTTGATGTTTTTGGTTGCATGATATGTCTCAGATATTTGATCTGTTTGATATCAAGTGCAATGGAGTGATTGAGTTTGGGGAGTTTGTTCGTTCATTGAGTGTTTTCCATCCTAATGCATCTCTGGATGAAAAGATTCTCTGTAAGTTTGACATTCTATCTGTGTATTGATATAAGGATGTTGTTTACAAATGTTCCCTCTCTTTATAAAATCCAAAAAGCATAAAATCTTGTTCTATATAATTATAAATCATAAGATGAAAGAGTTATGTACCTGCATCTTTGTTTGAATTTCCATGCTAATCCATCTGTTTTTCCCTTTATTGCAGTTGCATTTAAACTGTATGACTTGAGGCATACTGGATATATTGAATGGGAGGAGGTGAGTTCACCATATGTTATATGCTGGCTCATATACTTCATTTAACCTGCCTATATAATCTCTCTCTTTTTTCTCTCCCTTTATGCATGTATGTGCATGAGCAAACATGCTTTGGGAGTCTGAGCACACTAGGAAGGAGAAATGTTTGCAGTTGAAACAATCTTGTTTCTCTGTGTTTAGAGGATTGTTTTGCTATGTGGGCAGTAAAAGTTGAAAACAACTGTGTACTTACATCCGATTCCTCTTTTTCATCTAGGACTCACTTTTTACATCAAAATCAAGCAAATTCTAAAGCAAGCAATGACATACATTGATTACTTTATTCTTTCCAAGTTGGAGTCTGTATTTGGATTTACTTTAATAACCAAATTTTCACTGAAAATCTTGCGAGTTCAAGCCCATAAGATTTGTATTGTACATGATTCCCCAAACTGTTGGACCTAATGCCTCGTGCCTTGATTTTTTATCTCAGCTTGGCATTTTTGATGTTGTCAATGTAAGCAAGCTCAATTTGCACAAGCCATCTCACTTGGAAGAGGTTTCTATCACTCAACCTGAGGCTAGCAAGCATTCTGAATTTTCAGCATGTATTGGTGAAATATATTTTCCTTGATGTTTAGAAATTAGAACCATACCAATTACAATGAGTAAACAACTGCTTACCTCATGAGACGTAAAATCTCTTTATTGACACAAGGGAAGCAGCTCCAAGTCAGCTTTTCCAAATAAGTTCCCCAATCTCTTGAAGAAGTTAGGGATTCTTCCCCCTAAGCAGGGAGAAAATGTTAAGGACATTAATTATAGTTAGTATGTTGTGGTTTAAAATTTTGAATTACTCGAATACAAATGCAAGTGTAGGAGTTGAGTGCTGAATCATTGAAAGTATAGTAGAAAAATCATTCCTTGCAAATAACTAAGCAAGACAAAAGATCCCAAGTTTTTCAATTAACAGGAAAAACTTGGGAAAATATTACCATATTGAAAAATGTAGAAAATTTCTTAAGAGTAGAGAGAAATTTGTGCAAAAAAAAAGGTTAAATTAAAGAGCACAAAAAAAACTTCAAAAAAAGTTTGGGGCTCACTGATTCCTCTTTGATTAATCATGAGTTTTGATTTTATCCGGATTTTTTTGGTTGACCATTTTTAAATCAAAAGACCAGTTTTGGCAATAGGGGCAAATTCTGTAATGTTCCCAACCACAACTCAACTAGAAACAGGCCTTTGTCTGTTGTTTCTAATATGGACCGTGCGGAGGACAGGCCGCACACTGAATTGGAGGCCATACGAAGGCAGGTAGGCAGGCCGTATGGAGCCAGGCAGGCAGGCCGGAGGTGGACAGGCAAGCCAAAGGTAGGCAAACAGGCCGGAGGCAGGCAGGTAGGCCATCCGGAGGCAGGCAAGCCGGAGGTAGACAGGCAGGTTGGAGGTAGGCAAGCCGTTTGACGGTAGACAGGTCGGATGCAGGCAGACCGGAGGCAGGCAGGCCGTCTGGAGGTAGACAGGCCGGAGGCAGGCAGGCTGGAGGCAGACATGTAGGCCGGAGGCAGGTAGGCCGTACGGAGGCAAGCAGGTAGGCCGGAGGCAGACAGGCCGTCCAGAGGCAGACAAGCCGGAGGCAGGCAGGCCGGAGGCAGACAGGCAGGCCGTCCGGAGGCAAGCAGGCCGGAGGCAAACAGGTAGGTCGGAGGCAAGCAGGCCGGAGGCAAACAGGTAGGTCGGAGGCAGGCAGGCCATTCGGAGGCAGACAGGTCGGAGGCTGACAAGAAGACCGGAGGCAGGCAGGCTGTATGGAGGCAGATCGTGGTCATGTGATTTGGATGGTGTCGTCCTCTTGACGCAGTTTGTAGTAATTTGCTAAATGAATGAATATGCCAGATACAACTGAAAATATTTGCAAGGAAACTTTATTGATATTTCTGTAATATTTCGGATATGCCAGATCCAATACAATAGAAAAAGAATAGGTAGAGTAGGGTGAGGGTTAAATCCCATCGAAACTGCAAATACCAAATAGGGAGGATCTTTCATCTTCGAAATGGCAGCCAGCAGAATCCCAACAGGAATTCGCAAATACAAATAAAATGTCAAAACTCAACATATGAAATTTAACCTACACGCCGAGCATAAATACCCGTCGGGAAAACTCCAAGAGTGCACAAAAGAGCTGATGGCGACAACTACACCTACGCCAACAAAAGAAAAATGGGCCCGAGATAAACTAAATCGATTGGGACCCAAATACAATAATTTTTTTAAAAAATGGGGACATTACAAATCCTCGTTGCCCAAAGATTGCTTGCTCTCAAGCAATCCATCATCAATACTCCAAAATTCCAAACTAAGCGCGGACACTGATAACTGTATCCACTGGAACCCTCAAGCAGCAACATGACCATGTGCTTAGAAGAAAGCGAGAAAAGTAACTCTCCATCCAGCTTCCGCTGCTCCACTCTGATATAATTGTTTCCAAGCCCAGAGTCACCTAGATCCCAATGAAACCAAACATCAAACTCATCGATGCTCAAATCCCAAGCCAAGTGCGGACGTTGGTAGTAATATCCATTGAAAACTCTGTGCTATTTTTGGACCATATGCACATAGTTGGAATTAGTTGGGACGAGTAAAACATCATCAAGCTTTAACTACGTCACTCTGATATAAATATTGCCATGCCCTTCACCAGGACCCCAACAACGCCAACCCATGAAATCTTTCACATCCTTATGTTCAACAATCTCTTCCAGAATGGGCATAGACACATACACAGACGCTGATGGTGATAACATTGTAATGTTCTGAAGGCGATCTCTACCCGGAGGTAATTTTGTTAGATGTCCAGAAGGCAATCTCGGCCCAAAGGGAAGCTCGATCCGAAGGCCATCTTGGCCTGAAGGGGATCTTGACCCAAAGGCAATTTCGGTCGGAAGAGAATTCTAACCCAAAGACAATCTCGGCCCGAAAGGAATCTTGATCTAAAGGTAAACTCGGCCCGAAGGGGATCTCATTCCGAAGGCAATCTTGACCCGAAGGGGATCTTGATCTGAAAGGAAACTCGGCGGCGAACAAAGCCTCGACAGTAGACAAGGCCTCGATAACGAACAGAGTCTCGGTGACAAACACAACCTCTGTAGTAGATAGAGTCTCTGTGGCGATGGCGATGGAGAGAACTCCAACGACGAATAGAGCCTCGGCGACAGACACAGCCTTGATGACAGATAGAGCCTCGGTGACGAACACAGCCTCAGCGACGGACATAGCCTTAGCGACGGACATAGCCTCGATGACGAACACAACCTCGGCGACGGACAGAGCTTCAGCGACAGACAGAGCCTCGGCGACAGACATAGCCTCGGTGACGAACACAGCCTCGGTGACAGACAGAGCCTCGGCGACGGACACGGGCTCGACAACGAACACAACCTCGATGATAGACACAGCCTCGACGATGGATAGAGCTTCGGCGACGGACACACCCTCGGCGAAAATCAAGGCCTCGACAATGGACATAGTCTCGGTGACAGACAAGGCCTCAGCAACGGACAGAGTCTCAACGGCGACCATGTTGGAGAGAACCTTGGCGGCGGACAAAGCCTCAGTGGCAGACGGGGCCTTGTGTAAAGCATCACCTTTATCGTCGTCATCAACTTTCTCCCACTTGTGCAAATGAGATATTAGTTTTTCTTCACAATGCTTGAAAACATTACTGACCAATCTACACGCTGCCATAGACGGAACACATTCTAGATTACGAACAACCCACAACATGGATATGATAGGTTGGGATATTTCATCCATCTCTTCAATGCACAAAATCATAAGGCTCTCCATAGCAACTGAAACCTTACTATCATGACATTCCTTGATTGTGACCAAGAAGTGATGAAACATATCATGGATCAAGTCTTGTAACTCCAGATCTAAGAGGAGGTTACTTTGTGATGGAGTCCTGATTTTTACAAATCAGGACCTCCATTTAATTTCTTTTTCTAAAAACCTCTTGTTATATAATCGGTGTTGTGTTTTTATATTTTACATATTAAACATGAAATATAGCAATTTCTGTAAATTATTAGTTGGATAGGTCTCTTCTCTTATCCTCGAATTGAATTTTGATAACAAGTAGACATTAGGATTTTTGCAAACCATTTACAAGACAATCATAATATCCCTTAAGGCTCAATATTTATTTTATGCAGATTTTAACAGCAGAAAGCTATATACTATTATCTCAGATTGATCTTGCTGCATACGAAGAAATTATTATGCCCCAACCAGTGTATTGTAGAACCAAGAAGGACGCAATTCTGGAATGTTCCTGTCACATAATCAAAAGGGATAGTAGACTGCCAGTGTTAGAGAATAGTCAAAGTTCTGTGAAAGGAGTTCTTTTTGATTCTATGTGAAGACTATCACAAGTGGCAGCATATTATAATGGATATGGAAGTCTGCAGCAAGATGAATTTAGAGTTCTATATTCACATGCAAGGCATACTGGAATTGTGTATTTTACAAAGAAAATAAAAGTCTGTTTATTTAAATTATATTCCAGACTCAGCAAATGATGTTTAACAGCAGACTAATTAGTATAGAATGAGAGGACCACATATTTGAGCATCATATGTTATGTGGAAATGAATGGTTAATGTAAAATATTTCACTAGAAACTTTGAATGTGTGTCCTGATTCCCTGCAGAGGTCATTATATTGTACAGTTATGAAAGACGTATATCCAATTTTATAATTGAGATTGGAGAGCTGGCAGTCTCAAATGCAGCACCAGTCATTATATTGTTATCCGCAGGAAAAACTATGGTCCTAATCTCATCATAAAAATAACAATGAACCAAGTGTTGTTTCCAGCAATTAGATTCAGCAGGACATCTTGGATATATGATCAAATATAATGGAGCAAATACATTGCACAGAGAAAAATGACAATATTAGTTACTGTAAGTATGGAGGGTTATAATGGGAATACACTGGTTAGTATGGACGCCAAAATCAGGGAAGATGCGATAAGAGTTTAAAGATTCTTGAGATGTCTATTGGGAGCCTATCAAAAGTTTGATGCCAAGATATAAGTGCCAGCAGCCGAATCATTTGTTTTGGTTTAATTATCAACATTTAATAATGTTTTGTGCTTGTTACAGGTGCTCATGCAGAGAAGATGATGACCAGCACACGACAATGAGAAATTAAAACAAAGGAGACAGCCCTAAGTTCGTGCGTGCATCATAAAGGCAGCCTCTGTGGCGCTAAATGCTGACCTTTTGAACATATCACTTTGATCGGGAGTTATCCTGTGAAGGTTGGCAGATGACAAAAGAAGCCGAAGTCATGGCCCATGTGATTATAGGCGAATGTAACAAAGACTTTCGAATGCATGTGGAATGGATGCCGAGAATGATCGGGTTTCTCAGAGTGGGATATTAACGGGAGAAGACTTCATCATTGGAGGCATAGTTCAGTTAATGGCAATAAAGAATTCATTGCTGCTCTGTATCGCAACCCGCATTTAGCCAATCATCCCCGATAATGGAGTGAAGTTGTGCGCAGGAGGAAGACACGCCAAGGTGGAAATACGAGAGTAGCGAAGGCTCCAAATATTGAGAGTCCATATCTTGCATTATAAGATTGCAGAAGCGGCAGTGTTTGACCTGAGCGGAGGTTGTGAAGGAAGTTCGAGCACTCATCAGGAATGACAATTAATAGATACGCATACTGATTAGTGTGAATCATGGGCCACGCAATGCTACCAATTAGTTTCGTCTCTGAAAAGACACGTCAGTTCATGAAATGTGGTCTCCACCTGTCTCTCACAATTTTCCCATTAGAAGCCACAATTATGTTAGTTTATAATTAAAACAAATGACAAATATGTTATTGTTTTTTATGAAGCGGTATGTCCTTTAAAAGGAAACCGCATAGCTTTTCAAATACTATAAGTGCAGAATGAAAAATAGAACAGAAGAAGAGACAGCCGAAAACTAAAAAGAGCATTCATACATGATATTTTTTATTTCTTAGCAGAGATATAAATTTTGAACAAAGCTTGTAAATTTGTCTGAGAGGCAACATATATTTTTACTGAGCGTTGATACAGATTTACGGGTTGATCATCCCAGGAGCGTCCCCGATTTAATTTTGTTTTCAAGCATAATTTGTAAGAAAATTTTAATTTATTTGTGCAGACTAGAGTTGTTTATTTTATTCTTCAATTGTGTCCTTTATTAGCATTTTAATAATTTCTATAAATATTTTATTTTCCAGATAAGTGGATTAGATTAATATTGCATTTTAAAATTAATAAACGTAAATATTGTGACATTTAATTATTCTTTTATTTACGTCTGGTTTGTCTCCGTACTGAAGGAGTTAAAGCGCATCCTAGATTATTTTAACATTGCATTAATATATTAATCTGTCGCATTTGAATTACTATTTTATTTATAGTTTAAATTTATTAAAATTTTATAAAGTTGTACATTCAATTTTGAATATAGACTCTGTTTGCCCAGTTAAGTTAGACACTGGTCTTTATTTGTTGCTTTAACGTAGTTATTTATATGCTGGCAATTGTTTATATCTTGCTATTAATAAATATATTATATTCATTTATAATTACAAATTTATTTTAAAATTATTCATATAATCACATAATTGTTTATTTTTGCAATACAGAATTTGAAACATTATAGATTGGCGTTGTTAAGCGATATATTATCGTTGTGTAAAAGTTTCCTGTCAATTTGCAATTAAGGATCCTTTCATTACATTGAATAATTACATTGTTCTGCTATAAACATCCTGGGCTTGAGTGTGTCAATCTAGGAACAGGTGCACCCGCCTTGGCTTTGCAGAGCCAAAAGCGCAGGGGATTTGGACTGTGGGGACCAATCCCGTCAAGTTGGCCACAACCATTTGGATATTCGATCATCGAATTACCAAGACTTGAAGAATTCCAATCAGTCGGTTTTGGGAACCAACAGATTGGCGACTCTACTGGGGAGAGTTGCTCACAATACTTATTGTGAAGTTACCTAGAATTTCTAATTTTGCAGACCAGAATTTGAACATAGTTCTATCAGTTTATTTGGAAGCGTACTCTATTGGAAGTGAGAACTTGGAAGAACAACAAATTAGTATATTCCTCGAAAGAGGTGGCAACTCTATTCAGTATAATTTTCATTTGGTAGCTCTACTGGGGGAGTAGACTCAGAAGGAGATGGTGGATAGGTTTTTCAAATGTATCGATCATTTGAAAGAAAACCGTTTATTCCAGATGGCATCAGGCCATTGGATTTCAGCAAGTTTGATTATGAACCTAGTAAGTTATCCCCAAAACTTTCACCACTTGTACCAAAGTTTCATGGAGAGTGGGATGATTCCGCACTTCAACATTTGGATGCATTTTATACATTCATAGAAGACTATGAGGTTGATGCAGAAGATCAGGTGATGAAGTTGTTTGTCAGAACATTGAAGGACAATGCGAGACAGGCTTATAAATCACTACCTACACAATGTATCTCGTCTTGGAAAGAGTTTGAAAAATGGTTCCTATATGAATTTCATGATGCAAGCAAGGAAGATGACATGTGTTATGAAAGATGTGAAGACCAAAGCTGCAACATGGAAGAAGATCCTAACATGTCTCCACTTGATGCCTTTTTCAGTTTGGAGAGATTTGAAGGGGAGTCTTCTGCACACTTATTCTTGAGGATGGCAAATATATATAAGAGGATACTTGTAACAATTATGCCTTCACAAAATGAAGTAATGAGAAAGGTCAAAAACTTGGGAATCTCATTAGGTGACCCTGATCTAAAGCTTCTTTTTCAGATATTAGAAGAAGATGATGAAGACAGAGAAGTGGAGTCTTACGATCAGATTGAACAAAGCCTTGTGCTTGATAGAAGTTGCAGTAATGACCAAGAAGATCCAAATTACATATCCCCTTTGGACACATTTTTGAGCTTAGAGAAATAAGAAGAAGAATCTGCAATAAAATTTTTCCTAAGGATGTTTAATATCCGTCAAGAAGTACCTTTAGAATGCAGACCTTCAGCCTCTGACCTTTTCAACAAAATGCGAGAACTAGGTCTTTTATATGATCATCAGTTCCTTACCTTTCTCAAACTTATGAATAATGAACTGGATGCAGAGGAGAATGAATGCAAGACTGAAGTAGCATATGAGTCAAGTGAAGTTTTAGATATGAATGGAGGAGACTCTTTTGGACAGTCTGAAGAAAGATCTTTCCATGATGATACTTGTATGATATCAAATATCAGTGAATGTGAAAATGATGAAGAGGATTCTATCAGTGAGGAAGAGATTTCAGCCTTGTTAGACGTGGAATATCAAAGACATGTTGAGAAGAATGGTCCAGATGTTTTCTCTGTCCTCCACAATAAAGAATTTGATGGATCAACACATATTCAAGAGGTATTAGATGAAGGAAATGATAATTCCTTGCAATCAAATTGTGGAGATGAAATAGAATTGCATCAACAGGAGGAAGTTTTAGGAGGTAGTGTCAATGAAGATATTAGTCTTGCTAATAATATGAACTCTCATGAAAGTATGCTTGGATTTTCTATGTTCGTGAATCCATTATTTGAAGAAGAGGAAGAAAAACAAGATTTGTCTGAGTTCTCTATGTTCCTAAATCTGTTGTTTGAACAAGATCCTTTATGCAATGGATTCCATCAACATCATAATGAAGATAAAAGAACTAATTTTGAAGTTGATAAAACTCATGATGTGTATTCAGAAAGTGAGGTGTCTTTCAGTTCATCCTATGAGTATGAGTTATATAATGAAATGGAATCAGCCAAGCATGATGGGGGAAATAGATTAAGGGATAGTCTTGAAGATTGCTCAAATATCACATTTGATCATAGTCCAAGTATATGTGAAGAAGTGTCTCCTAGGCATGAACTATCTTCTAAACCATTATATGAACAAGTGCTGCACCATAAGCTTAAAGAAAAGTTTGGATTCAACAAACATAATCTGCATTCTAAATGTGGAGACAGAGAAAATACTGTACTTGAGGATGATGCACCTAATACAAGTTTCAAATATGGGCAGCCAACTGAATTAATCAAAGGGAAGCATACCATGACAAGATGGAAGATGTTGTTGCATAATTAGAGTCGGGTATTTGATAGGGGAAAGAATCAATGTTCACTTTGCGAGGGGCGGGGGCCACCCAATTTCATTTTGCATCAAGTTAATTGATCTGCTTCTCCAGAGATAACTGAGATCTCGCTATGCTCATAGGGAGCATACGTCCCCAGAAAGAGCCACTGATGGAGCTTTAATTTTTTCAAAAAATATAACCTCCATTTGTGAAATAATGTTAGAGATCCATGTTGAAATATTGTCATTAATATCAAGGCATATCAAAATATGATGGAGACTTGTATAAAGAATGCGACAGTGATAGGAAATGTTGTGCCAAATAGTATTCAAAGTTCTCCCCACAGTTTTCTTGGAATAAACCAGAAATTCAAGTAAATGAGGCATGTGTGCAGCCAAGTACAAATTTGGAAAGCAGTTGTGGACATTGTTGAGACATTGTCATTGATGTCAAAGAGTTGTGGACCTTGCATATTGCCATCCATATTAAAGATAGCAATAAACATTGAACTATACTCAGTATACCTTGTAAGGATTCAGTAAGTAACAATGCACTGATAGAGCAAATAATAAAGACAGTAATACAGGACAATATGAACAGATATAAAGTGACGGCAGTTAAGACATTAAAAAGTATAAAAAAGTGGTGGCAGCAATCTCATCTAAGTATAATTAGTAGCAAGCGCTTGGTATTAGAGAAAGAAAGATTAAGAGAAAGTTAAGGCAAAAAGCGATCGATATGTTTTTGATGATAATCATATGCAGCGATTTGAACAGTGTTGGGACTCTTTGATGGGTAATACAGGCTAGGCATGCCAACAAAACAGAAATTCGAAGGATTCAATTATAAGCTGAATTAAAGATTGGTGGAGACTTTGCTGTTTATAGTAACTTCCCATTCCTCACTTATGTCGTGAGACTCTTGAGACCCGATGGTGTGAAGAGAGGAGCCGGCAATATAAAGCTGTTTATGTTAATAGCAGAAGGAAAAGATGCTATGTTCAGGTTTTATAATTCAAAGGTGTATTAAGTATACAGATTTCAAGGTGGTGTATGAAGAAGCCAGTCAAGTTGCAAATGATGCTGTTGGAAGCATTCGGACTGTTTACTCCTTCTGTGCAGAGGATAAGGTTATTAATTTGTACAATGAAAAATGTGCCACTCCCTTGAAAAATGGAGTCAAGCAGGGAATTATAGTCGGAATTGGTTATGGACTGTCCAATTTTTTTTTTATGTTTTGCCAATATTCACTCAACTTCTAGGTAGGGGCTCATTTGATTAAAGACGAAAAGACAACTTTTGATAAAGTTTTCAAGGTGTATTTTGCTCTTACAATGGCCGCCATGGGAGTCTCTCAATCGACATGCTTTGTCCCTGACTTTGCAAAAGTGAAAGTCTCTGTCAATTCAATGTTTAAAATTCTTGATCGTTCATCTAAGATTGATGCAAGTGATGTCTCAGGGACTACATTAGACAGTATCAAGGGCGACATTGAGTTTCAGCACTTCAGCTTTAAATATCCAACCCGTCCAGATGTGCAGATTTTCCATGATTTATGTTTATTTGTCCATTTTGGAAAGACTATTGCTCTTGTGGGAGAGAGCGGAAGCAGTAAATCAACAGTCGTTGCACTTTTGGAACGAGTCAATGATCCCGATTCGGGCCGAATATTGCTAGATGGAATAGAAGTTGTTCCTGCTGCAGGCTATTGAAGTTTGAATATCGAATGAATGCAAGTATTGGGCTGGGTTGAAGGAAGTAGCCATCGAAAGGTTGGAAAATGACTAAAGTTTAAGCACCGTCAGTAGCCAAATATTGCTCACACGTCAGATACACAGATACATACGCAACAAAACTTCACTTGTCTTCTAGCAAAATTGTCGTGTTCTTCCAGGACAGCGTTCCAGGATTGGTCTCTGCTTGTATGTCTTTGCCACCTCCATCAGACTAAGAATTGTTGCCAGTTTTCTGACGAGGAGGTCTTGGCCGCAGACAAGAAGGTTCGTGACAGGCGTTGACAAGGAATGAACTTTCCACTTCGCACTGGTTCTATAAAGAGGAACGTCTGCATAATGACGGGTGCAGATATTTTGACTGCAGAGGATTACAACATCATATATTTAGTCTAGCAGCGACCAAAAGGAGACCGTAGACAATGAATCTATACTCTGCATACCGACTCTATGCAGAGGACAGGCCGCATGCTGAACTAGAGGCTGTATGGAGGCAGGTAGGCAGGCCGTACGAAGGTAGGTAGGTAGGCCGAAGGCGGACAGGCAGGCCGTCCGAAGGCAGATAGGTTGGAGGCAGGCAGGCCGGAGGTAGGAAGGTCGTCCGAAGACAGATAGGTAGAGGCAGACAGGCAGGCTGGAGGTAGGCAGGCTGTCCGGAGGCAGGCAGGCCAGAGGAAGACATGCAGGCATGTAGGCTGGGGGCAGATAGGCTGGATGTAGACAGGCCAGCCGGAGGCAGGCAGGCCGTTTGGAGGCAGACAGGTTGGAGGCAGGCAAGTCGGAGGCAGCTAGGCAGGTTGGAGGTAGACAGTTAGGCTGGAGGCAGGTAGGTAGGCTGTTTGGAGGCAGGCAGGCCGGAGGCAGACAGGCAAGCTGGAGGTAGACAGGCCGGAGGCAAGCAGGTTGGAGGCAAACAGGCAAGTCGGAGGTAGGCAGGCCATTCGGAGGCAGACAGGTTGGAGGCAAGCAGGCAGGCCGGAGGCAGACAGGAAGATCGGAGGCAGGCAGACCGTACGGGTGCAGGCATGCAGGTAGGCCGGAGGCAGGCAGGCCGTACGGATGCAGATCGTGGTCGTGTGATTTGGATGGTGTCGTCCTCTTGACGCAGTTTGTAGTAATTTGCTAAATGAAAGAATATGCCAGATACAACTGAAAATATTTGCAAGGAAACTTTATTGATATTTTTGTAATATTTCGGATATGCCAGATCCAATACAACATAACAAGAACAGGCAGAGTAGGGTGAGGGTTAAATCCCACCGAAACTGCAAATATCAAATAGGGAGGATCTTTCACCTCTGAAATGGCAACCAACAGAATCCCAATAGGAATTCACAAATACAAATAAAATATCAAAACTCAACGTATGAAATCCAACCTACACGCCGAGCATAAATACCCGTCGGGAAAACTCCCGAGAGTGCACAAAAGAGCCGATGGTGACAACTACACCTACGCCAACAAAAGAAAAATGAGCCCGAGATAAACTAAATCGATCGGGACCCAAATACAATAATTTTATTAAAAATGGGGACATTACAAATTCTGACTAAACATGATTTGTTTGGCAATTTTTGCAATTTTAATTGAAAAGATAGATTGACCGAAATAAAAAAGAGGGACACTTGAAAGTTGGGTGTTCAAAACATAGTGGCTCTGGAAATTTTAGAAGGGTAGACAAGTAAATTAGAAAGGAGGCAGACTCTTGGAAAGAAGTTGGAAATAATGATATAATATTATTTTATGATTTCAGTTCTTTAAAGTTTTAATATATTCCTTTTTTGTAAATAAATTATTATAAATACTGAGAAACAAAGCTATACGTGTTTAAAATTTAATCATTTACTATGGTTTAGGGTTTTCTGTCTAGGGCATTTCTTCTCAGATTTCTGATAGGAGGAAGTTAAACATAAGTGAGTTGTCAAAAATATTGAGTCATATGTGCAATCCTACATATTATACTGACATTTTCAAGGCAATGTCATCACTAGTAAATTTTACCTTAAATTTCGACAAGAATTAGTCGAATTTTCTACAACAATTGGTCGAATAGGCGACTTGAACTGTCGTCGATCTTTTTTCGTTGAATTTTCTACATGGTAAATAATAGTCGCAATTTTGACCCCGTAAGTGGTCGAATTATCGACTGCAACAATCCCTTGGAACTGGAAGAATAAGACGTCGATCAATTGGTGTGACGGTCGAAATTGAGACCATTTTGTTGTCGAATTATCCACCCCAATTCGTCGAATGTATAGCATCCTTGTCGAATTTAGTCCATTTTGTCGTCGAATTATCCACCCAAATTCGTCGAATCGACCGTCGAATGTATAGCGTCCTGGTCGAATTTAGTACTGCGTAAAGGACGAAATTTCGACCAATACTAACTTTTGTTTAAAAAAAAATGTGACACCATTTTCAATATATTCCTACTTTTAGTTGAATATATTGCTTGTCTATAATTAGTATGCATATATGAATCTATGAAGCTTTGATTTAGCTATTTTCTTCTATTTAGCACAATTAGATTGAACAAAGCATTTTCATTGTACTGTATATTCACAGCCTCAAGAAAGCTTCGTTTACCTACAGATTTGTGTGCTTGTCTGAGTTTGATACGCAGATCTGCGTATCAAACTCAGACAAGCACACAAATTTGTAAGTAAATGTTGATTAAATATTTTATTTTTAATAGCAGTTTAAAAGACTATTTAAATGTTTTGACGGTTTGATAAGAACAAAATTGGTATTCAGATATAAATTATTGAGCTTCTCTTTGTTTCGATAATAGTTTAACATTCTCTACTTAACAGGGCCAACCATGTGAAGGTGGAAGCTCATCTGGCCCCTCCTAGGAGTCTCTTATGACCCTTTACGACATTTTAAGACCTCTAAGATGTATTCTTAGAGGTCGTAAACGGTTGTAAAGGGTCATAAGGGGTCCTAGGACACAACAGTTGAGAAACATAAATGTAGGCATCATGGTCACAATGTTTTGGAAACACAACATAATTGAGTGGTATACCCAGACGATGCAACGCAACCACTACTCCTGTAGTTCTAAGTTGACACTGCGGGATCCAAAAACCAAAGATAAGGAATCTATATATGGTTTTTGGATCCATAGTGTCAACTTAGAACTGCAGGAGTAGTGGTTGTGTTGCATTTTTTGGGTATAGGATTCAATTATGTTGTGTCTCCAAACAATTAGGACCATGATGCCTACATTTATGTTTCTCAGCTGTTGTGATACCTACATTTATGTTTTGTAGCTGTCATGTTTATTTGCATGTTCTTTGTGTTTGGCTTCTCTCCCTCGCATCGAAAATAAGATTTTTCCCACTCTGAATCGAGAATGCGCGTGCAACACAAGCAGAATATGCACGGATAGCAGGTGGAGTTGAAAAAACACAACACGTTTACATTTTCGCGATGGTCTATAACTTAAAATACGCAATTAAAGACCTCTATAAAATATGCAACCCTGTTGTGTTTTTCAACTCCACCTGATATCTGTGCATATTCTGCGAGATTGCATATTGAACTAGGCTTCTCCTTCTGCATTGCCTGAAACCAAGAGACTGTATTATTAAAATGTTTATAGTTGCCTCATTTAACTTGAGGTTCATCCTGTATTATTTTGGTCGTTATGGCCCTCCTCCGCTCTCTAAATTTATTCCTTATCTATGGTCTTTGGATCCCACAGTGTCAACTTGGAATCGGAGGAGCAGAAGTTGCTCTCCATTGTCTGGGTATACAACTCAATTATGTTGTTTCCAAAAAATTGTGACCATGATGCCTACAATTATGTTTCTTAGGTATTGTGAAATCTACATTTATGTTTCTTAGTTGTCGTGTTTATGTGTATGTTTTTTATGTGTTTGGGAAGACATCTTTCTAGTCTGAGCCTAGATCCTTCGACAATTAGCTTATAAATAATGTAGATGACAGATGAGCAATTAGCTATCCAAGAAAAAGCCCATAAATGAACTATATGTACCCCAATTAATGTGCCCTGTGTGCGTACCCAAATGATATATTTGAAACAACAAGGGTAAGGCTAAATTTACCCTTGTTGTTTCAAATATATCATTTAGGTATGCGCAGAAGGCATAGGAATTGGGGTACACAGTTCATTTACAAGATTTTTCTTGGGAAGCTAATTGCTCAGCTCTCATTTGCTTCATTTATTATCAAGCTAATTGTCGAAGGATCCAAGCCTAGGCTAGAAAGACGTCTTCCCATTCTGTTTAAGCCATATTCCTTGTTCTTGTCAAACTTCCTTGGTACGGTAGGCCTGCTCTTTACAATACTCTTCTTTAGTGAGACTTCATACCATGCTGCATCCGTAGATTACGTTCAATGCATTATTTATGCTTCTATTGGTGGGAAAACTCTTGAAAACATGCAAAAGAGATTGCATTCAACCATGCTGTTTACATGACACATGTAGTTTACCTCCAGCCTAAATCAGCGTTAAATCATGTGATTGATAGCAGATTGGGGCTCACCTGAGCCATAAACATGAAGAATTATTCTAAAAAAAGATGTAAACCATATATATGTGCACTTGAGGAAAAGAGAAGTTATGTCATATCAATACTAAAATATTAGTTACAATATGAAAATACTAAACTAACTAATTCCTGAGTTCATCTCTGCATATGGTTGCAACAAATTAGATATGCGATTACAATACAAAGAAGGCATCGTAAAAATATAATTTCGGAATTTGCCCTAGCCTGACACGTTTTGCACTCAAGTCCTTCATCACGGATAAGTGGAGATGGGCGGATAGATGCAGATGAGTTGTCATCAACCCAACTAAAGTATCCGCAACCATTATTTCCCTGTGATACCCACTCTACATTAGTTCTTATATTATAATGAATAGTATTTACATTAGAAACTTTAAATATATACACATTAGCAACCTTTTTTCGATTAGGGCAGCACCAAAATTGTCGTCCAGGGTTGTTCAATGTCTGTGAAGTCTTCAACACACTTCCCACCACCACATTGATAGTTTGACACATTGACAAGAGTCATCAAACCTATATCAATAATGCACCGCACCATCGTTACTACATTTATTATTTTTATATGATTATTTTTACAGTCCAAATACACCAAGGAGTACCATCAGAAATATTAACCATTTACAATAATGAAAAGTAAACCTAAATCAAATAGCTCATTTTTTTATCAGCATGTGTAGTCTGTGTGTATATGAAAAATGAAAGAAATATGAAGCTGAAATAAAATAGTGAACAAAATAGTATTCCACATAGAGTGAATGAAATATACCATCAAAAGAAGGTGACAAAATCTTGTCATGAAGCATAGACATAGGAAATCAAAAAGGGACAAAAGACAAGAAATAAGAAAAATCATTATGACTATAGAAAAATCATTTATACTATAATAAAAAAAAGAAACACTCTTTGTCAACAATTTCCAAATCATTAGGACTATAAATGGACGGTTCTGATATTGCTTTGCCATTACAACAATTGAGCATTCATCATTTGGTACTTCTTGGTGTATTCCATTTAAGTTTTTCAGTTGCTGTGTTTATGTGCATGTTCTTTATGTGTTTGGCTTCTCTCCCTCGCAAGGGATATGTCGATAGTTAATTGATTTGAAAGCATAATGATTTGACAGTCTTTTTTCAGGATAGGCGTAATCATCCCGCCAACCTTAATTAGCAACATTGGTGTCCTATCATTGCACAAGTGCAAGACGGTAAGGGTCTATTCAAGGAGGGATGAAAAAAAGGTCATTTTAACCTTGCAAGGCAAGAGGAGAGACAGTCCAAATAATTCTATGGTGACTGTCCCAAACAACAAACAAATGATGGAATTGCTAACATGTTTTCTTTTCATGTTTCTAACAAGTTTGTTGCGATCAGGCTATTGTGGTCACAATTGAAATTGTGAGTTTCTCTTGGAATTGAATAGCAGACTTTATCTATTGTGCAAAAAAACATATGTAGGATTATTATGGTCACAAAGTAATTGTCTTAGCATCAACATTTCACTTCTAATATAACATGAAACTCAGGGACGTTGACCTATATGAAAATGATGACCTTATATTAACCATGACCATGATGTCATCATCAAATCATGTCTTATGTATTTTATAAATTATTAAAATACATACCAATGGACGAAATTTGTTTCCCCCTTCAATGTGACCATGTTGCCTACAATGTTCCTCAGCTGTTTTGATTAGATATCTTCGAGTCTTTAAGCCCTTACAAATTTTGCAAGGACAATAACATTTTCCATCACCTTTTCTTTTTAAGTTAGACCATAGTCTAGCAATTGTCTCCCTAATTTTTGTGCGTTGATATCGTTAGACATGGTCTTTCTTGAATGGAATGACTCGTTGGTGGAAGAAGGATAATTTGTTTGCAACCTGCAGATACAAATCGTTATTGAACAACCATTTTCTCAACTATAATTTTCTCAACACAAAGAGACATTTATCATACCAAATCAAAGTTTAGAAATGGACGGTTTTGATGCTTTACCATTACAATAGCAATAGAGGGTGTATAGATAGAAAAACAGTTGTAAAGAGTAGATTTAAATAAATAAAATCAGGTAAATAACTAGGGAAACTGAATAACATTGTAGGACTCCTTACCTCCATATATAGGCTGCTCTTAAGTAATGAAAACACAAAGAAACCTCTCCTAATCATATGAATACAAGCATGGATTTTTTTATTTCATTGTTAACTTGAGCACCCTATTTCAAATAGAACATTATCATAAAATCTCGTAGGCCTTAATTTTTTGTATTTTTTTAATGACATTAACATGGTAGAGACTGGGACTAACCTGCCTAACCATTGAGGTGAAATTTTCTTATACTTTGTGAGTTCAGTAACTAGGCTATGACTTTCATGACATGCATCATTACACAATTGCTTTCCATGATGTGTAGTGTGCCTATGCTTGGATAGAAACACTTGTATTATAATTTTTTCACAAACTAATTATAGTTTAAATTTTCACAGTGCATAGGATTGAAACTAAGCATCTCTTACTTCCACCTAACCAAGAGTTAGATTAGAATTATAATTAAAAAGAATCAAGTTTTTATGCAGGCATTTCATTGATCAATTTCCTTCCATTCTTTCTTCATCCTTCATGTTGTTTCCTTCCAAAACTTGGTTGAGTTGGATTAATAGCAGTAGGTTTAGTTTAAAGTCTTTGTTATATTAGCACGGGCAGCTATCTTTAAATAGGGTTATCCGTCAATATTTGGCAGGGTTCTTGATTTCATCATGTCTTTCATGTTTTCCTACAATCCTCTTTGATTTTCAAGCATTATCTCTACGTTCACCTAGGTTTCCATGTTTGGTAGAAACACTTTCAACACAAAAATATTTAGAAGAGGTCCATTCACTGTCATGGATAGATGAATTTATTGATTCTTGGAGTATGCAATCACTATTACCGAGTAGTCATATTGCTACAAAGATTGATTGTCTCAAAACAATCGTGGTCTGCAATGGAAAAGTAGTGAGATTGATTGTCTCAAAAGATGCTATGAAGAACACTTTGCTTAACAATGCTTTACATAGACAAGAGACAATGCATGAAGGAGCCCAAAAAGGAAAGGCAGCCATGAAGAAATAATGCTGAGCTAGGATAGAAAGCCATGAAATCAGTTTCATGATAGCTTGAAGTAAAGATTGGATGCAAAGGACACTATGGCTCAATAGGGGTTATAAGAGAGATCAATCATGAACTAAGAACTAAAAATCAAGTCACTCAATGATACACTCATGAAGAGAATGATATTCATGCAATGAAGGCAGGTGCTTTGACAGTCAGTAGCTAGTGTGACAGGTTGAATTTGAGGGTCTGATCAAAAGACAATAAATACTTAAGAAAACATGCTTCAAGGATCTAACTTGTCAAGGCCTTCCACAACACTCCTAAATGATGATTTTGGTTTTATAGACTCTATACACCAGATTTCATTTGAGGGTCTTATCAAAAGACAATAAATACTTAAGAAAACATGATTGTGGTGTAATGTCCCCTTTTTGATTGGCACCAGTTACTTATTTTATTTTAGCCTTTATTTTCCCCAAAGGCTAAAAAGGAAGAAATAAGGGGGAAAAAATATATTAAATTAATTATTTATAAGGTTATTAAACAATGAAATATTAAAAAGTAACTTTATATTTAATTGATTTAATATTAAAGTGACTAAAATAATAAAATATCAAAAAGTCACTTAAAAAGAATAAAGTGTTGGATTCTTCTAGAAGCTTCTTGGAGTTGTTTGTGAAATCTTTATAAGGAGCCTTTGGGGGGTCATTTGACACATCTTTAGTTACATATTCATCTACTTGTGTTGAAAGCTTGAATGCTTGGATACTTGCCTGAGGGTTTGAAGACTCTAAGGTGCCAATTTCGGTTGTGAGATATCAACCCTAGTTGGAGGGGAGGAAGATACTTCAGTCTTCTTCATTTGGACTTTAAGCAATGATTGGAAGACGATTTTGGAGTGACCCTGAGGTCTGCAATTTTGTTACAGTCTGCAGATCCGTCATGGAGAAGTTGCATTTTCATTTCCAGCTCACAAATAAGTGACCAGAATTTTATGGGTATTTGAGGGATCAATTGCTCTGAGGTCAACAACCATTTTTATTGCATTTTGGTGGGACTTACAGTTGGGAATTATTTTTTTATTTAGCAGTCTATCCAAATAGCAGGGGCGGCGAGGGGGGCGATTTTGTCAAGAAGGCTGCCAAAAATTCCAAATAAATTCTCAAAGGGTCGCCTTACACCAAGGAAGATTGGGACGGCATTTTGGAAGGCAATCATGAGTGCATCAATGAGAATCGAATGATCCTTTGGAGGCTGCAAGCTCATTCCAGGTGTGCATTTTATATCAGAAATACATGTATTTGCATTTGGAAAAGAATAAAAAGAAGTTGCATATCTTTCAATTAGCTGCTTGCGATCATTTGTATTCATTCAAATATCTTTGGCATCAAAAAACAAACCAAAACTATCAAACATCAGCAAATTGAGGTTGCAAGGGAAGTGTTTGACAAAATTCTTAAGGCAGAAAAACAGGGATAAAACATCAAATTTGTCAAGGCACTTTACATGTGGTACCCTGTTGAGGTGAATAGTTGGGTGAAATAACATTTGACCATGATATGTGTTGAAAAAGTTAAGCTTATTGATTCATAACGGTAGGGATTTCTAGTGTTGAGCCTTCAAGAAGACTGTGAAAAGCTAGAAACACGGTTTGTTTTGATAGTCCACATGCAGAGGGCATAAACTTTTTGGTCCAGCTTCTAAAGTTGTTGTTGTGACCTATAAAAAGATTTCAATATATGCAAGACAATACATCTTTGTTGTCATAGACTATATTTGTTGATTAATAATTTGTTCTCTTGGCATTACTTTGCGCATTGAAATCAAGATTATTATAAAAATGTTTTGAAGGGTCTTGTGAGGAGAGACAATCCATGAAGTGCAAAGCACAATATTTTACTGCCTTTTTGTCTTGGCATTTGTCATTATTTTTGAGAAATTCAGTCTATAAAAGGATGGTGAACATAAATGATAGTCCAATAGATGGAAATTCAAGTCCCATAAATATCACTGGACAGTGCTAAAACAAAATTATGACAACCTTCATGTTGAAGTGACAGTCTTACCTAAGAAAATAGTGGACAATTGTAAGTCCAAACATTAAGGTTGTGTAGAAACAGTCTATAAAAGCTTACAAGCAAGACAAGAATGGCCTTTGAAAATGTTGGATGGCATGTTGATAATGGTTGCCATATAGAAATAGAAAAGGAAAACCATAGAACAGTCAGTCCTATGAAGAATTTAAAAGGCTAAAATGGAAGACAATCTAAATGGTCATGTGACAATCACAAATGTTGTTGGAGTTGAACAAAGCAAACTAGGCCAAGAGAATGATGAACTAATAGGTATAATAGTCAATGTTAAACAAGTTGGTGTCAAAAGAACGTTGATCTCAAAGGATTTTTAGTTAACCGTGAAGGTAAAATTTTGAAGACAGCTGAAGACAACCAACAATCCAAGTATAGCCACAAGAAACATCACAATGAGGACAATCATCCCATGACAGTCATGCCAAACAACAATGAGCATGCAGTAGTGATGGAAGATCAAAGGAGAGTAGACAGCAAGTCAAGTTTTTGCAAAAAGTACATGAAAGATTTTAGAGGCTCAGTAGCATGACTCACTAACAGTATGGAGGATAAGGTGACAGTCCACTAAAGGACATTCATCCAAGGCATCATTATGCAAAGGACAGTACTAAAAAATGAGAAGTTTGGTAATGATGGATGATGGAAAGGTCAATGAGAAAAGTATGAATGGATTGGATCAATGGATTGGAATGGATATGGGCAGAGTATAGAAGAGTTTAGAATGATGTTAGAGTTTCTTGTGGATGAGAAGGCAAAGCCATAGTGCTTAGGGGAATAGTGTGATGACTGTCCCAACTAGAGAATCACAACTTGCAGAGTCACTGTCTTTAGGACAGTCAATGGTATTGGTTGTGTAGACCAGAGGGGTCAAGGGTGTGGTCCATTTGAACAAGGGGGTAAGGGTTTTCTGATGAACTAATTGGAACAGTCAATCCCTTTATTAAAACATTTATATCTTCTCTTGAGGGAAGTGAAAGGACCGCAAAAGGCAGTCATATTTAAAAGACCTATTTTCACTTTGGACCATACATTGTAATTGGTCACTGTCATATATCTTATTGATCATGGTTTGATTATTCATAGCCCCACTCTTTTGATAGTGCTTAAATTAGTGTACTTTTGACCAAGAAATGAATGTCATTGTGCTTACAAGACTGCTCTTCAACCATTGCATTATGCATTACATGACACTTTGGCTGCTCTATTCATATCTATATTGATTGAATAAATACTCCACTCCATACCTGGACTTGTTGTTATTTGAATGAACTATAGTTCATTCATTCATTCGTTATTCTTTTTACCATAGACAACCCCCTTTCTTTGCATATTGCTTCTCTCTTATGGATGACTGATTCACTAAGAATATCTCTTTCACTGAGCCTCAGTCGCACTGCTTGTCCTCCACATATCACTGATTATATAATGGACATCCTGACCATCTTATACTCATATTGATTATGCATTCTTTACCTCTAATGAATGCATTTTTGAACCTTGTAATAGAAGTGATTATTGTGATAGAATTCATGATTGTGCTTCATCTTTGTATGAACCTCTCCTCTGTTCCATGTTTAAGCATTTCCATTACACCAACAATACAGTAAAACAACTCGCAATACAGTCAAAGAAAGACCTGAACTAGTAACCTATCTTCTAATGGATGCTTATGACTACTATTATCATGACTCTCTTTGAAAACACTCTTATGACTATACCCTATCTTCGATTGTTCATCTTATTCATCATGCTTTTGTTGTTTTTTGTGACTTCTCCAGATTATGATTGTTTTACCATTCATAGACATGCCTTGACCACTATTTAGACATTCATGTTATCTGAAATTGGACATTACTGTCACCACTCTGCAATGGCACTGGCATAGCATGGCATATTACTACATTTGAGGTATTTAACAATCATTTCTAATCTTGATCCTTAATCATCGTTTGGTACTTTAATGACTATTATTTGGTGCTTTTTCTACTGCCTTTACTTTCTAATGACTATTATTTGGTGCTTTTTCTACTGTCCAGCAATATTTACTCCCTACTATCATGTCAGTCAATCATTGTTCCCTCATGTATCACTATCTTCATCTTATCATTGTGCTTTGATATTTTTATAATATATCTATTACTCTTGTGATCTGTCAATGATTAATGTTCATTATATCTACCCTTTTCACCTGTGTGTGTTACCTTGTAGAATCTAGATATTATAAATAACTAATCAAAATTGGAATTACAATGAGGGACATCAAAACTTCGTTGATGAATATGAGAATCTCCTGAAAGTCAACACTACACCAGTCTATTGAAACACTACATGCAGACCGAGCAACATCCCTCTCTTTCCCAACCATCCTAGGTCTTTCCACATTAAATTTTGATGTTCTGTAGGTCTTTTTCTGACCCGTATTAACTGATTCTGCTCTCACCTAAACTGCCAAAAATCACTCCTGGTCACGCTCTTATGTTTTACTGTACTCTTGATAACTTGCTTAACATAGTTGAATCTATGTTTATAACTTTGAAGGTGATTATTAATCTCTTTAGTAAAACTGTAATACTAATTATTAAACATGGTTCATTCCTGTAGCTTTCTTAGCACCCAATCCATTAAGTGTATAATTGGCAGATATGTGGTATACCTTATATGCATGCTTGTTGGTAGGAATTGTCATTCAAGAATTGATATTTCACCTTGGATCAGAGGGGAAATTTGTAGGTATTGTTGTTTTGAAGTATTTGTTACATCTCAGCTAGTTAATCTTTTATCATCATAAGAATGGTTGAAATCGATATTCTTGTTGATTTTGTCACTTTACATTGTGCAAAATTTCATTTCTTTCCACACTTCTATAACAGTACAGTACACCATGTTGCATGAAATTTGAAATTTGATCATATTTCTATTTTAAAATTATCTATTTTTTATTCAAGTTTATACTACGATTAAGTATATATCCTTATATAATTAAAACTGTGACTAAGTAAAGTTACATAGCATATCCCCACTCTTATATAAACACTTAGCATATATAGAGACAATGAAATATCAGCATACATATTGCAAGTAATGTAATGAATAATAGGACTCTCTTCAAATATCTATAAGGAACTTTCCATGACTTTCTGATAGACTCAAATATAATAGACTCTTCATTAAATGTAAGGGTGACTTTTAATCTTCACTATTGATCTATATTATTCTTTAAGTACTACCCTTAACTAAATGTAAGAATGCCTTTTGTCTTCACCATTGATCTCTATTTTGAGTATTCTTCACTAAGTTATATGATTTAGTTACCGGGTTGTGAGTTTGGAGATCTTTATCTCTACAATGTAGAAGCCGAGAATAGGGGGTACGAGAGTGGAGAATCGGCGAAGAGAGAGATCAATGGGAATGAGATGATCAATGTAATACGTATGATGAATGAAAATAACAGTCTAGTTTTACATTTGATTCTTCTCTGTGATTGTTCAGTGTTTCCTGAATGTTTCATTTTTATTATTTACAACTCATTTTGTTTGGTTTGCTCTTTTGGTTCGACAGTCTAACACCCATATTGTCATCACGATCGAGCATGTCTTTATTATGAATATGCTGTGATGGAATTCGATAATAGAGAACAAATATTTATTTTAAATGTTTTATGTTGCGTTTGGATGTAACTCAAGTCTTAGTATCGAGTTTATTGAAGAAGTTTATCAACTTGTGGAAACCGTTTCTGTGCGATAGAGAATGCAATTTAAATCTGGTCATTAATTGAGTCGAGAACGGCTTCCAATAATCATTGCACAATTATTACGTTGGTTTGGAGTAATTTTATTTCGTTTTAAATAAGTTATGGCATTTTTATTTCCTTGGTTTGGAGTCTTATTCCTTTTGGTTTGGAGTAATTTTGAATCCAATCTTGATCTTGATGATCCAATCTTCATTTAATCATTCAAATAATTTAATAAAACTGCCATAACTTATTTAAAACGAAATAAAATTACTCCAAACCAAAAGGAATAAGGGTGGTGGTATTCAAAACACAATGAGAATTGGTAATTTCAGAGATCTAGGCACTCTAACCTATCAACAACCTCAAATGTTTAAAAGATTTGACTTGTCAAGGCCTCCACAATACTACACAATGATGGATTAGGTTTCCTAGGCTTCAAACCACTTAGACTCAAGGAATTCTAAGACTCTGTTTTAATTCCCATGCTTCCAATACACAAAGTTCTTTCAAACTGTTCCAAAGGCTTAATAGGCTGCCAATAACCCTGCAGCAGACTTAGGATGGTAATAACTTTGTCTTCCCTCAAAACACTTGACAAGATGAAAACATTTCTAGACACCCTTTTCAGAGTTCTATAACACACCAAAAGCTTTTATAGGGTTACTTTGGACCAACACACCTAACCATGACTGAACCCCTGTTTTCAATGCATGAAAATGACCAAATTTTCAAAGCAACTACTCTCCTCACATTCCCTTTTCCCACCAAACCTTCAGCAGAGTTATAAAATGACTCAAAATGGTTAAATCCACAAGCAATTAGACTCACGGGCCCTACAACACCAAAACCCCCAAATCTTGACCCCAAACCCTGGTTTGCTAGGGCTTCCCCAATCTCCTGTTACAACTCACTCCTGCATGAAATTAGTGATCGAATCACCATTCATTCAACATGACAAAACGTTTTCAAACATAAAAACCCTTCCTTATTCGGACAGATCATCCACTGCTACACATTGCATCCAATTTCATTGTATTTTCTCACTGTTCTTTAATTGTGATCACCTTTACTCCACACAACTCTGCATATGCATGGTTAATGATCTAATAATACATGTTAGAATTAACATTCCATGGTTAGAATTAACAGTCCTCAAGCATGAGTTGGATGATGTGGATTATGTAGATATAAGAACTAATGTATCCACATCATCCAACTCATGCTTGAGGAGCTTATATTATTTACTATCTCATATTAGTAAGATTGGTACCTATCCTAGTAAGTCATTATGAGACAGTAAATACGATCTACATCCAATCTTGGTCCACAAGCATGAGTTGGATGATGTGGATTATGTAGATATAAGAACTAATGTATCCACATCATCCAACTCATGCTTGAGGAGCTTATATTATTTACTGTCTCTAAACATTTGTCTACTGGGAAATTCTTCTAACTGGCAGTTTCCTTGAATGGGATTTGTAAGTTTTCAAAATGTCATTGTTGTTTTACTTTACAAGTAACAACAGTTTGCTAATTTCTCACTTCTGTCTGGTTTTACAACCTTGTTCTATTCTTTGGCTATGATTTTGTAAACTAACAATACACGTCCACTGTCAATCATAAATCACTCTTGAGACTTATAATCTTTCGGTTTAGTCTACCACAACACCAATACTCTTAGGAAGAAGCTTCAACCAAGACCACCAGGTTATTACAATCAATTGTTTGACTAGACTTCCCTACTACCTGAACACTCAACAAATATCAGAATACTGCTAATCCCCTGTAACTACATTCCATCATTCAATCGGTATTGGGTTTGAGTATAGAATCTACTGTCTCCAAAGATCATACACAAACTTTTGATGACTTTCACCACTTGTTTCCAGCGATGTTGACTGTCACAGAGACGTTTTAACCTAGGTGATCAAGCTAGATTAATGTCGATCTAGAATGGTCAAACGTTGGGTGCTCACAGTGGTTGCAATCACGAGGAGTCTTCCATGAATCCGAGGTACTTAACTAAACCTGTGATTTAGTCCCAAACCTCCGGTTATTCACTTCACTTTGCTGTTTAAACAAGTATCGTGCCCTAGCTAGGGCATCGACCTTGAAGTAACTTAACAGCCTTCGCATTTTTGAGCATTGGTTGCGTAAATAATCTTTCCCCTAATTTTCCCTTTCATTCAACAGCATAGGAATTCCATGGTGAAGTTGCAAATCGGGGTCACGAACTCATGACAGCGCCGACCCAATGGAACTGAGTTCGGTCTAACAGGAGATCATGTGGCTTTTGGAAATTTAAAATACGATACAAAAAATTACATAGCAGAGTTCTTTACAATGGTGCATAGCATTCACTTTACATTGTGCAAAATTTCATTTCTTTCCACACTTCTATAACAGTATAGTACACCATGTTGCATGAAATTTGAATTTCTTCTAAATGGTTAATTTTTCTGTGCTGAACAGTTAACTTGTCTGTTCGGTCTGTACATAGATTCCTAAACCCTAGTCGCAGCCTTCATAATTCTCGGTCATAGCATTTACAAACCCTAGTCAAACCATAGTCACCACTAAATATACTCATTGATTCAATCACCTACCAGCATATTACAAACAGAGATGACTAGAAGAAAATGACAATCCATGTAATGAACAATAGGAAACACGGAAGATACCTCAAACTCTATGGAAGATAAATGATAAAATGTGCTATTAACCTCGGGTGTAGGGTCTGCACGATCTGGAATAAGCTTTGTTCCTGCTAGCTTAGAAGATGGAAATCCTAATTTGCGCGCTGCAACCGTAAAAATGAAATGAGATTTGAAATGTTTTTTTAAAAGTTATATGCCCGTGTTGGTCGAAATTTCGACCGACATGGTATTGGTCGAAATTGAGACCAACACGGGCATGGATTTAAAAAAAAACAAATTTTTCCTTCTATAACCTGACCAACCTAAACCTTTTTAATTAATGGTCGATAATTTTCGTAGAAAAATGATGTCAAATGTACTAGTGCATATAAGCCTGTGGCTTTGTAAGGTCCCCTACCGAAATGCTTTAACCAATCTGGAAATGTTCACCAATTTTACTTGGCAGAGATTTCAACATACAAATGTCATGTAATGAACATTCATGGACATTTCGACATACAGTTGTAATGCAATGGACATTCATGAACGTTTGAACAAATAGATTTCCAAATTTTCATATAATTTAGAAACTTATGAAATATATATATATATATATATATATATATATATATATATATATTTCATAAGTTTGGATACTAGTAGCTTGACATGCTCCATACTAATAGTAAATATATGCAATAATATGCTGATACTGTTGGCATTGTGTTAGATTTTGGTGAGCAGTCATAGGTGATTGTGATTTTGGTTGTCATTGATGCAAACATAGTCATTGCATATGACTAGGACAATCGGTAAGGTTAGTGTTCAATTGGTAAGCAGAAATCAGCTAAGCACAGTGAACGGTGTATAGGAAGAACAAGTACAGATGGAGAGTTTGGTAGCAGTCATGTTTGAGAATGAATTAAGTGGAGTAGTCTTAGATATAGCATGGATATACTCTTAAGACATCATGATTGCGACCACAACTCATTTGGACGATTGGTGAGAAAGTATCACAGTGACAAAAGAGGTTACAGGTTGAAGAGCTTATGTTCTTAAGCTATCGGTGGAAGATCTTTGATTGGTGACTGTATGGATATTGTGGTAAGTATAGATGTTATGGTATCGTGTCTTAGACATTAAGGATTTGATTAGTTGTCATTTATATGCTCGATGCAAGCAAGGAAGGAAGATTTTAGAAGCAATTTGGGATGGTCAAAAGGTTTTGAGTGTTCGTGGAAATATCACATGTAAATCTTATAATGGGCCAATGCAGTGTAAGAAAATTGTTTTGTACATCGTGATATGTGTTTTGGTGATATGTATTTGAGCGGGAAGATTCAAAATTGAATTTTGGTGAAGGTTAAGGCAGTGGTAGTTGAGTATTTATAGGGTACTACTCTTATTGAAAAAAGTTGTTGAGAGTTATTGTTTTTATGAAGTGAAATTCGTGATTGCTAGGGTTGCGATCAAGAATCTGAGCAAAGGTAGGTCAAAGAGCTAAAACCAGATTGGATCTGACAAACAAGGAGTGCCACATCTAGATCATTACTTCTTGTTCCCTAATAGTTGCAGCAAGCAAAATTCCTTAACCAGGTGGACTTTAACAGGTCTTCTATTGTAAATTTCTTAACTGGGTGGACTCATAGAAAGAGTTTTAAATCCTCGAGTGAGTAGATCTTAGCAGATCTCATTGTACTCCTAATAGTGTACTAGTCACTCCTAACCGGGCAAACCTTCAAAAAGGGTATTTGTAGCTCTTAACATGGCAAACCTTTTTATTGTAGTGAAGGGCTTGTGGGTGTCATCCCCATCGTGGTTTTCTCCCTCTAGCCAAGGGTTTCCATGTGAAAAATCAGTGTGTTACGTGTGATGCATGTGTGAATGTTTGATAATATTAACTTTTATTTCGTTGCATTAGTTATATGTTTTTCTATTTGGAAGTTGTTAAAGGTATTTAGACTCGTGGTTGAAATAGTAGGTTGCCTGTTGGTACTAATTCACCCCCCTCTTAGTATCTAAGAATTCTCACAATTCGTATCAGAGCTTTGGTCCTCTTGGTGATAAGCCTTACAACTTGAGGGAAAGATCCACAATCATGGAGAATTACGGGTATGAGACACAACTTGAGAATGCACACAAAATGATCAATGAGCTACATGAAAAGCTGAAAAAGTCAATTGCAAAAATGAGAGAACTTACTGAGAAGTTAAGTGAAAGCCAAGATTACATTGATCAATATCTGAAGGTAGTATGTTTGAAGAATATGAGGAAGCAATTGCAGATCTAATGGATAAGAACAAGAAACTTAAAGAAGAAGTGGCAAATTTGAAAAGAGAGCTTGAAAGTTAGTCTATCAGGATGTGTGAAGACCTTGAAGGAAAGAGAAAAAATGAAGATGCAAGGAAGCTTGTCGAGGATGCCAAGAAAGTTGTTGAGGATGCATTAAAGGAAAGGGAGGAACAATTCTTAGGGATATCTCAAGAGATTTCTATCATGCATGAGTGCCTTCATGACACAAATGAGAACCAAAAGATTCTGAGTGAAAATGAAAGGCTTAGAGAGGAGAATGAGAAATTGAAGAAGGAATTGCAAATTGAAAAAGAAGAAAATGAAAAGTTGAAGCAATACAATGAAA
The DNA here is from genome assembly GCA_027943335.1 of Chamaecyparis obtusa. NCBI lineage: Eukaryota > Viridiplantae > Streptophyta > Pinopsida > Cupressales > Cupressaceae > Chamaecyparis > Chamaecyparis obtusa. Next base: position 824,177 of record BSBK01003015.1, on the reverse strand, counting down.
GCATTCAAAAGATTAATGAATAATTGAAGAGACAAAGAAGACACAGACCCAATCGGTCTTGGTTACACAGGTCAATGAACATTTGAAATTGGTGAGTCATCTAAATCTAAACCTAAGGAGCCACAGACAGATCAAAAGGCTGATTCAAGCAATTCAAGTAAGAAACCTAACATACCTACTTGTTATAATTGTGGAAAGCCTGGTCATACTGCAAATGTGTGTAGGAGCAAACCAGTGAATAAACCTTATTCATTTATGGTTATTACTATAATTGTCATAAGTATGGTCATACTACTTATGTGTAGATCTAGATCTAGTGGTGGTTGATTTGATGGATACTGTTATGCAAGTAACAAATATGGACATAAAGCTGAGGATTGCAGGTCTAAAGAGTACGTTTCTAGGTCTCCAGTCAAACCGGTAAGCTCTTATGAAAAGGAAAGGCAATTCAATATCACATGTCTAGTATGTGGTAACTATGGTCATCTAGTTGTGAATTTTAGAATGAGAACGCAGAGAGGAAATGCTAGACCTTGGAGGTCAACCGATATGGCATGTTTCCATTGCCATAGGATTGGTCATCTTGCAAGAGATTGTCGGTTCAGAAATCGGTCACCCAACTCGTCAGAAGATAGAAAGGGTAAGAAGATTATAGATGTTGAGGAAGTTGGACGCGAGATGAAGAAGTTTTTTTTTTAAATTTTTTATTGAGAATTGTTTATTAACCGCTTCTCTTCAGCTTAGAGCCAAGGTCTGAGGGGTATCCATTCCGCCTCATCCCTTTTAAGATGTCTTCTCGCTCAGCGAGATTTGAACCCTGGTGGGCTCAATGAGAACCATTGAGCTTCACCGCTAGGCCAACCAACTGTTGACAATGAAGAAGATTTGGAAGAAGGTAGGAGAGAAACATGAAGAGGTCAAGTCATCTTAAGGGAATGCACCATCCTCTAATACAGAGGATTCATCTTCAAACTAAGCATATTATTTTCTTAGGGGGAGCACTCAAAGGAAAATCTTTTACTAATCCCCTAGATAGAAGAGTGGTAAAATCTATCTACATATTGAGATGCATATTGGTATTTTGGATAAGTTTGATGAAGTTTTGAGGTTGTTTAATGATTCCGTGTCGACCGCAAATGAGATTTCATGGTGTATATATATTTGGAACTGGTCATAACCGTTGGATGAGAAACAACCGGTGGATATACGTTAACCGGTGATATGACACTATTCCTACCGTTGGAATGTACTGTTTTACTGTTAAAAGTGCAACCACTATTTTCTCAAGGATAATTAAGGTTAAAGTGATTTCATTTGTCACTTTACATTCTTACACGCACTTGTGAATTTCTAAAGGTTATTTAAGGTGACCATTCTAATTTGCAAACTGAGAATTGAGAAAGTGTTCATGAACCACAACCAGTGAAACAAGAGGTAGTTTTATGGTTTGTGATAAGATTTTGGTGTGTTTTTTGGATTGAATCATGGCAAGAGTTGTGGACAACCCTTTTTTGGTTGATATTGTTGAAGAACCCAGGCCCATATTCAAACTTCATCCAATGAAAGCGAGCAAGAACAATATGATGGGTGCTCTATCTTCCATTGCACTTGGAGTTGTATTAGTTGAGGACATCTGATCATACATTCACTGCAAACTTGATGAACTAGGAGCAGATGCTATCAGCAATGAATATGAAGGATTATGTGAGAATCATGTATTGAAGGATGATCACAAGCATTTGAAGACGAAGGGTTTTGCAAATGCGGCGGAGATACCTAATGTCTTTCATCATGAATGGATTTGATATGTGTTGAGCCGTGTACATGATGAATTTCTGTGGTTGAATAGACCACACAAGCTCACGGAGGAGATTATTCATAGAGTTACTGGATTTTTTGCTACCAGTGAGTCGGCTACCCTAAGGACGATTGCTTCTAACTTGGTTACCTGGTTAACCAAATGTAAACTTGATTACCGAGCTATGACTATCAATGATATTGAAGATAAGGAGGTTAGATTCGCGTCTATGGTCATTGGATATAGAGTCTATCAATCCACTCGTATGAACAATGTTCCCGGTGGAGGAATTCATGCTGCCTACCAAATGGTGAAGGAGGATGCAATCTATGACCTATGCGAGATGCTGAAGAGTCAATTCATTGTAAACATGGACAAAATTAAGGACAAGAAACAATCATTCAAGTATGGAGCTATTTTGGTATGTATCTTTTTCTATCTGCATAATCATTTTCCTAGTAGAGGTGCAGTTCAATGGAAAACATATAGAGTGGTGATAGTACAGATAAGTGAATTAATTAAAGAGTTAGGAAATAACTTTGATAATGTCATGTGGGGTTACTTTAAGGATTTTCAAATTAGAATGCATTAGCGACAAAGAATCCCAACTGGTATTCTAGAAGAATATAAGGAACATGTATGTTTTCTTGTTGATACTGACACTTGTATTTTGCAAGCGGTGCAACCAAGAACATCATGGGTTCCTGCCATGGGTTATGAGGTAGATAGTGATCTAGTGAGACTTCATGAAAATGCACTACTATCTAAACCTATAGATGCTACCACACCTAGGTTTGGTACATATGAAGAGGTTGTTCCTAAGATTCAGTGGAAACTGAAGAAATCGATGATACATAGGAAAACAAGGAGAATGATAGAGAAGTTGGAAATGATTGTTGTAAATATAGAAGGTGGTACTTCTACTACTAAAGCTATTGAAGCTGATGAACCAACACAAGACTTACCCAATACATCTGCTAAGGAAGAGGAGACAAAAGTAGAGGAGACGCCGACATTGAAGAATACTTATAAGAGAAAAAGGGAGTCTGGTGAGACTAGTGAGGTTAGTACGCAGAAAGATACATCAAGAGATGAGGAAGCTAAAACCGATTCAGACAAGGAAGTCAAGAAGTTGAAAGAGAGCAGTAAGAAGAAAGCCCCTATTGTTGATTTTAGTGTCAAAGATATAATGGAGAGTGGTTGACTGGGTAGTGTTGCAAGAAGATATGAATTTTGCAATGATGAAGACAAAAGCAAGTTAGAGGAGGCTATCATATGGAGTATACACAAAATACAATGTCCTACCTAAAGTACTGTATAAATCAATTGATGCAAGATGGAGAGCATCATTGAAATTGGATAGAGAAATCATGGAAAGAGCACTTTTGCAAGTAACCTCTGAGTTAAATCTTGAAGAAGCAAAGCTAATGTTTGATGCTTACAGACAAGATTTCTAGATCAGATATAGAGCTGCAAGAATAGTTGCAGGTGACACACAAAGTGTACATCATGAAACAATGGAGATATGGAAGAAAACGTTGCAATCATAGAGGGAATTAGAACAAGAACAAAAGGAACAATAAGGTACTAGTGAACAAGAGAATGTTGATGAGCCAGTTATTGAGGAAATTGATGACACATCTACTCTTGAAGAGATAATAGGTGATGCCATTTCTAAGATCCCTAAGAAAGTTCATGAAATTGAAGCACAAGATATTGGTCAAACTGGTGGTGATGAAGTACTAATTGAAGATATTCCTATGGAAGATGATACACCTAAGGTACATGTACAGATTGAGCAACTGGTATCAGGGCAGAAAGAAGTTAGTCACAAAGAGGTTGGAGATATTCTCTCAGTTCAAAGGAAGTTGAGTTTGGGAGAAACAAGTGAAAAGAAGAAATTCATACCAGTGATTAAAGATGAAGAGGAAGGAGAAGATGATGATGATGAGGATATTTAGACACCTATTGATATTGCTAAATTGCGCCCTAAAGAGTTTCTTAGGGTTTCTAAAAAGTTGATGTTGAAAGCACAAATGGACAAGGCCAAAGAGAAGAAGAAGAAGGATAGAGTACTAAAGGAAAGTAGAGATATTCTAGCAGGTCTAATTCCAAATGTTGAGTATGACACATATGCAACAGTAATTGATTAGATGGACACATTGATAAAGACCATTTCTGATCAAACTTCTAACATTGAGACTGCTGCAATGAAGTTGGTAGAGTCTAATTATGAGAAGAAAAGGATAGTCAAGTTGGTGGAGAAGATTGCAAAAGACAAGGTGACACTTTCAGGACTAGTGGATGACACCAAGGTCACACTAAAGGAGGTTGGTCAGTTACTGACTAAAGTTTCCAAACTTTTAGATTTCTTAAAGGATTTGGAGAAGAGCAGAGAAGAAGCACAAAAGGATCTTGACAACCTAGTTGAAAAATTTGATCCCATCTCAAGCTCTGCAGCAGAGTATAGTGCTAAAGTGGAAATGGTCACACACAAGGTGAAGAAGATTCAGGCAGAACAAGACCAGAGGGTCATTACACTAATTGAATTACAATCATACTTAGCCCCTACAGTAGAGGTGATGTAGCAAAATGTGATGAATGTAGAAGCCATAATTGGATTACTTAACATGAGTACTTTGGATTCCTTGTAGGAGTTGGCATCTGATCTACATGGGCAGATCATTGTGATGAATCATTTAAAGAAGTCATGGGAGTTGTCATTGGAGACAACAAAGAAAAACTTCAAGGATGTATTTGATAGAATGTGAACCTTTGTCATTGTTGACAAAATGGGGAGTGTAAGGAAAGGTGAAAACATGTGTTAATATGTGAGTTTAAGGTGTATAGCGTCAGGGGGAGTTATTCAGAGATAGACATATTTTACCCAATGTTTTCTATCAATTCCAAAGGGGGAGATTTTTGGCATTTCGTTAGATTTTGGTGAGTGGTCACAAGGGATTGTGATTTTGGTTGTCATTCATGCAAACATAGTCACTACATATGACTAGGACAATCGGTAAGGTTAGTGTTCGATGGGTAAGTAGAAATCAGCTAAGTACAATGAGTGGTGTACATGAAGAACAACTATAGATGGAGACTTTGGTAGCGATCATGTTTGAGAATGAATTAAGTGGAGCGGTCTTCGATATAGCATGGATATACTCTTAAGACATCATGGTTGCAACTGCAACTCATTTGGATGATCGGTGCGAAAGTATCATAGTGACAAAAGAGGTTACAGGTTGAAGAGCTTATGTTCTTAAGCTATCGATGGAAGATCTTTGATCGGTGACCGATATGGATATTGTGGCAAGTATAGATGTTATGGTAACGTGTCTTAGACGTTAAGGATTTGATGAGCTATCATTTATACACTCGAGGTAAGCAAGGAGGGAAGATTCGAGAAGCAATTTGGGATTGTCAAAAGGTTTTGACTGTTCTTGGAAATATCATATGTAAATCTTATAATAGGTCGATGCAGTGTAAGAAAATTGTTTTGTACACTGTGATATGTGTTTTGGTGATATTTATTTGAGTGGGAAGATTCAAAATTGAATTTTGGTGAAGGTGAAGGTGGTGCTAGTTGAGTATTTATAGGGTATTGCTCTTATTGAAAAAAGTTGTTGAGAATTATTGTTGTTGAAGCGAAATTCGTGATTGCTAGGGTTGCGAACAGGATTCTGTAGAGACAGTTTAGAGAGCAGTAACAGAGAGCTAAGAACAAATTGGATTTGACAAGCAAGGAGTGCTACATCCAGATCATTACTTGTTGTTCTCTAATAGTTGTAGCAAGAAAAATCCCTTAAATGGGTGGACTTTAACAAGTCTTCTATTGTAAATCCCTTAACCAAGTGGACTCACAGAAAGAGTTTTAAATCCTCTAGCGAGGTAGATCTTAACAAATCTCATTGTACTCCTAATAGTGTACTAGTCACTCCTAATAGGGAAAACCTTTTTACAACATGAAGGGCTTGTGGGTGTCATCCCCACCGTGGTTTTCTCCCTTTAGCTGAGGGTTTCCACATGAAAAATTAGTGTGTTATGTGTGATGCATGTGTGGACGTTTGATATTATTCACTTTTATTTCATTGTATCAGTTATATGTTTTGCTATTTGGACGTTGTTGTTAAAGGTATTTAGACTTTTGGTTGAAATAGTAGGTTACCTGTTGGCAATGATTCACCCACCTCTTAGTACCTAAGAATTCTAACAGATACAAGCCCAATCAAAGATATACAATGTCTATGCTTCAGCTTCTTTTGGCAATGCTGGAATTAATATCTATTGCTTCTCGAGGAAACTGCAAGACCTCCTCATTCCTAGTATTGCATGCCTTCTCCTTCGAATTGCATTTTCTCATAAATTCTGCTGTACACCTCTTCAGACCTTGTGGCTCCCATTTTTTCTTGTGGTGGCTAATAATAAATCCTTACACCCTCAAGCTATCACACCTGACTCTCCATGTAAACTATGTTTATTTATTTCCATTGACTTGTATGCATTGGGCCTCCCTTATTTCACCCTTCTATGATGCCTGCAACTCCCTATCAATACCCCATGACTTTCACAAAAAAAGGCACCTCTTTGGTATGCCATAAAATTCCTTATGTCATGAATTTTGAGCACTCATGAGACATCTTGAATGTTCCACTTGACTCTTCCAAAAATTAGTTGTGATATCTCATTTCTATCACAGGCTGGTGGCAACCAAGGGATTCTTCATTTATTTATTTTTCCAAATTTGTCCCTTTATGAAAGCTCTACTAGCTTTTGACTCTCCTAGCCACGTTGAATATTTCTAAGATTTTCCTTCCTCTTTCTCCCACATTGTTTGGTTTATATATTGATAGATTGGAAGAATGGTTACTTTTAAACAACACTATTGGAGATGGTATTTAGTTAGAAAGTTATGTGGTGAAGCTACTTTTGTACATGAATGATCTTATCAAAATTGCAAAATCTGCCCATGGTTTGAGAGAACATTCGAAGGCTTTAGAGCTCTTTTCCCAAGAGGTTGGGATATAGGTAAACACCAACAAGACCAAAGTCATGATCTATTCTTTGAAGCGGAAAAAATAGAAAGTCAACTTTATCTTTGAGGGAATGTTTTTGGAGATTTTGGCAAAGTATGAATACCTAGGAATTTATTTTCACAACATGCTCAATTGGGAAACATGTAGGACTAAAAGGATTCAAGAGGAATGGGGAGATTCTCAACTCCTTCAGAATAGGGCATGAAAGAAAAATAATGATACTAGAAAACCAAGAAAACTCTTTTTGGTTTTTTGGCCGTTTCAGTTGTCCTCTATGGTTATGAAGTTTGGGGGAGTAGCATATCAAACCACAAGTGGAGACAAGTAGAAAGAATTAAAAAATACTTAATCACTAGTAGCCTCAGACAAATCAATGAGATCCTTTTAGTAGAGGCTAAAATGCTCCCGATGAAGGCCTCATCAATAATTTGTTTAAATATACCAATTTTCCACAATCCATTAAAGTTATTTTTAGAGTACACACATAGTTGAATCTAGAAACTCTACAAATAATGATAACTCGTTTGTTAAGCTAAAAAACATTGGAAAAATGAATGAACACTGTTGGCCCAAAATGGTTGTTGTGGAGGAGTTAAAACATAGGAAGAAGACTTGGAGGAAGAAAAATGACAAGTGGATGGACAAATGGCGCTTAATTGGCAAGATTGTCGTAACTGTAATGAGAAGATAAAAAATTGGGTGTTGGAAAAAAATTCAAGTGTCATGTTGACAAAATAGAATGAACAGAAAAGAACACACTATGTTAGAGAATTCAACCCTATGTGGACGCATGATGAAATGGCTTATTTGAGGGTTGAAATCAAGGGAAAGGCTGAATTCTTAATAGATTAGTTGAGGACAGGGTATCATCATCTTAGATGTGAAATGGGTAGATGGATAAACTCCAATAAAGAGTAGGAAGAAAGAACTTGCACTTTTTGTAGTAAAGGAGCGATTGAAATTGAATGACACTTCATCATATATTGTGTTGCTTATGATCATATTCGTAAGCGGTTTGAAAACAATAGAAAGGTAGACATTCTGATCAAGTTGTTTGAGGAGGAAAGACTTTACAATTGTGAATCTCTCGGTCAAGATTAATAACAAAAGAGCTGATAAAGAGGGAAATCTGAAATAGTTTTTGGTTTTGAACATATGGGTCCCTTAGTCTACTTGGTCTCATGGACAACATCAAAATTCCTTCTTTCATTCATTCCTATTAAGTTCAAATAACACTCCTTATTTTGTCCTACTCTACTAACAAAGAAGAGTTGGAGTTTATGGTTCCCATGACCCTCTTCTTAATTTGGTAAAAGCTATGATTCTCTTTGTTGGGACCTGCAAAGGCTTTTGACCTAGTATTTGCCACAATTCCTTTTTAAAAAGGAATTTAAAATTGGATGACACTCTTGGGATTTCAAACTGATACAATTGATGACCAACCAAGACAAATAAAATGTAATAAGTTAAATATGGACCTCTTCCACACAACAAACAACTTTGAATCTTTGAAATCCTGGAAAATTAGTCTGATCCAAATGTGAACTCTAATTGAGCCCACCTTTGTAATTAGCTATGGAGGAATCTTGCACCATTGACACTAATCTTTGCCTAAGGATTTTCATGTTGTGGCGATAGAAATCTGGCCAACTCCGCTACTGGGATATTAAGAAATATCAAATGCACAAAATGAATAATGGACCGCTTTGTCCTCTTTTTATATTTTCTCCCCTAGAACTTTTTGGAATAATATAATTTAATGCCCCCTCCAAGTTGACAAAGGAAAATTAATTAACATCTTATCTAATTCTCATAGCTATTAATTAATGCAAGGGAATTAATAATTAATTCATTAATATTATTCCTTTACAAGCCTATTTTAAGAATAATATTAATTTATTAAATTGTGGCGGCCATTTCAACTAAAATATTTATTGGGGCCACTTTATCAAGTTTCCCTCTTAAGGGCCCATTTGAATTTAATTAATTTTGTAGGGAAAAATTCATTTGAGGCAGTGTAAAGGAGAACATTCAGAAGCATTCATTCATTGAAGTTTTGGATTCAAATATCATTCCTGTTCTAACCTTTGAGAGTTGGTTGATTCAAGGGTTTTGGTGGTGTCTCATTTCCAAGCTAGTCTCCTATCTCAAATTTGTAAAGTCGCCATTAGGAGGCAAATTTTCATTCAATATCTGGTCAACCGAGCTTGTATTGTAGTGATCATATAGATGTGGTCTAGATAATGCAAAGATCATGATTGGGAAAAACTTGTCGACATAAGTGATCATTGTTTATGAGTTGTCCACGACATAATAGCCTTCTAATAGTCAACCCTCGTTGACAATGATTAGAGCGATCATGGTGAAGTATTTACCATGCACTACAGACTTAGCGATCACTGCATTTTCCTGAGTGCGGCTTATAGACTACAACGACATTGTGTTTTGATTACCACATTTGGTTGATGGTTCAACTCTCATTTGGTGCGACCACTGTTCCTTGACAAGTCGTTGCCTCACTACATGTCCACCAATCCAAGTGGCTATCTACTCAAAGGAACTATCTAATCCTATCTCCTCTTCTATAGGAATGGTTTCATCGCTGAAGCAAAAATTCAATTCCTCTTGCAACAATCCGTGATCATCGCTTCAATCATAATCATATTTTTGGGGTGTGATTTTATAGGCATGTATCCCGATACAATTTGTGATGTTCCTATTTTAGAAGTTGTCTGGGACACGCCATTATTAGCCAATCATTGCGACCTTCGTGGGCTAATGACTTGTTTTGAGGGTTTCTGGTCGAGAACTTACTAGTTATAGTAAGTCATTTTTTGTTAGTTTCTATTTTTGGTAGTGTGTCCAAGCATTTGATTTGTCAAATGCAGTTCAGTTGGATTTGGCTTGAAGTGGATATAATTAATTTTATTAAGTTTGACTTAATTAATTATCATTTGTCGGCTTATATTAAAGTCAAATCATTAAAATATTGACGATGTTATATTTGACTTATGTTTGGACATTAAGTGAAGGAAAAGCATATATTTGAATATTGAAAACTTCAAAGTGGACATGTAAAGTTTAAGTTATGAAGAGCTTCTCCTTGAAGCTGAAAGTTTTGAGCCTTGTTGATGAAGCTAAGTTCAATATATAGAGTTTCAAATTTTTCATGGAAGGAATATTATTGATCATTTTAATTAAAAACTTGGAGCTTGCGAAATGTTTCAGCTTGGCAATTAAGGGTTTGGGAATTGCTTTTGAATTGTGAATTCACACCAACATCTTCACATTGAATTGGATTATTGCCAACAAATTGTAAATGGTTACGAACATTGACACATCCACGACATTGGAGGAAAGGTAGAAAATCTGTTACGGTTTATTGTTATTTGTTGGGAGTTGTAAACAACATTCCTCTTAGAGTTGAGGCTAGTCTTTATGCACAATGGGAAGAGTTTGAAACCGTCTCCCTTCTCCTTCATCAATCACGACCAACCTCTTCAGCGTGGGAAATAATAAAAGTTTTTTATCATTTGTAATTTGCTTATTATGATTTGGGTGTATTACATTCCAGTTTGACTGGTGTGATTTACTTTTTGCAATAGTGATTTAATTTAATTTGTTTCTTGTATTACAATTTCATTATTTGGAAAAATACAAAAAAAAACTTAATATTTGTTGAAAATTTAAACAAAAGAATTGAAATCTAGAATATAGAGATTATTTGCAATGAATTTGGGAATTGGGCCAGTTAGGCTCTTTACAGTGATATCAGAGCGGTTTCTTGCCAGCCTATAAGGAATTGGGTTCATTCATGGCAAAAAGATTTATTCTAGGAGTTCATTATACTAATGAACTACTACAGAGTGGGAAGATGGTGAACAAGGAACATAGTTTGGCACTATGGGTGACAAAAATGCTGGTGATATAGGTATTGATGTAAACATGGAGGCACAGAAGGTCAACACCATGTTGCAAATGTTTTGCAGCAGCTATCTGACACCTTACATCACATTACATTACCTGGCAACCATGGCAAAGATAGAGGTACGGGGAGGATGTCAGTCAATTCTCATAGGTCTAGAGATGAGGATAGACATAAACATAGAGTTGATCCGATAGGCACTTGTGACAGGCCTTTACGTCCTACCTTTCTAAGGCCTGAGTGAGATGTGGTTAGTGTTGAGATAGAGCAAACTGCATTTGTTGATGATGTGATGACTCATTTTACAGAGTGGGATGCTTTACTGGAGGCAGTTAAATGGAATTTGAACTTAGATAGGTTTTTGATGCAAAATAGAGAGCATGCTAGAGGTAGACCTGGACTTGATATGAGACAAAGGCCTAGTCAAAATAATTTGAAGAAGGCAACCAGCTAGATGACTCTGATTCAGTTTGATGGAAGTGGGAAGGTTACAACTAGAGCCTGAATTCACAAGCTTGATACATATCTTTCATTGTGTCCTATATCTAAAGAGGATGCTATTCAGTTTGTTGTGTTGCATTTGGATGGCATAGCCCATGATTGCTGGCACCATGAGTTAGTTTCTTTACACCATGATCAGATTGCATCCTACCAGGAGTTTGTGGATAGACTGATAGAGATATTTGACATGAGGGATCCAAAGTCCTATTTATGTGAGTTAGCACAACTGGGGCAGACTGGTAGTCTTGAGGGTTTTGTTAGTGAGTTCTAGTGACTATCAGTGATGGTTTATGATATTTTAGAGAGGAGGCACACGATTCTCTTGATAGAGGGATTAGTTGAGCCTCTTAGAGGTTGGGTTAAGTCTCTTGATCCTCCCACCTTGTAGGAAGCCATGAAAAAAATTAAAGAATTTAGAAATGTCAACTCCACGATTCAAATTTGCTTCTAAACCATCTACTTCCTCTTATGAAAACAAAGCAGCCCCAAAGAGGGTTGAAAATTCAGAGTCTAAGAGACCTATGACAACCCCTTTAGATCAGGAAACACTTAATAATCTAAGGAGGAAAAGGTTATGTTTTTATTGCAGGGGGGCATATGATGAAAAACATGATTGTCCAATGAAGCCTAAGAGCATAAATAGACTTATGGAGTGGTATTATGACGATGAACATAGTTCTGATTTTGAGGGACATCAAGCTGATCATGAGGCAAAGAGTTATGAAGAAGTTGTTAATGATGAAAAGTTTGACGAGGATTCTAACCTTAAGGTAGTATACCTCTCTAGCATGAAGAAAGAGGGATCTTTCAGGATGCGGGGTCTCTTAGCAGGGCAGTGTGTCATTGCGTTGTTGGATATAGGTGCCACCCATAATTTTATTGATTCACAATTGTTATCTAGGAGAGATACAAATAGAATAATTTAAAGGCATTAAAGTTAAGGTGGCTGATGGTTACACACTTAAGCGTGACAGGATGATTCCAGATCTTCCCATGAGGTTAAATAACTATGAATTTAAGACTATTTTTTATGTTGTTGACATGGGAGGTATTGAATTGGTTTTGGGAATGAGCTGGTTACATACTATTGATACATTTTTTCTCAGCCTTAAGGACATGGAAATGAAACTTGAAACTAATGGAAAGAAACATATTCTTAAGGCAATCAGAGAGGAGAATCTGAGGACTATTTAACTTAAGCGTATGTAGCATCTCATTAGTCATGATGCAATTAAGTGGGCAACAAAGTGTAGATTACTACCCACACTTGATGAGTCAGGTAAATCGGCTTATCACCCTGACATACAAGAGCTCATAACTAAACACTCTAAAGTGTTTAGTGATTTACCACATGGAAGGCCACTTGGTCGAGGAATTGAGCACATTATTTAGGTAGAGGAGTGCACTAATCCCATCATGATTACTTCTTACCGACACCCTAAGTTCTTGAAAGATGAAATTGAGAAGACAATTTAGGAGCTGTTATCTATGGGTCATATTAGGTCGAGTAAGTCTCCCTTTGCTTCATTAGTTGTTTTGGTGAAGAAAAAGGATGGTACACTCAAAATGTGCATTGATTATAGGATGTTGAACTAGAGGACAATTAAAAATAGGTACCCTATCCCACGCATTGATGAGTTGATAGATGAGTTGCATGGTGCAAATTTCTTTTCTAAGATTGATTTGAGGTTCAGATATCATCAAATAAGAGTTCAGGAGGACATAGAGAAGATGGCCTTTAGATTCCATTGTGGACACTTTGAGTTTTTAGTCATGCCTTTTGGGTTGACTAATGCTCCGTCTAGTTTTCTGTCCACCATCAACATGGTCTTCCACAACCAGTTGAGGAGATTTACTTTGGTCTTCTTCGATGATATTTTGGTGTATTGTAAGACGTGGGATGATCATCTTGCTCATTTGGATACAGTACTGGATATTCTGGATAAGACTTTCTTGTATGCAAAGGAGTCCAATTGTTCTTTGGGGATGACCGAGTTGCTGTACCTTGGTCATATTATCAGTGCAAAGGGAGTGCACATGGACCCTAATAAGGTTCGTGCTATTCTAGATTGGTCTACTCCAGGAAACTTGACACAACTTAGAGGATTTGTTGGTCTGTGTGCTTTCTATCACATATTTTTTGCTGCGTTCTCTCGACATGCAACTTCTCTTATTGATTTGACCCATAAGGGTGCTTTTGAGTGGACCTCTCAAGCACAAGAGTGCTTTGAGAAGCTCAAGCAGATTATGACATCATGCCTAGTTTTAGCGATGCCAGATTTATCTAGACTGTTTGATTTGCATTATGATGCTTCTTGTAAGGGCATTGGTGTTGTACTTTCCTAGGATCGCTATCCCATTGTTTATGAGAGAAGGAAGCTCAGGGGTCCTGAGAAAGCTTTTAGATGTTAGCCATAATGCATGCTTTGGCTAAGTTCAGGCAGTATCTAGTTGGTAGCAAGTTTTGCATAAAAACTGATTGTAACATTTTGAAGCATTTCCTTGGGTAGCGAGATCTCAATAAGAGGCAACAGAAGTGGGTCAACAAACTTTAGTCATATGATTTTGACATCTCTTATATCAAGGGGACTCAGAATGTGGTTGCTGATGCACTTTCTTGAAGACCTCATTTGTGTGCTATGACTGAGATATCTGAGGATTGGAGACACTTGATTAGAGCTGATTATGACAGAGACTAGTGGGCGTTTGGTATTATTGATGGGACTATTCAAAATAATAGGTATACTCTTGCAAATGAGTTGATCATTTATAGAGGGTATTTTTGGTTCCAGGATCAAGTGTTAGGCAGGTGGTGTTGAGAGCTTTCCATGATTCTCCTTTCGATGGACATCCAGGGTTCTTCAAAACCTACAGGCAGGTTCAAGAGAGATTCACATGGAAAGGCCTAAAGTATGATGTGCAATAGTATGTTAGAGAGTGTTCTATTTGCCAGCAAAACAAGCAGGAGCACACATATCCAGCCGGGTTATTGCAACCACTTTCCATTCCTGAGGAAAAGTGGGAATGCATTTCTATGGACTTTATTGTGGGCTTGCCTAAAGCCCAGAGTAGAGATTGCATTTATGTGGTATTTGATTGTCTCACAAAATATGCTCACTTCTTTCCAATCACTACTACATTTTTAACAAAAGAGGTTGCAGAGTTTTTCTTCCAGGAGGTTTTCATATTGCATGGTTTACCCCAGAATATTGTGAGTAACTGAGATATCCGATTTATGAGTCACTTTTGGTAGTTGTTCAGGTTATGTGGGACTAAGTTGACTCTGAGTACCAACTTCCACCCTTAGACTGATGGTCAAACTAACATTGTTAATAAATGGGTGGAGGGCTATCTTTGGAACTGTGTCTGCTCAGCATAGAGCTTGGGTGAAGTGTATATACTTATGTGAGTATTTCTATAATTCCACTCACCATATGTCTATTCGGATATCTCCTTTTGAGATCTTTGTATGGGTATGATCTTCCTAGTTTTTTGGATTTTCTAGTTAGTGATAGCAAAGTTCCCAGTGCAGGTGACTTGCTGCAGGATAGTCATGATATTATAGGAACATTGAGGGATAATATTTAGAGGGCTCAAAATAAAAAAAGTAGTATGTTGATCAGAGGAGAGTTGCTCGCTCTTTCTAGGTTGGGGATATGGTATATTTGATCTTGTAGCCCTACATGCAGTCATCCATTCAGAAGAGCGGGGTTGAGGTGCTCAAACCTTGGTACTATGGCCATTTTTGTGTTGTCAGATGGGTAGGTGAGGTTGCTTATCATCTTGATTTACCAGAGGACAACTAGGTACATAATGTATTTCATGTTTCGTGCCTCAAGAAAGTGTTAAGTAGGCATGTTGTCCCATCTCTTTTACCACCCCTGGATGATGAGGGGAAGTTGGAGTTTATTCCTGAAGCTATATTGGATACCCGAGAGAGGAATTTGCGTAGGCGAGTCTTCAGAGAGTTCTTGGTGAAATGGCATAGTTTACTTGTTGAGGATGCCACTTGGGAGTCAGAGGATATTCTTCAACATCCAGGATTGCGATTGCTTGAGAACAAGCAATCTTGGGGAGGGAAGACTGTGATGTTCCTGTGTTAGCAAGTGTCTGGGACACACCATTTTTAGCCCATCATTGTGACCCTTGTGGGCTAATGACTTGTTTTGAGGGTCTATGGTCGAGAACATAATATTTATAATAAGTCCTTTTTTGTCAGTTTCTATTTTTGGCAGGGTGTCCAAGCATTTGATTTGTCAGTGCAGTTCAGTTGGATTTGGCTTGAAGGGGATATAATTAATTAATTAAGTTTGACTTAATTAATTATCATGTGTGGGCTTATATTAAAGTCAAATCATTAAAATATTGGTGATGTTATATTTGACTTATGTTTGGACATTAAGTGAAGGAAAAACATATATTTGAATGATATAATTTTGAATATCCAAAACTTCAGAGTGGAAGCATAAAGTTTAAGTTATGAAGAGCTTCTCCATGAAGTTGAAAGTTTCAAGCCTTGTTGATGAAGCTAAGTTCAATATATGTAGTTTCAAATTTTTTATGGAAGGATTATTATTGATCATTTTAATTAAAAACTTGGAGCTTGTGAATTGTTTCAGCTTGGGAATTAAGGGTTTGGGAATTGCTGCCGAATTATGAATTCGCACCAGCATCTTCACATTGAATTGGATTATTGCCAACGAATTGCGAATGGTTACGAACATTGACACAACCACGACATTGGAAGAAAGGTAGAAAATCTGTTACAGATTATTGTTATTTGTTGGGAGTTGCAAACGTCATTCCTCTTAGAGTTGCGACTAGTCTTTATGCACAGTGCGATAGAGTTTGAAGCCATCTCCCTTCTCCTTCATCAGCCGCAACCAACTTCTTTAGCGTGGGAAATAATAAAAGGTTTTTATCATTTGTAATTTGCTTATTACAACTTGGGTGTATTACATTCCAGTTTGATTGGTGCGATTTGCAATTTGCAATAGTGATTTGATTAAGTTGTATCTTGTAAATTGCAATTTCATTATTTGGAAAAATACAAAAAAAAAAAACTTAATATTTGTTGAAAATTTAAACAAAAGAATCAAAATCCATAATATAGAGATTATTTGCAGTGAATTTGGGAATTGAGCCAGTTAGGCTCTTTACACAATCTAGCTAGTAGTAGCATCATTTTGAGGTGAAAGGATATTGATGGAATGCCTTGTGGTCAGTTTGTTTGAGATGGATGGATACGATACTCAACAAGAAGGAACTAAATAAGTTCAATCCATAGAAAGTTCCCTTTAATCCAAACACAACATAACTGTCATCCGTGACTCCCAACACAACTAAATCGTTATCCACATCTCTTGTCGTTTGTAGAATAGGTGGAATATTTCCTTTTTTGTCGATAAATCAAATTGGAAAATTAACTTGAATAGTTGTTTAGATGTTATGCGCTCCTACATTACAGTTGTCATGCATTCAGTCTCCAAGTTGAGTTAAAATTTTAGTGTTGTATAACTTCTCTTGTTCAAAGAGTATTGGTATTTTTCTTGCAAATCATTGTAAATTGAACAAGGATATTTCAGTGCTATCAAAGTTGGTTTTCCTACTAGTCTATGATTCTAGATGAGTGAAAGAGAGAGGAGATACTACAACTGGGGATTTTGGAAATAGTGACATCCAACTGAAGTCCTAGAAGGAGCGACAATGTCAGGCATTTTGATTTAATATTATGTTGGCATTAAGTGATGATAACCGGTAAGCCTGCTACCGGTACTAGTGTTGTCATTGATTGGCAAAAGAATATAGAGACTTGTCATCTCTATAAAGTCTAAAAATCCAAGGAGATCTGTATGAAAGGAGGATGGTTTGGCAGAAGGTGTGGCTGTTAGCAAATACCACTGGTCACTATATAAAGCCTTAGCAACCGGGTAGTGTATTCAGTATAGCATTCAATCTTCAACCAAAGACTTGGCTACAACCGGTGTAGTCAAACACAGAGAAAGAACAGCAAACTAGTATCAACATACAACCAAGGACGGTGCAACCGGTGAGCCAAGGAAAGGGACAGTAACAAGTTAACTACTCTTACTTGTTCACAACATGAGGATCTCAACCGATCTAGAAATGACTCTGGTATAAACCGTGGAAGTCATAGTCAAACTACCTGTTTTAACGACTCTTTGACCAAGATTTTCTGAGACAAATTCGAAGGTCTTTGAGTTAAACTGGTGATCGGTTTGCGGCGCGTCTTGAGGATTTAAAGCCGAAATCAGTGGCTTTAAAACAAAGCGTCATCTCCTACAAAGGAAAGTTGCTTGACACACAACTACTACTTTCTCTATAAGGCAAATAAAGCAAGGGCATGCATCCGATGTTTCCTCAGTGAACTGGTACTCCACTGAGTAATGAATCAAATAAGGATCTTTAATTAGGTCATGCATAAGGAGCACAATTAGGGCTAAGACTCTATATATTCTTCTGCTTGAGGAGAAGAAAAGTTTCATTCTACCAGAGAAAAGAGTGAACCTGAAAAGCTCAAAAGAAGCTAGGGTAAATTAGAAAGAGAAGAAGAGAAAGAAGTGTGTGCAGAGAAGCACAACAGTAGAGGAGAACACACTTGTGGCGACCGGTGACGATTCTCAGCTGAGCACAAACATAGATCTTATCAGGCTATGCAAAGGCAATTGTAAAAGGTCAATCTTCTATTGTTTTCTAGCAACTACAATAGTTAAATCCCAGTATTTGGGTGGCCTCTAACAGGCCCCTTGTATCAAATCCCTTAACCGGGTGGCATCTTGTAAGGTGTTCAAAGTCTAACCAAGCAGGCACTAACCGGCCTTATTGTAACAAATCCCTTAACCGGGTCTCACCTAGCAGTGTGTTATTATCCTTTAATTGGGAAAGCTCCTTACAAGGCATACTCTAGAAGAGTACAAAATTTGTGAGGTCTCCTCACACTGTGGTTTTTACCCTAACCGGGTTTCCACGTGATAAATCTGGGTCACTGTGTGATTGTTTTCTTACTGTTATTATAAGTTTAAATCTGATTGTCTTTCAGCTGTAAGTTTACTTCACCGGATTTAAAGTCAAAAAGAAGTTTTAGAGGTGTTGATTCACCCCTCCCCTCTCAACACCGGTTGGGACTGTCAATTGGTATCAGAGCCAAGTCTTGTTTTCTTTACCGCTTAACAGCATAAAGAAAAAGTCAAGATGATGAGAAAGGAAGGATCAAAGTTTTCAAAGGAAAACTTTACTCTGTGGTGCAGCCGAATGAAGCTGTACATGAAGACCACCGGAGATCAGTACTGGAATCATGTTACCACCGATTACAGTGAACCCGCTGGCACTTTGACACCTGATGAACTGAAGATCAAAACCGAGCACACAACTGCTATGGATATGATAGCTAGCACGCTACTTGATCATGTCTACGCTAAGATTGGACATCTTGATTTTGCCTTCAAGATGTAGGGCAAGTTGCAAACGGTTTATGGAGGAGATCCAAATGTTCAAAGAGCCAAGGTCGAAAGCCTCAGAGGAAAATATGATGACATGAGGATGAATGAAGGAGAAGACATCGAACAATATAGCAACCGGATCAAAGAGGTGATCAACTCCATCAGAAGCGCTGGAGGAAAGCTCAGTGAAGAGGAGGTGGTTAGCAAAATACTGAGAACTCTTAGACCTCAGTATGTCATCAAGATCTCTGCCATTCAAGAGCTCAGATCGGTGACCAAAGATCAAGTCACCCTAGACTCCCTAATCGGTAAGTTGACTGCCTTTGAATTAAGTAATTTTGATAATAGCTTATCCATTCAGGAAGTAGCTTTTAAGTCCTCTGTCAATATCTCTTCCACCAAAAACGGAAGAGAAACCGATAATTGCTCTACCAGTAAGATTGGCAACCTTGTTGAGAATCTTCTCTTAGAGGAGATGGGGCAAGATGAGTTTGAAGCACTCATTGCTAGGAGATTCCCCAGAGGGAAAGGGAAGTACAAGGGATAGCTCCCCTTGAAATGCTTCTCTTGCAACAAAATAGGACATACTGTTGCAAGGTGTCCTGATAATGAACATAAAGATAAAAGGGACCAGTTCAAGAGAAAAACAAAGAAGGAATGCTATCTTGCTGAGGAAGGAGTCACAGATGATGAATATGTAGACTCAAATGATCCATAAATTGCATTTGTGGCAATAAAGGAGGAGAGCCCTATGATAAGTGAAATTGTGCTTATCTCATGGTCACATCAATATGATGATTGGATCATCGATAGTGGATGCACTCACCACATGACCGGTGACAAGAACAAGTTTATCAGCTTGGAGCTAAATGATAGCGGATCAGTTACACTCAGAAATAATGCTCCGTGTGCCATTAAAGGTAAAGGCTCTTTTGCACTTTGCAACGATGCTGTTTGTGAAGATGTGTACTGGGTTGAAGGATTCAAGTACAATTTAATGAGTGTTGCACAACTGAATAACAAAGGATTCCTGCTGGAATTCGGACAAGGTTCCTGTATAGTGAAGAATCAATCTGGAACCCATGTTGCAACCGGTAGACAGAGCAAAGGTAATCTGTTCTACCTAGACTCAATGGAAGGAGCTTGTCTCATAGCCTTGGTCAAAGGAGAATCAAGCAAAATCTATCTTATGACCAAAGAAGACAACAACTAGTTATGACACAAGAGGCTCTGCCACATCAACTTTGACAGTATTGTCAAAGTGAGCAAAAATAAAATGGTAAGAGGATTTCCTGAGATTACAAAGCCCGTCAAGGGTGTTTGTAAAGATTGTTAGGAAAATTGACCGGAACATCTTTCAACAGTAAGTCCTCTACTGAGAATGTTCTAGACCTGGTACACACTGATCTGTGTGGACCAATGAGAACAAAGAGCTACCATGGAGACTGGTACTTTATGCTCTTTGTAGACGACTTCTCCAGGATGATGTGGACACTCTTTCTTAAGGAGAAATCAGAAGCTTTCCACATGTTCAAAATCTACAAAGCTAGAGTGGAAAAAGAGACTGCTAAAAGCTTGAAGTGTCTAAGATCAGACAGAGGAGGTGAATATACCTCTCAAGAGTTCACTCACTATTGTGAGGAACATGGAATAAAAAGACAGCTATTTGCACCAAGGACTCCGCGGCAAAATGGAGTAGCAGAAAGAAGGAACATGACTCTGATCGATTGTGCCAGAACCCTGTTGATCCAAAAGGATCTCCCTCATCACTTCTGGAGAGAAGTTGTCAGTATTGTTGTCTACACACTCAACTGAGTTCAAGTCAAAATGGGAACCGGTAAGACTCCTTATGAACTATGGTTTAAGCATACTCCCAGTGTAGGCTACTTCAAAATCTTTGGTAGTAAAAGTTACATCAAAAGAGATATGTATTCTGGGAAGTTTTATCCCAAGAGAGATGGAACATTTTTGGGTTACTCTACCAAAAGTAAAGCCTATCGGTGTTTGAACAAGAGAATAGGAAAGATAATTGAAAGCATCAATGTAAAAGTTGATGAATCTTAAGAACCAGATAAGAAGACTGGTCATGATGATCATGACAGTCTTGAAGGTCTAAATGACGGCAATGCCTTTGAGTTCAATAAAGAAGCTACTGAAGACGAAGAACATGTGAACAGACACCTGGTTTAGGAAACTGCACTTGGAGCATAGGATGGTTAACAAGAAGATGTTCAGAATCATGCTGAAGAAATTGCTCAATCGGAAGACCCTGATCAGGAACAACGCCTGGTTCTCCCAAGGTATGTCACATATCACTCTACTGATAACATTATTGGTGACAAACATGCTAATGTTTTGACCAGGAAAAAGGCCAAAGGGAAGCTCTAGAAGATGAAAACTAGGTCAAGGCCATAGAGGAAGAAATTGAGCAAATTGAGAAAAATGACACATGGGAACTTGTGCCAAGACCAAAGGACAAGAATGTCATAGGGACCAAGTGGGTCTACAGAAATAAGCTGAATGAGGAAGGGAAAGTAATAAGAGATAAGACAAGATTGGTCTACAAAGGATATGCCTAGGAGGTTGGACTGGACTATGGAGAAACCTTTGCACTGGTAGCAAGACTGGAAGGAGTGAGAATTCTTCTTGTTTATGCTGCACACAAGAAGTTTAAAGTGTATCAGATGGATGTCAAGTCTGTATTCTTGAATGGAATTCTGGAAGAAGAAGTCTACATTGAACAACTGGAAGGCTTCACATCTACTCATGATAATGGAATGGTCTGTAAGTTGAAAACGGCTCTTTATGGGCTTAAGCAAGCTCCAAGGGCTTGGTATGAAAGGTTGCATTCATACCTTCTGACCATAGGATTCACAAGAACCGGGGACAACAACAATATGTATCTCAAGGCTGGAAAAGATGACAATCTGATTGCTGCGATCTTTGTAGATGACATCATCTTTGGAGGAGATGACAGGATGAGCAAAGCGTTCACTGAAGAGATGAAGAAAGAATTTGAGATGTCTATGATAGGCACCATAAAATTCTTTATTGGACTATAGGTTCATCAACTAAATGAAGGTATCTTTGTATCTTAGTCCAAGTATATAAAAAAAATTCTTAAGACTTTTGGACTTGAAGATTCTAAACCGGTTGGAACCCCAATGATAACTAACCTCAAGTTATCAAAGGAGGATGATGCAAAAGAAGTGAATGAAACAATGTATCGGTCCATGATAGAAAAATTGCAGTATGTTGTTCACAGTAGACCAGACATTGCACATGCGGTTGGCATAGTGGCGAGATTCTCTGCAAATCCCAAAGAGACACATCTGATAGTAGTAAAGAGAATCTTCAGATATCTAAGGGGCACTGAGGAATATGTATTATGGTTTCCACACAAGGGGGGATTCAAAGTAAAAGTATACATTGGTGCAGATTGGGCTAGAAACATTGATGACAGAAAGAGCACAAGTGGTGGTGGATTCTTTCTAGGTGGAAGAATCATTTCTTGGACAAGCAAGAAACATAATTGTATTTCTCAATCTATAGCAGAGGCCGAATATGTTGCTGCAACAATCAATTGCACACAGGTGATTTGGATCAAACAACTGCTGGAAGGAATTAAAGAATAGATACCTAAACCGATAGCTATCTATTGTGATAGCACTAGTGCAATTAATATATCCAAGAACCCTGTTATGCACTCCAAGACAAAGCACATTGCCATCAAGTATCATTAGTTGAGAGAGCTGGTACAAGACAAGGAGGTGAGACTGGAGTATGTTCCCACAAAGGAACAAATTGTTGATATCTTCACAAAGCCATTACCAAAGAGTATTTTTTAGTATCTCAGAGGTAAACTAGGGGTGATACCCCTTCACAATCTTCAGTAAACCTGCAAAGGTGATCATCAGTTCATTATGCTTCCACAGAGGGAAACACTTGATCTTTTCTGGACTAATGAAAAAGGAATGCTGCTCCTAGGGGGAGCAGATTAGCAAAAAGTAGTCTCTCTAACTAGCCTTTGGCATCATTGTCAAAAAGGGGGAGAGTTTGGCAATAAATGGAAGACTGTTGTAGTAGTAGTGGTACAAAGATACAAGCACAATAATCCGGTGATATTGTGATTGCCCATCAAAGTTTTTCCATGAATGCCAAAGGGGGAGATTGTTGGTATTAAGTGATGATAACTAGTAAGCCTGTTACCAGTACTAGTGTTGTCATTGATTGGCAAAAGAATATAGAGAATTGTCATCTCTATAAAGTCTAAAGATCCAAGGAGATCTGTATGAAAGGAGGATGGTTTGGTAGAAGGTGTTGCTGTTAGCAAATACCACCAGTCACTATATGAAGCCTCAGCAACCAGGTAGTGTATTCATTATAGCATTCAATCTTCAACCAAAGACTTGGCTACAACCAGTGTAGTCAAACACAGAGAAAGCAACAGCAAGCCGGTATCAACATACAACCGAGGACGGTGCAACCGGTGAGCCAAGGAAAGAGACAGTAACAGGTTAACTACTCTTGTTCAAAACATGAGGATCTCAACCGATCTAGTAATGAATCCAGTATAAACCGAGGAAGTCATAGTCAAACTACCTGTTCTAACCGACTCTTTGACCAAGATTTTCTGAGACAAATCCAGAGGTCTTTGAGTTAAACCGGCGATTGGTTTGAGGCGCATCTGGAGGATTTAAAGCCGAAAGCGATGGCTTTAAAACAAAGTGTTATCTTCTATAAAGGAAAGTTGCTTGACACGCAACTACTGCTTTCTCTATAAGGCAGATAAAGCACAACAGTAGAGGAGAACATACCTGTGGTGACCAGTGATGATTCTTAGCTGAGCACAAATAGAGATCTTATCAAGCTATGCAAAGTCAATTGTAAAAGGTCAATCTTCTATTGTTTTCTAGCAACTACAATAGTTAAATCCCAGTATTTGGGTGGACTCTAACAGGTCCCTTGTATCAAATCCCTTAACCGAGTGGCATCTTGTAAGGTGTTCAAAGTCCTTTAACCAGGCAGTCACTAACTGGCCTTATTGTAACAAATCCCTTAACCGGTCACACCTAGCAGTGTGTTATTATCCTTTACCCAAGAAACCTCCTTACAAGGTGTACTCTAGAAGAGTACAAAATTTGTGAGGTCTCCTCACACCATGGTTTTTATCCTAACCTGGTTTCCATGTGATAAATCTGGTGTCACTGTGTGATTTTTTTCTTACTGTTATTATAAGTTTAAATCTGATTGTCTTTCAGCTGTAAGTTTACTTCACCGGATTTAAAGTCAAAAAGAAGTTTTAGAGGTGTTGGTTCACCCCTCCTCTCTCAGCACTGGTTGAGACTGTCACATTAGGATTCATACACAAGGGGCAAGAAGCCCTAATAGTGTAATAGGAGGTAGCAAACAAAAGGAAGTACACATGGGTGATAGAGGAGACTCGATAGAGCGTTTGGATAGTTTCATGGTTTGAGTAGTGTGTGACTAATCAATAGTCAACTTAGTTGTTGGATTTCTTGACTCAAATAGTGGTGAATAATGGGAACAATAATCAACTTGGCAATAATGGGGGTAAGAACAGGCATGGAGAGAACTCAATTAAGGAAGGACTCACAACCAACATACTATTGCAACTAGTTCGAGGTCCATGATGCTGATGCAAAGCATCTTACGAACCAAACAACCAATAGGATCCTTTCTGATCCTTTCAACATCCATTCAATAAGGTCTCTGTATAAAGGCACCTTATGAGGAAAACCACAACATGTTTTAACACAAAAACATCAACTTTTCTCCATTTTCATATCCCAATTTCTATATCTGATTCCATTATTCATAAGTTTCAGTTTTGAAATCCTCTTTAAAAATACTTTGGTGGAATTGTTCCAAATTAGTCCTTATAAAACATATATAAAGCAGAGCCCAATACAGTAATTAAATTATAAGTTATGGTCTCTACACTAAGAGCCATTTTTCCTGTCATAAACCAAAAGTAAAACACCAAACCTTGCCTAGGGCATCTCATATATTTCTCAAAACGACTCCAAATGACACCAAACCAATTCCACAGTAACTATTAATGAGTCTAGTTTCCAAATATGTAAGCCATTTATTTTTACCATTCATAAATCATTTTACAAGCATAAATCACTCCCTGCAACTCCAATGGAGATCTTCAAAAACCATTTTCCACTCAAATACACATAAATTTCACAAATCGGCATAAAAATGACTCAAACCAAAAGGAAATGAAATTTAATTCACATATCTTTCCAATGAATATTATTATAGGTCCTGGTTCTCCAAAATCTGTCTGTACTAAACATTTCAATCTGACTGTAGTCAGGGAATCTCAAATCTGCAAATACCCATTTTCACCAAAATGCTCATGGCTTACTCCAAACTGAATGAAATTAATCCAAACCGAAAGGAGAAGGAAATTTATTCATTACACTATCAAAATGTACAGAATATACATGGTTTCCAGGCTGTACATGTCCGTAGAAGGCCTATAAACAACATAAAAACAGAAAAACCAATCAAAATATCTATATTAGAAAACCTCAAAATTACTCCAAAATATTTCCTTCTTCTCATCTTGATTTGGAACGACCATTACAATGATTTTATAGTGGTTGTGGTGGTTTACAACTTCCCAACCACCTTTTAAACCACCTCCTTACATTCTTTTAATCATTATGCATTTTCTTGACAATATTTTATGCATTTTATTTACATTTTTGCATTACAACTTTTTATGACAACTTTACTAGTTTAACTCCAAACTTGACAAATATTTGCATGGACACTTGAATTCCCTAAAATGGAATTTAATGAACATTTTACAACCCCTTTACCCTTTATTAGGCATTATTTCATATTCTAACCTTCTTGACCAAACTAGGACCTTAACATGACAATATTAACAATGTCATAGAAATGGCTTCACATAGCCTTACATATGGACTCAAATACATCACAAATGCCTCAAATATATTTTAATATTTGATATAAGGACTCTTAACCTCCTTGTTCTCTTGTACTTTAGGTTCTCTTGCACCAGATGCCCATTTTCCGACCTAGATTTGAGCATCAAGAGAGTCATACTCTCATGTTGATCGAGCTACAAGAATAATTTAGATAGGTTTGGTTAGATGCAAGGTTACAACTGTATATGTCCCTTAAGGATTACATGGATCTCAAGATGATAAATTTGCCCAACAAGGGTGGTAGGGATTACAATAATGATTTGAGGAAGACGGTGATCTTAGTCTACCCTTCTTTTATTGCTCAAGGAAGACCTTAACACGTGTCTGGGTTTAGAAGGTGGACACATACTTTTAGCTTAATCCCATCCCAAAAGATAGAGCCATCAAATATGCAACATTGAATCTTGACAAAATTTCACATGGGTGGTGGCATCATAGAATGATCACCTTGCGTCATTATCAAATCACTTCATTTGTTGAATTCACAAAGAGACTTATCAAGAGGCTTGACAAGAAGCATCCAAAACTCCATTTCAAGGATTTAGCACAACTGAAGCAATGCCGAACAATTGATAGCTACATTGCAGAATTTTAGAGGCTATTGGTGCTAGTGACAAACATATCAAAGAGTAAATTATTTTCTCTATTCATGGATGGGTTGATGGATCCATTGAGAGGTTGGGTCAATGCCCTTGGTCCAAGCTCACTCTAGGAGGTGGTCAAGAAAGCTAGGGACATGGCCTTAGCTACTTTGAAAAATCCACTCCATCCAAGGGATCCACTTCGCAAATGGACACAAACAAGAAACCTTTCCAGAAGGAAAGGCCCTAGAAGAACCAATTAGAGTAAGCGACTAGACAAGACTTGCGAAGGAGGAAGATATGCTTTAGCTGGAAGGAATCATGGGAACCAGGACATAGATGCCTTGACGAGGGGAAGATTCATTACATTAAGGTCATATCAGATAATGAGGAGGATCACACCAAAAATGAGTCCAATGAGTCAAATGAGTAGCCACCTCTTGCGGATAAGTCAAAACCCTTTGAGAAGAGGGGTGGAACTATTGCTGCCCGATCCATTATGCCACGATATTACATTTTTTGGGGTTGAGGTATATTACAGGGAAAATGAGATTTTTTCATGCTCGATAGTGTTGGCATTTGATGAAGGTGATATGTGTTTTGATCACATGATTGTATTGTGGTGTTGGCATTGCTGGCAACATGATATTCTAATGACATAAGATCAGCTTTAGCGATGGTGTTGAAGGATCAAATTGGAGAAGCAATTATGTGATCAATCAATCGGTAAGAAGACAGTATGCAAGGTACAAGCAACCGGATTTGGAATTTGATACTGAGTTAAGGTGTGCGATCAAACTGACATCATCTACATAGGCATATTCAACTACATCTATGATCTCATCATTTAGTTTGAAGAATTCAATGAGTTATTGAGGATTGAAGCGACATTGATAGTAAGAATAGGGTACTGGTGGATACAGTCGGTTAGATCGGTGTTGCGCTCAAATGTAAGTGTTGGGCCAACATGTTGTTGAGATTAGATGTTTTGGGCCGACATCAAGGATGTTGACTTTTGATTTTGGCGCACTTGCTCATATGTTTAGTTGGATTTTAGTGCCGACTTGTAAAATGTTTTAGGGTTCTTGCATTGACTTGAAACAAGTATATAAGTGGTTATGAAAATCGTTAAGTATTGTTGCGATGGTATGTGGTAATTTGACAATGATTATTGAAGGTGGTATAAAGGCAGTGCAGTGTTCAGAGAAACACAATTGAGCAGATAATTGGATCCGTCTAGCAGTTTAGTGCTAATTTCAGATCATACATTTGAGTTTTTATACTCAAGGCAGACTCTAATAGGTCTGTGATCTAAATCCCTTGGCAGGGTCACTTCTAACAGGGTGAGCAAAATATTAATAGGTCTGAAGATCAAAATCCTCTAACTAGGTAGCTCTTTAACTAGAGTTGAAATCCTTTAATCAAGTAGTCTTTAACAAGACTGTTGTGGTTCTTAATCGAGCTATTAATACTCTTAATCAGGTATAACCTTAGAATGATTTTTGTAATGGCTCCTAACCGGGAAGATTTCATCAATGCACTAGTAAAATTTGTGGGAATCATTCCCACATGTGATTTTCTCCCTCTAACAAGGGTTTCCATAGGAAAAATCTTGTGTCTTGTGTTCAATATGTGTGAATGTTTTTTTTCTGTGCTTCTATCTTATAGTACCATTTGCATGTTGGATATTGTGGAAGATAATTGTTAAGAGTTTTAGATTTGTGGATGCACTGATTCACCCCCCCCCCCCCCCTCTCAGTGCCTTATAATACTAACAATTGGTATTACAACAATGTGCCCTTGAAGAAGCCTAACAACTTGGGGAAGATCCTTAAGGCAAATATTGAGGGTTTGAGATACAAGAGACAACTTGATGAAGTTGAAAGGGTTATCAAAGAGTTGAAAGATTAGTTGAAGCAATCAATAGACAAACAACAAGAACTTGTAGAACAATTGAATGAGAGTCAAGGCTACATTGAGCATTTGTTTGAACAAAGTGGATTTTAGGAATATGAAGCAGCCCAAGAAACCATGGCTATAGAGAATGAAAAATTGCACATAGACAAGAAAAATCTTAAGAGGATGAACTTTTCCTAACAAAACAAGAAGTTGGTGCATTGCATGAACATTTGCATGATACAAATGAAGAAAATAGAAAATCCCTAATGGAGAATTAAAATTTGAGAAATGAGAATGAGAAACTAAAAGGAGAATTGAAGACTACTAATGATCTGTTAAAGAAATTCAATGAAAGTACTACAAAACTTGATGAACAACTCAAAAATCAAAGAAGAAGCAAAGAGACCACGGTCCTAGGATATACCGGTGATACTACCTTTGAAGTTGGTGAATCTTCTGGAACTAAAGAGACCAAGCAAGAAGGAAAGTCTCCATTGAAGGTAACACAAAGAAATTCGAGTAAGAAAGCTTACAAGCTGGTATGTTTCAATTGTCATAAAGTGGGTCATACTGCAAATGTATGTTGAAGTAGGTCTGCAAATAGGACTAACACTTTTGATGGATATTGCTATATTACAATAAGTATGGTCATACTACTCATGATTGTAGATCTAGATCCAGTAGTAGATCTAGTAGCTTTGATGGTCACTTTTACAATTGGAACAAATATGGTCACAAAGTTGATGAGTGCAGGTCAAGAGTGAACAATCACAGATTACCTATGAACTGAGAAACACCTTACCAAAGGGAGAAACAATTAGATGTCACATGCTCAATCTGTGGTAATTATGAACATATGGATTTTAATTGTAGAATAAGGATTGCAAGAGGTAATGTTGGACCATGGAGATCAACTGGTATGTCATGTTTTCATTGTCACAAGATTGGACATCTAGCAAGGAACTGCGGGCTAAGGAACCAATTGGTAAACCAGTCAAGCAATCAGAAAGGAAAGCAGATTGTGAATGTAGAAGAGATCAGGAAAGAGATGAACAAGACTTGGAAGAACAAGGAAGACAATAAGTCGTCGCAGGAATCCACATCTCCATTGGGTGTGGAGAATTCTTCATCAAACTAAGCCTTCATGTGGCTTAGGGGAGCAAGTAATGTTGAATCCATCTTTGGACCCCCTCTTTAGATGTGTAGTAAGATCTATTAGTAGTTTAAGATGCAATAAGATCTTTTGGAGTGTATTGTGAAGTTCTGATAAAGTACATTGTGTTTTGATAATCGGTAATGAGCTTTTGGGTCAATCGGTAAAAATATATGTTCTATCGCTAAGTGCATTTAATATACATGTGCGAAGGTAGATAAAAAGGCTAATTTGAATTTCATTCTCACCTTGCACATTTTGAAAGTTGTTGTGGAGTGAAAGAAAAATTGTTTGAACCATTTGTAGAGATCTAAACGATAATGAGAGATTGTTTGTGTTGATTTGAAAGAGAAAATCAATTGGTTGTAGTCATGTTTTTTAGCAAGAACCCTAGTTGCGAATTGTTTGAGGTATTTATCTGTTATCTGCACTTGTGGTTGAAAATTTAGGATGGCTACTCCTAAGTTGATTGATACAACTGAAAGAACTAGACCAAAATTTAAGAGACATCCATTCAAATCGACGAAAAATGACCCAATGGGTGCCCTAACTAGCGTGCCCTATGGTGTTCTACATATAGAGGATGTTAAAGCTTTTATTCGATGCAAGTTGGAAGATCTAGGATCAAGAGCAATATGTGAACAATATAAGAAATTATGTGATGATAATTTAGTATTGAAAGATGAGCATAAACACATAGCCGATAAAGCTTTTCATCATGTGGTCGATTATCCTAATGAATTTGAAGATGATTAGATTAGATATGTCCTAAGAAGAATTCATGATTAGTTAATGTGTCTAGATCAATCACATAAAATCACAAAGAAGCAATACATGCTGTAACCGGTCTATTTACAACCGGTGATGTACTTGTTCTACGCACTATTCCTAAAGAAGAAGTGATCAGTTTGAAAAAATCTAAGTGGGATGGTCGTGCGATGACTGTGATTGATATTATAGATGAAGAGGTAAAATATGAATCTATGGTAATAGGCTACAAGGTGTATCACTCTAGTTGGATGAATAGTATACCTAGTGGTGCTATTCATACAACCTATAAGATGATCAAAGAAAATGTTGACTATGATCTGGTTGAAGCAAGGAGAGAGCAACTAATGTTGAATCTAGAAAAGATAAAAAGGACAAGAGGCAAAAGTTCAAGTATGGTCAGGTGATCATGTGTTTATTTTTCTATTTCCAAAACATGATCCCCAGTATTGGTGATATTGCATGGATGATAGGTACTCCAGCCTTCATTCAAATTATTAACAGTATCAAAATCTTAGGAAATGATTTCACTGGAAAGGTTTGGGGTTTCTTCAAAGAATTTCAGAAGAAGATGCATGAAAAAGAGAGGACACCTTATGAGATTGTTGAAAAATACAAGGATACTATTTGGTTCATGGTTGATACAGACACTTGTTTGATGGAAGTTGTTGAGCCGAGAATCTCATGGGTGATGCCTATAGGCTATGAGGTAGATGGAGATATTATGACTATGTATGCTAAGAACCTGTTAGCTCAAGTGATAGATCCCAAGACTCCAAGGTTTGGGACATTTCAAGGAAGTCACTTCAAGTGCACAATGATTTGATGAAACCTATTATTGAAAAGAAGGTGAGAAAGGAAGTTGAACAATTTATGATTCAAAAGGGTTTCACAAAAGAACAAATGAAAAAAGCTAGAGCTAAACATGCTGTAGAGAAAGCTATCATATTGGGTACAACCAAAGATGATGAAAATGTTGAAGTTGTTGGTGCAACCAGTAGTGCGCCAACCAGTCAGAAAACAAGAAGTGCAACTATAGCGCAAAAGGAGAACCCTTCTCCACCTGCAAAATAACCTAGAAAGAATGTTAAGTCTCAAACTACACAGGTCAAAGAGACACATAGCACATAAAAGGTGATAGGAAAAAGAAAGAAATAAAAAGTTAAGAGGTTTGAGAAAGTTGCAGAAGGAAAGAGTGAAGGGACTGAATCAAAGAAAGAGTAGAAGGAACTTAAAGCTAAAGGTAGGAAATCCAAGGTGGTAGGTTCCGCACCACCAAGTTTGTTAAACTAGAATCTGATTTCAAAGTGTTTTTTTTTGTTGATGAGATCATCAATAATGTCAGAAAGTGGGGTTTTCTTGTGAAATTTAACAAGTATTATGATAAGTTTGACAAGGAGGGCCAAGATCAGATCAAGGATGTTGTTGTGTACAACATGAATAAGTTTAGTAAACAGGTGATGGAAATACAATGGCATATACCCACTTCCCTGTACAAAAAAGTTGAAGCCAGATGGCATACTACTATTAGACAAGACAAAGAGTTAATTCAGTATGTTTTACTGCAACTACAACTAGAAATATTAGAAGAGGAAATCGAGAAGATTTATGTAGAGACAAGACCACTCTTCAAAACAAAGAAGAGACTAACAAGACTATTATGTGGTGAGTCTCTTGGAGTACATAATGAAACAAAAGAGATCTTGATGAAACATTTGGGTATGATTGAAGATACAAAGGATGAGGAATATGGAGAAGAAAAGGAAAAAGAAGAGAGTGATCTAATGGTTACTCAAACTTATGAGGGATTGACTGTTGATGGTGCGAAGATCACACTTGATGAAATCATTGATGAGATGGATAATACAGGTGATATTCCTCCCATGAAGATACATGTTGAGCCCATGGATACACAAGATCAACAAGCTTCTATTGAGAAACAAGACGTACCTAAGGAGAAAAAGAGAAGATACAATAAACATGGGTACCGGCCAGGCTATGACCGATGGTGCAAAAGGTAAAGTTCCTACAGATGATCAAGAACAAGAACAAGTAAAACAAGAGGAGGAAACTACAAAGAAGGAACAAGAACAAGAAAAGGCAACACCTTCCTCACAGTCCAAGGTGAGTATTGATGAAGATGATATACCGATCAAGGGACAGATAGATTTGATCGCTATGAGTCCTGAAGAAATGATATATTTTGCAATGACAATCAAGACTAAGGGAAAGAAGGATAAGCTCAAGCAGGAAGCACAAGTGGTTCTAATGGCAAGAGAGATACTTTCTGATCTAATGGCTGAAGTAAAATATGAGGACAAGGCCACTCCAATGGAGCAATGGGCACATTTTTTCACTGCCACCAGTGATCGGATGAAAAGTTTGGAGGATGCTACTATTGCTAGAGAAGAAAAGGAGTATGTGAAGAAAAGATTAGAAAAGTTAGCACAGTCCATTGCTGAAGACAAGAACACTCTCACATTGGCTGTGAACCAAGTGAATGATGCACTGCTAGGAGGTAAGACTCTAAAGTCTAGTTGTGATTTATCCCACTTCATGAAAGATATTGAAAAGAAAAAGGGTGAAGTTCAACATGAGCTAAAATTATTGTCACAAAATTTTGATTCTATTCATCTGACTGTAACATCATTTGGAGTTGAAGTTGGGAAGATAAATCAAAAGTTGAAGACTTACAAGGAAGAACAAAACAAAAGAATCAGAAACTTGGTGGAGTTACATAGTCTTTTGACTCCCAAAATGGATATCTTACAACAGAGCTTGAAGGAAGAAGAACAAGCCTTAGATGGATTAGAGGAACTTGCATTTGTTCTACATGGATAGATACTCATTATGAAAAATCTGCACAAGTCATGGGATAGTGATTGGCAAGTTTTGAAGACTACTTTCAATGAGATTTTTAGTAGAATGTAATTTGTATATGCTACTATATACTTCTGATTAATAAAATCTTGGTTTTTGCATATCATTGTAGCACCTTTGTCATTGTTGTCAAAGGGGGAGAGTAGTATAAGGATACAATAACAAATTGGCTAAGATCATTAGGATGCATAGGATTACATGTTTGTAATTCTTAGGGGGAGTTATGTAAGTTATGAATGCATGATGTATATAGTTGACACTTAGCATTTTTTTTCTAAGTGTTGCCATCAATGCCAAAGGGGGAGATTGTTGGCATTTGATGAAGGTGATATGTGTTTTGATCACATGATTGTATTGTGTTTTCATTGCTGGTAACATGATATTATGATGACATAAGATCAGCTTTACCGATGGTGTTGAAAGATCAAACTAGAGAAAAAACTAAGTGTTTAGTCAATCGGTAAGAAGATAGTATGCGAGGTACATGCAACCAGATTTGGAGTTGGAGAATGAGTTAAGGTGTGCGATTAGACTGACATCATCTACAGAGGCATATTTAACTACATCTATGATTGCATAAGTTAGTTTGAAGAATTCAATGAGTTATTGAGGATTGAAGCGACAGTGGTAGTAAGAACAAGGTGCTGGTGGATATAGTCGGTTAGATCGGTGTTGCAGTCAAATGTAAGTGTTGAGTCGACATGTTGAGATTAGATGTTTTGGGTAGACATCAAGGATGTTGACTTTTGATTTTGGCACACTTGCTCATATGTTTAGTTGGATTTTAGTACCGACTTGAAACAAGTATATAAGTGGTTATGCAAATCGTTAAGTATGATGTTGCGATGGTATGTGGTGATTTGATAACAATTGTTGAAGGAAGTATAGAGGCAGTAAAGTGTTCAGAGAAGTGCACTTGAGTAGATAATTGGATCTGTCTGACAGTTTAGTGCTAATTTTTTATCATAAATTTGAGTTCTACTCAAGGAAAAATCTAATAGGTTTGTAATCTAAATCCCTTAGCAGGGTCACTTCTAACAGGGTGAGCAAGATCTTAACAGGTTTGAAGATCAAAATCCTCTAATTAGGTATCTCTTTAGTTAGAGTTGAAATCCTTTAATCGGGTAGTCTTTAACATGACTATTGTAGTTCTTAACCAGGCTATTAATACTCTTAACCGGGCATAACCTCAGAAGGGTTTTTGTAATTGAATAGGTTAGATTTCATCTGTACACTAGTGAAATTTGTGGGCATCATTCCCACACGTGGTTTTCTCCCTCTAACAAGGGTTTCCATGGGAAAAATCTTGTGTCTTGTCTTCAATGTGTGTGAATGTTTTATTTTCTATGCTTCTATCTTATAGTATCATTTGCATGTTGGATATTGTAGAAGATAATTGTTAAGATTTTCAGATTTGTGCTTGCACTGATTCACCCCCCCCCCCCCCTTCTCAGTGCCTTATAATACTAACATAGGGAGGGGGGGTACTAAAAAATTTATTGATGCTACACCGGTTACCAAGAGAGGGTTGCATACACTAGAACATGAAGGGATTGATATTAAGGTGGCTAGTGGACATCAAATGCCTTGTAGGCACATGGTTCCCCAATTGAGTATCACGCAAGGTAAACTGTTACCTATGATTTTTATGCAGTGGTATTAGATGACATAGATGTTATTTTGGACATTCAATGGATGGAGTCTCTCGATAAATATTCCCAAAGTTTCAAGAGGTTAGAGTTTACATTCAAGGTTGATGAGAAGGTGGTTTTGAGAGGCATGTCCAACGGAGCACCTAGAGCCTGTTTCAGTTAATTGCATGGAAGCGATCTTCAAACATGACAAAGTGGCATTGACAACGAAATGTTTGGTTTCTTCTAAACCCTTTGACAACAAATCTTAGTATTTTTATGATGACCTTTAAACAATGTTGGATAGACATAGTTTGGTTTTTAGTGATATTCCCCTGGGGTTATGTTGGATACATGATTTGACCACACTATAGAGTTAAAGGAGGGTTCCAAGCCTTTCATCACTACTCCTTGTAGGCATGCCAAGAAATTCAAAGATGAAATTGAGAATGCAGTCAAGGAGCTTCTTGATTTGGACACATCAGGCCTAGTTCAAGTCCTTTGATGTCTTTGATAGTGTTGGTGAAGAAAAATGATGAGATTCTTAGGACGTGTTAGGTTATAAATGATAGGTTATTGACTATAATACCACAATTTGATGAGTTATTGGTCGAGTTACATGGGACTGTCTTCTTTTCAAAGACAAAACTCAGGTTAAGGTATCATCAAAGTCAAGTTCGGGAACATGATGTTCGTAAGACAACTTTTAGGTGCCATTATGGGCACTATGAGTTCTTGGTTATGTCCTTTGGGTTGAACATTGCACTTGCCTCGTTTCAATCCTGTATGAACCACATCTTCAACAAGTAGTTGAGAAAATTATTGTTGGTGTTCTTTGATGACATACTTACATACAAGACATGGGAGGACCATCTAAAGAATAGTTTGTAAACTCTCCAAGTACTCTTTGGGTTGCTGATTAGTCTTTTTTTTTTGTTGGGTGATTTTTCACAAGTTTAACTCTCTTGATTTTATAGACACAAAAATCATGGGTAAAAAAGTTGATGTGGATAAAACACTGGTTAAAATACATTTTTCACATGTCATTTTTGCTATGAAACCATGCATTTTATCTTTTGAGATGTCACTTTATAATTTAATACATTTTGTAATTGAATTTTACAACAAAAAAGTTTCTTTAAGAGATTTTATTTTTTAGTAATTTCTAAGTTGCTGAGTTTTTGTTTAGTATTTGCCGAGTTGAAAATTTTGGGCTTGTTGGGTACCTCTAAGTTCGAGCCTGTGAACTATGATCTAAAGCATTTGGGTGAGGTCTTAGGGATAATGGAAGCACAATCTTTGGATGTGAAGGCCTCTAAGTGAGAGGTTGGCATGATGGAGATCTTGTACCTAGGGCACATCATCAACACACATGGAGTATAGTTGTACTAGGAGAAGATTCAAGCAATCCTTGACTGGCCACTGCCAAGGACACTCACGAAGCTTCGAGTGTTTTCTGGCCTATGCAATTATTACAAAAGATTTGTTAAGTAATTATCGCAACTAACAACCCCTTTGACCAATCTCACTAAGAAGGGAATATTCAAATGGACAGGGGACATTGGGCATTTGATGAGCTAAAGGAGGATATTAGCACTATCCAATTCTTGTATTACCAGATTTCACTCGGCCCTTTGTGCTT
This sequence comes from Chamaecyparis obtusa, assembly GCA_027943335.1. Taxonomy (NCBI): domain Eukaryota; kingdom Viridiplantae; phylum Streptophyta; class Pinopsida; order Cupressales; family Cupressaceae; genus Chamaecyparis; species Chamaecyparis obtusa. Next base: position 787,911 of record BSBK01003015.1, on the reverse strand, counting down.
GAGTGCAATACATTAGGAGAGGGCATTGGGGCAATCTTAATGTTAAACCTGTTGAGATTGTTGACTTGGTGGTCAGCACCTCCTTGGAGATTCGTGACATGGCTTAACCGCCTCCCGTGGATTGGGTTAAATCTGGCATTTGTATCGGGCATTGATAGTTCGAGCTTTTGGTGCAACGGCAAATGATTCCAACAATTGGTATCAGAGCCTTGGGTCACGGGTTCGAGTCTCCCTTCAGTTGGGGCTGAAGGCTCAGTCGGTGTTGAGGGGGAGATTGTTGAGATTGTTGACTTGGTGGTCAGCACCTCCTTGGAGATTCGTGACATGGCTTAACCGCCTCCCGTGGATTGGGTTAAATCTGGCATTTGTATCGGGCATTGATAGTTCGAGCTTTTGGTGCAACGGCAAATGATTCCAACAAAACCGTCATCCCATTTCCTATGAGAGTAGAAAGCTTAAGGGTGCCTAGAGATTGTACTCTATTTATGATAAGGAGATACTCGTGATCATGCATGCTTTGGAAAAATTCAGATAGTATTTGGTTGGTGAGAGGTTTGCAACGAGCATAACAGTTTGAGATACTTCTTGGAGAAGAAGAATCTGAATGAGAGGTAACAAAATTAGGTGAGTAAGATAGAGATGTATGATTTTGATATTGAGTATGTGAAGGGGAAGAAGAATGTGGTTGTGGATGCCTTTTCCAATAAGCCTGCCATATATTCTTTATCAGAAGTTTTAGTAGATTGGAAGGCTCACTTGTTGCTTGAGTATTCCAAAAACACTTTTTCTTGCGAGTTGGTGGATGACTAGATTCATGATGATAGGTACAAGGTAGTAGATACTAGATACCATCATTTAAAAAAAGGACAAGATTTTCTTAGTTCTTGAATCTAAACTAAAGGAGAAGATCTTGAGGGCAGTCCATGAGACACCATTCGTCGGACATCCAAGGTACTTCAAGCACATAGATAGATTAGAGAGAGAGATTCTCTTGGAAGGACTATAGACTTAGCGATCATTGTGTTTGGCATGGGATACAGACTTAGTGATCATTGTGTTTCGCTAAACACAACTTATAGACTAGAGTGACACTTTGTTTTGATTATTGTGTTTTGGTTGATGAGTCGACTCTCATTTGGTGGGACCACTGTGCCTTGATAAGTGGCCACCTCACTACATGTCCAACAATCCAAGCAACTATCTACTCAGAGAAACTACCTAATCTAATCTCCTTTGTGATAGCTGGTTTCATTGCTGAAGGTTGCAGAAATTTAAATCATCATCTGACAGTCTGAGCTGATCGCTTCAATTATAATTGGATTCCAGGGATGTGTGATTTCATAGGTGTTGATCATGGCATGATCTATCTTGCAGTGGTATTGTTGTGAGGTAAAAGGATATTCGATGGAATGCCCTGTGATCAATTTGATTTGAGTTGACTAGATATGACACTCAACAAGAAGGAACTAAATAAGCCCAGCTCACATGGAACTCTCTTTAATCCTAGTGAAGAAAGACTGTCATCTGCGACTCTTAATGCGTACAAATCATTATCCACATCTCTTACCATTTGTAGAACAAGTGCAACATTCTCTTCTTTGTTGACAATTCAAATTGCATAATTGACTTTGAATAATTATTCATGTATTATGCTCTCCTACATTATAGTTGTTATGCATTCAGTCTCAAAGTTGAGTTAAAATTTTAGTGTTGTATAAACTCTGTTGTTCAAAGGTTCTTGTAAGGTTTTTTGCATATCATTGTAAATTGAACAAGGGTATTTCATATATTAAAAGTCACTTTTAAATAACAATTTAAACTAGTACAGGCTCGTTAATGGGCCTTTGAGGGTTCAACTTTCGTGTAAGAGGATTAAATAAGAATCTTGGAAACCCTCGGAGGATGGCTGGATAACGATTAATTTCAATGGCGCTTCAAAGGGCAATCCAGGCCCATCTGGGGCAGGATTTGTTTTGAGGAACTGCAGAGGTAATATTCAAATGTTAGGAGTGAAACATCTCTTGGAAGGTACAAATAATGAGGCAGAGGTCCAGACAACACTATTAGCTATAAGAATGGCTCTCAAATTAAAAGTGACGAAGCTCCATTTGGAAGGGAGCTCGCAGATTATAATTAATGACATAATCAAAGGAGAGTCAAGAGTATGGTATTTAAACAAACATATTCGCAGAATCAAGTCCTTGCTGAAGTCTTTCGAAGAGTTCAGAATCACACATGTTAGGCGGGAGGCCAATGAGGTAGTTGACACAATGTCAAAGGTAGGAGTATCCTTGACGGATTGGGAGGAGGAAGTGATGGATGATTTAAGAGATATAGATGGGGCAAACTTTGACTCTTGGAATTAAGAGTATAAAAGTTTTAAAAATACACACTAGTGTAAGTTTGGAAGCCATGTTGAAACTTTAGCTTTGGCATGTCTAGGAGATTGAAATTAGTTTAAACTTTAAATGCTGGCACCCCTTTGAGACCCATAATGGATTGCGAGTTGTAATGATGAAACAACTAGTTGAAGGCTAGCGAAGGACAGAGCCCACGTGAATGTCAAAGCCTCATTGAACTCATCAAAGATATACAAGAATTTTTGAAGCCAAAATATTATTGCCCTTAGGAAGAAATTGGAAGGAGTTAGAATAGAGAAAGAATGGCATGTGTGGTGATCAAATCAGGGAAGCTGGGATTGCCATGTCATTTGGACAAAAGTAAGATAGAGCCGAGGTAGTTGCAGGAGGTAGAAAGAAAGTGGCATGGAGGCAAATTTCGCATTGCACTTGATCAATTGCAAGCATTTAGAGGCAATGTGAACATTAGACAAATGGAAGGGATATTTAAGATTGATGGTCCCCATTTTTTGAATTGTGTGGTGGTCATTTTTGGAAGGGGGAAACACCAGACAAAAGAGAAGGAGAAGCAGCCAAAGACAAGGAGGCCCATGAAGAGCGGCTTGACACAAGGGTGGCATGTTCATCTTGGTCGAGAGCAGAGGAGCCGTGATGAAGGTGTGGAAGGACTAATGTAGGTTTAGGAGTTTCTTTTGTTGCTTGATAAAATGAATGTTTGTGTATTGTTAATATCCTACCCATTTTGTGGAAAGTATGGGCTTAGTTAAATTCCAGCGATGGTATATTTAGTGTTGGGCTTAGCCCATTTTGAATGTAAAGAATCATGGTTAATCATGTATATATGCAAGTAGAATTGTGTAGGCAGGGGGTAGTAGATCAGTATTTACAAGCATTTAATGATAAATTAGCCAAAGAGCATAGTGGCACACTTTTGATACTTATGTACTTATTATTTTAGAATTAATTAAAAAACTTATATCACCAATCAAAAAAAAATAATAAACTAGTACACCTATATTTTAAAAAATCAATGTAAAAAATGCGGGTATATATCAAATTTCAAAATATTTAACATCCATAAATATGAATAAATCACCAGATTTACTATTAAAAACAACTAAAAAGAGAATAAATAAAGAAAAAACAAAATATTATCTACTTAATTTGCCTACTTTCTATCAAATCATTCTCGCAAATCAAACATATTCACCTACAGTCAAATCATGCTTAGCATTATGGTTCAAACTTGGGAGACTTTTATTCAACCCATAGCAATTTTTGTTACTAAACAAAACTCAAAATATTCATAAAAAATATTAACATTAATTTGTTGCCTAATATAAATATTAATTCTTTATCATTATTATCAAAATTAAATAACATCATTTGTTATATTTAATTTGTTAAAAAAGGGCCCTTAGGATTGCATTTTGGTATATGCAGGACAGATCATGCTTAAGGCCTTGCATAAAGGAGGTGGTAGCAGTTTTGGAGGGAACTTGTCTAGTTGACCCACCTCCCATTCAACACACTAATGGACAAGAAATACATGCAGGAGCCTCAAGCAAGCTGAAGGAAAGTGTAGCATATGAGAAGATAAAAGAGGTGAAAGAGGAAATCAAAGAGGAGGCAAATGACAAGGGCAAGGAGGAGCAAGTTAAGGTTTTAGAAAAAGTAGGGCAACTTGCAGTTGGCATAGTGTTGGACATAATACCTTTGGAAACAGTTGGACCTAGTTTTTGACTAAAATTCCCAGTCAGTATAAATATGTATTCATTAGTATTTTCTTTATATTAAACCTTCCTATGTTGTACGTAGTATAAATGCAAAAATCTTTACTTACTGGTTTTGTTAATATATAGACATAGGATGCATATAAATTTATATTCTATTACCAACATATTGGTATCATGAAAGACATGGGTGCTCTTCATAAGTACTCAAAAGGATTCAGTAGGAGAATGTGAAAACCAGTGACATACTGTAGACAAAATCTAACAGTAGATTGCATCTGCAACTATACCTCTCATAAGTAAGAAAGTCGATGGAATAAAAAAATTACAGTAAGGGGCCCATCCACCACATGATGGGTCAAACCCAGATCTTCTCAAAATAAAGGCCCATGTTTCTCCTAATGACTTGCTTCTTATTCAGTAGAAACTGGTGTAGGAAATGTAGTAGCACAAATTTATCCTATTTTGCATACTGCAAAGAATGAAATATATATAATGTTTTCTTTCTTTCCTTCAACTGCCCATTAAAATCCTTTTGGATGGATTAACACTTGACAACTATCCATAATGCAAGGATGCGATAATCCAATCTTTGGATGGTTCAGCAAAGGCTCATTAGTTGGTGGTAATCTAGAACATGGATCCATTAGTTGGTGCTTGGTATAAAGGATGCTTTGCATTCCTTTTATTAGTCTTCTTGTAAATATGCACCAATCAACTCTTATTTGTATGGATATAAACACACCAAAAATTGCAATGATTGCTTCCCCAATGCAGGAGCCAAAAAGATTAAGGGTTCTTGAGATAGATGCATTCGGTGAAGAAGATTGAAATGTTCTTAATGAATTTGGATTTGGTGGATTAGGATGAAAATGAATAGCATGCACAGACACTACTTCCTTCGGAAATGAAATTTCAGGAAAAGAATCATAACTATATCCACTGATGTAATCAGTCCTTTTAATCCTGCAGATGCCAGAGCCATCATTGATGCCTGCTGCAACAACACGAGCTATTTTTCAAGCAGTTATATCTGCATATCATATGAAAGATTTTAGCAATGAATAGAAAAGGTCATTCCAGATTACTTAGGGGAGCTGTTATTTTCTTGGAACTCTTTTGTATGCAAATACCTGGCAAAGAGATCATGCACACATTGCCATGCCCAAAGCTTAAGGGAAAAAACATACCATTTTATTTTGAGTCATTAAGTCACTAACGTTGCAGTTGTATAAGTACAATATGTTACTAGAGTTACAAAATTTATCCACAACTTTACATCATTAAAGGATTTGATACAATCCTTTGGTGTGCGACAGGGTCTAAGTTTGATGTTGAGGGGAATCATGGTTACAAACAACGTCCCTCGCAAGGGTCACTTAAGTCTACACAAAAATAGGTTTATTACCTAACCCAAGATTAATTTCCCTTAAATAATTTAAATAATAATTAATGTTAAATAGGTTTATTAATCAACTTCATTCTCCTCCCAAGGTTCACTTATATCCAAAATGACTAATGATTAACTTGGGTTAAAATAATTTTATTAAAGAATATACATCATTTAGTCTTTTTAATAATCTCATTAATGAATTCTCGTTTAATTACCTAATTAATTAAATAATAAAGTTTACCCTAAGAGGTAATTACCCATTTTTTAAAAAAAAACTTTATTAAAGGTGGAATTTACATTCCAATTAAATTCTTCATAATTTTTAATCAATAAATAATATTTGCCTAATTTCATCATTAATAATCCCGTTAATCTCCACCTAGGAATAATACTATAGTCATAAATAGATTAATTGATCAATTATTTAATCCGACTCAATTAAATCAATTATTGATAAATTCTCACTAACTAATTTAAATTTAACCATTAGATTAAATAAATAAATTACCTTACCCATAAATTCAAAAATTAAATTTATTCCTATAGATTTCCAATTAATCAAACCCACTAAAAGACAATTAAAAATAAGAAAATCATTCCCCACAAAAAGACCATTCAAAATTTGAAATCCCAACCCACTAAAATAATATTAAAAGAATTAAAAAGAAACAACCCTAATAGAGTTTATCCAACAAAAGAGGAAAAGAGAGGAAAATGAGACATTTTACTGGTCTCATTTTTCCCTCTTCCCTCTCTCCTCCTCAACCCTAACCTTAATCTGAAATTAGGGTTTTTGGAAGAATTTGAAGGGCAAGGGCACACATCCAATCTGCACAAGGAAGGTATAAATTTGCTTTTGCTTCAAACCCCATTTCTTTTTTCGCATTTATCTCTATTCTTTTTTGTTAAAAATAAAATAAATAATAAAAAAAAAATTTAATAGTAGGAAGGCTGTGAACCCTCCCCACGACGGTTTTTGAAACCGCGGATCTCATGAGGATGGACCACGGTGGTGGTGCCACGACGACCACCATAGCAGTGGCTGTGGCCACTATTGTGGTGTCGTGGGGCGCCCACAACAATGGCCTCAACCATTGTTTTGGGGCCATGGCCCCACCGTGGGTTGAACCCTCCCCATATTTGAGGAAGGGTTTCGACCCTAATTTTTTTAAAAAATTATTTTATTGTCATGTTTATATATATATATATATTAAGACCATTATATATGTATGTGTGTGTGTGTGTGAAAACCCAAATGATAGATTATATTATTAATATTACTTTTATAAAAGTAACATATTTATTTGTTAAATAATATATGTTTGACATACATACATACATATATATGTTTGTATTTTTGTTTAACATTATGAGTATATGTTGTTTGTTATGACAACATTATAATATATATTTTTTATTTACCAAAAAGAAACAAAACTAACTATTTGCAATATAACATGAATATGAAGTTGGAAAAACAATAAAATGAACAACATTACTATTCTTGTAGTAAGAACATGGACTTTTTTTTAAAAAGGAATGATTTAAAGAAAACTGATTTTAAAGCTCTTCAAGTATATATCTTTTTTGAAGCACGTACTAACTTAAAAACTTCATTTCACATTTAAGACTCTAAAACTTACATATACATAGCAGAAAATAAATTTTACTTTTTTTTGCATAAGAATAAATGGCATAATAAAAAATCTGATTTTTTTTTAAATACACAAAAATAACAACTACAATTATTTTTAAGCATTAAGAGGTTACATTAAACAAACATAAAACGTCATTTGAAACAACATAATACCCGGTTTTCTTGAAACACAAGGATACCATAAAACTTTTTCCCCATATAATATGATCCAATACAAAAATCAGATTTTACAAAAAATATATTTCAATGCATCATTTTTCTTTTGTTAAAAATTTACAATGCAAATTTACAACGTGAGCTTCTCCTTTTACAAATGGAGCTTACAAATAGAATTGTACACACAAATTTCTCTTCAACAAAATGCTCTCAAATTTGATCCAAGCAACCTGCAATTTTTTTTAAAAGGTTGACCATCGAAGCTCACCTCCCAATCTAGGCCTTTACAAGGCCACCCCTGAGCCTGGGGAACCAAGAATAGATGGGTAACATGCAAACATTTTCAACACACACAAAAAAACAATGAAAACACAATAATTTTCCCAAACCCTTGGCTTGCAAAATGGATCACCTTGGACCAATGAAGAGGGGTGAAGGTGGAATGTGAACCTAAATAGGAGAAGCCATAAACAAATAAAATAGATCAACAATGCCTTCACAAGGCTACAAAATACATTTCTATTTTCTCATTTCACAAACACACTTCTCCCCTTATGGCCCTCAAATGTGTAGATAAATAACAATGACAACTTGAAGCCCATACTTCATGCCATATCGCTTTCCTTCACAAGGAAAGACTCTACACTATTTGAGCATTCCCAACCCTTCACCCTCAAGACTCTTTTCCCTCCCAAGGCTGAGTATAGCCTTGCACACCCAAAAATAAACATGGATACAACAAGAAGAACAAACAACAAGAAGATCCATGAACAAACATGAAAACAACATTAAGATTAACATGCTACAAAATCTATGACCATACACACACACCATAAAGAAAAACACAGTCTTCCATGATAGGAGCACCAACCTTGCTCCAAGCAATGGTGGAAATGAAGTTTAGGTTGAGCCATTCCTTTCCTTATCATTTTTCTTCCTTGGTCCAATCTCTAAAATTTCACTAACTAAACTAGAAGTCTCCAAGTTTGGAGACTAGGCAATCAACCCTCATATTCCTCCAAATTTCCACTAAAAGAGAATTCCTCACCAACTTCCTACCTACCCGCCTTAATGAGAGAAGAATTTGGAGTCCTCTTCCATCTTGTCTCGTTTCATAAATGAGAGGTAGACCAAAAATGTGGATAAAGGGATGGGCTTCACATCCTATCAATTTCACCACTCTCTAAAATAGTACTTTTTGGAAGGCCATAATTGAGTTTTGGACATATTTTTGGTAAAAAAATAACCTTAACCCATAATACACTTATAGGGCTAGCTAATTTTAACCCTAACCATCCTGTAGGGCTCCATTTAACCTTTCATAAACCCTCTAAGAGTTAACCTATGAGTTTGCATGATGTGACTCCTAACTTGACTCTCAGACAAGTAACCCTACATGAGGACACTACAAGGTGACCCTAGGGTAAGAATCTAATCCAAAATTAACTCACTTGGTCATGCCAACTCACATGTACAAGTGTCAATTGATACAACATAAACACATCACATAAATTTACACATGGCATGCCAAATGGATAACACATATTTACAATTTACAACAATACAATTCATCCATGCATCACATTCACTAAATAAAACACTTAACAAAGAGGTTACATCTCTACATCATGGTCAATTTCCTGCACACTCGATCAAAATATTAGTAGCTCAAGAATAAACCATATATAAATCAATGAAAAATCTATGATAACATTTAAACACATATTTTGACAACTAGCATTCCACATCTCAACATAATTTGAAACAATATCTAAAATTCAATTTCCATATGCAACATATATACTCTAAATTCTACTATCTCAAGTAACCCTAAGAATTTTCAAAATCAAGTTAGTACGTACATAAAACAATTTGGCATCCCAATCATTTCATATCACATTTCACAAATCAATGTGTATCAAAATATAAGATTCATAATTCAGTTTTTCATCTATATTATGAGCATATAAAAGTGTATTTAACACCATCATCAACATAATATAAAAATAATCACATACTGTCTAATGATATAGAATCATGGTCCAATAACTCGAATATGCCAAAATAGTGTATCATCGAGATAATCAAAATATGAAAATGCATGCTATGCTATGATGGGCCAGGAGGGACCTCAAATCCTCCCTAGGCATAAACTTCCTCCTGGAGTTCATAAAAAATGTGGGGATACTTAGCTCTCATTTGTGTTGCGTCCTCCCATGATGTTGTGACCACATCATAATAATCCCATTGGACCCTAACCTAGTCCAACTCTCAACCTCGAAGGGCCAACGCTGAGAAAGCCAATATACGAATGGGCTCCAAAACTAGCTTCCCATTCAAGTCCACCTATAAGGAATCCCAATCAATAATATGAGGCTCATCATAAATATATCTCCTCAAATCATAAATATGAAACACATCATGGATGCGTGACAGGCTAGGTGGAAAAGCTAGATGATATGCAATTGGGCCTATCCTCTCTAAGATCTCAAAAGGTCTAACAAAGTGAGGTGCGAGGTGCGAGCTTAGAACGCTTTCCAAAATGGATTGGGCTCTTATGCAGCCGCACTCTCAAGAAAGCTTTGTCCCCAACCATATACTCTCGATCAGTCCCCTTAGCATTCACATACTTCTTCTATCTATCATGGGGGTCTCTAAGATGCTTCCTGATTAGGTCTACCTGCTACTCTATCTCTCTGACTAACTGCGGTCCAACATCTACCCTATTCTCAATCATGTCCCAACTCAAAGGCATCATGCAAGGTCTACCATACAAAGCCTGATAAGGAGGCATACTCAATGATGTATGATGTCCATTATTATAGGAAAACTCGACTAAATATAGGTACTCCTCCCACCTAACATGATGGTCCATGACATACATGCATAACATGTCCTCTAACATCTAGTTAACCCTCTCTGTCTGCCCATCTGTCTCAAGGTGATAGGTTGTACTAAAATTGAGCCAGGTGCCAAATGTTGCCTATAACTCTAAAAAATGAGGAAGTAAAGAGAGAATCTCTATCAGATATGATATTACGAGGAATGCTATGAAGTCTGACAACATGTCGCAAGAAGACTTTTGCCACTGCTAGTGCGGTAAATGTGGTATAGATAGGTGAAAAGTGGGCCACTTTGGTCAACCTGTCAACTGTCACCATAATGACATCATGGTGACGAAATGACATAGGAAGACAAATAATAAAGTCCATAGATATGATGTCCCACTTCCACTTGGATATCTTATGAGGCTAAAGAAGCCCACCTAGATGACAATGCTCCGCCTTAACTCTTTGACAGTCAAGGCATCTAGCCACAATCTTAGCAATATGCAATATCATACCTGGCCAATGATAAATGTGCCTCAAGTCTGCATGTAACTTCTTAACTTTGGGATGCGCTACATAGGGTGCTCTATGAGCCTCAAGTATGATGAAATCACACAGTCCTCCGAAAGAAGGTACATACACACATCCTTTATGACGTAGAAGTCCATCAGAATCTAATGAATAATCAACATATATACCCTCAAAGGGTCTTTGAGATCAGACTAATTGACAAATCTATGCATACATCTCATCCTCATGTAGGTGGTGTAGTATACGATTCCTCAAATCTGTGCCAGTGGTCATATAAGAAAGCTCATTCCACCTCCTACTCAAAGCATCTACAACAACATTATCTTTCCCCTTGATGTAGTGGACATCAAAATCATACTAACACAAGAACTCCATCCACCTTCTCTAATGAGCATTAAGGTTTGGCTAAGTGAAGATATACTGTGAACTTTGATGATATGAGTGTAACTCAAATTGATGCCCTAAAAGAAAATGACACCATCTCGCTAATGTAAGTGCCACTGCTGCAAGCTCAAGGTCATGGGTAGATTAATTGAGCTCATGAGTCTTACATTTCCTAGACTCATATTCAATGGCTCGACCATTCTACATAAGGACTGCTCCCAAACCATCCAAGGAAACATTTGTGCACACTACAAAATTTGCTAATGGTTCGGGCACTGCAAGCATGGTGCACTGGTGAGTGCTCTCTTGAGGTCTTGAAAGGCTCTCTCGCACTTCTCCATCCACTCACACTTCTTTCCCTTTCTTTGAAGGAATGTGATACGATGTGCCACTCTAGAGAATTCCTCAAGAAAATATCTATAATAGCCAGCTAAACCCATGAAACTCCTGACCTCAGTCATAGTGGTAGGTGCTGACCAATCTATAATGGCTTTTATCTTCGATGGGTCAACTATGATCCCATCTCCTGATATCACACGACCAAGGTAGTGGACCTCTGATCTAAAGAAATCACACTTTGACAAGCTGCCATATAGCCGGTTATCCCTAAAACACTGTAAAAGATGTCTTAGGTGTTGGGTGAACCCACAGTAGTGGGTTACACTTTTGTTCCTGAACGGACACTAAACTCTACATTTTGAAAAACAATTTCAGATTCAGATGCATATTGTCGTTAAACCGTTTGAAATCGGAAGATGAAGTAAATTAGAGTCTTTTAAGTTTTTTTTGTCTAGATTTTAAATATATATATATTTTTAAATTTTTGAATTGATTTGAATGATTCTTTCTTTCTCCCACAAAAATTGGTATGTTGTTGAAAATATCATTTTTAAAGAGTTACATTGTTTTCATAGAGCATAATATTTTTTTCTAAAATAGCAATAATGTGCTTCTTTCAAATTTAGTTTTGTAACATCCATACGGAGGGAATGCAATTGGTTTGATGACATTATCATGATTATTGCATATTTTATTAATGTTTGAAGTTGACTAAACTGTAATTTTGACATACCTTGAGTACATAGCTTATAACTTGTGTATTTGTCCAGTTTTATTTTTTTTATTATAGAAAGAGAAATTCAATACCTAGGGCATATATATTTTTTAGAATTTTTTTTTTATCTCATTTACTATTTTTCCATAAGTGTCAAACATAGAGGTAGACATACGGTGAAATATCTATGTTTAGTAAAACTAAAAATATAAAGTCATAATAAACTTAATATATATTAACATTATAATCATTGGAAAGATTTTTCTCAGTAGCACCTTACTACATATATAGGTTTGTCAAATGGATTCATTTGATCTATCAAAAGATAAAGTTGAAGTGATTTTTTGTCAGTATTTTAATAGGTGCGAAGGAGACTCCATTGTAGGTATGAGTGAGGAGTATAGATGTTATATCAATGTTTTTTTTATCTAAGAGGATTTGAGCTAACCATTTATAGTTAATTATTTCAAATAGAAACTCTCAAGGCTTAAATCATCATATTTTATTAAAAATGTGTTATTTTAGCAAAAACCAGCATGTCTAAAAAAGTGTAACCCACTATTGTGGGGTCACCCTGCTCCTCATGCTCCTACACATCTCGTGAATAAATCAATATATCATCCAGGAACACTACTACAAATGTGTCCAAGAACGTACGATATACTCCATTCACGAGACTCTTGAATACAACTGGAGCATTAGTGAGGACAAATGGAATCATGGTAAAATCGTAGTGGCCATAACTCGTACGAAAAATAGTCTGGTGGATATCAATCTCCACAATCCTCAACTGATGGTACTCTGACTTCAAATCTATCTTTGAAAACACTCGGGCACCCTGAAGATGATCATACAAGTCATCTATCATAAGAAGTGGATATCGGTTCTTGATGGTTAACTTACTTAACTGCTAGTAATCAATGCACAACTTAAGAGATCCATCCTTCTTCTTGATGAAGATAAATAGTGCACCCCAAGGAGAAACACTAGGGCGAATGTGCCCCTTCTCTAAAAGGTCCTTTAATTGAATCTTGAGCTCATTGAACTCATTAATGGTCATCATGTAAGGTGCTCTAGAACATGGAGTGGCTCCTGGAATAAGATGTATGTGAAAGTCTACCGCTCTCTGAGAAGGCATACTAGGTAACTCGAAAGGAAACACATCCGCGAACTCCTAAAGAATAGGGTGGTCATCAAGTGAAGGTTCATTATCCTCCTCATCCTCCCTATCACTAATGGTGATGGCAAATAACTGACATCTCTTTCGCATGATTTTCTTAAGTTGCATAGCAGAGATCATACGAAGAGATATGAGCCTCTGAATTCCAAAAATCATTGATGGAGTACCATGGTCATCTAAACACATAATCTTCTTCTAATGACAATTCAACTTGGCTATGTGGGCATAAAGCCAATCTATGCCAAGTACAATGCCATAGGATCCAAGATGTGTGATATGAAGATCTAATGTGGTGGTCAAATCACCAATCTGTACTTGACAATCCCTAACCAAGGATTTGGATGACACCCTAGCTCCTAAAGCTAACTCAACCTCCCAACCAACATCTTTCCTAGATGCCACTAGCCCACAACGCTCCACAACCAATGGATAAATAAAATAATCCATAGCTCCTGAATCAAACAAAATGATAACACTACTACCTCTGATCATACCTATGTCCTCTATAATTGTCGCCTAATACTCTGCTTGGTGGTTATCAACTTCTGCAAATACCCTTTGGGACCTACCCAAGTCCCCAACTGTAGGCTCTAATGTTGTCATGTGATGACTACTTGTCATCTGACCCTGTGGACGATCTCTAGCTAAGTGTCTCATGGCACCACATGCATAACAAGGCCCACATGTCTAAGTTTGAACTCCCCGTGGCCTAGAGTATTGATGTCCACTAATCCTACTGGACCCATCGTAACCACCCCTAGAGGATTGTTGAGTCTGAGTTGGAGGTGCATCTGAACTTGGTGGCCTTTGATGTCTCCTAGGACCCTTGATTGCCACTGCTTGGGCTTAGAGCCCTATTGTACATGTGGTGGTGTCCGTCTCTGACTCTACTGAGACTAGTGCTGTTGAGGGTTCTTATGAGACTAATGATTCCCTATTATTACCCTTTCAATGGTTTTTTATGATAACCAAATGTCTGATGTGCAAAATTATGGTTCAGAGACCAATCCCGAGCATCACATGTCCTACCCTATATCTCCTTTGCGATCAATGCCATCTCTACGACCTCTCGAAGGTTCTCTAGAGTGGTCTTGAAAACCTATCCTGATATCCACTCATTAAGACCCTTGACAAATCGATTGACCCTCAACTACTCATCCCTCATATAGTATACATAGGGTAGAAGCTCAAGAAATCGACTCTCATACTGGGATATTGTGAGTCCCCTCTAGTATAGGTCATGGAATTCATCAATGCAACGCTGCTTAAAGTGCTCTGATAAATATTTGTATCTAAAACTATCCACAAAGGCATCCCAATTGATGGTGTCAATAATCAGATTGCTCTTAAATTTCCCCTTTCTCCACCATGTAGAGGTTGATCTTCTCAGGAGATGTATCACAAATCATGCCCTAAGATTTCTCCCATAGGGACGGAATCCAAAACAACACTATAAACTCAAGATCCATGCCTCAACCTCAGTCCCATCTGTAGATCCTGTAAACAAGGGTGGCTAAAGGCGAAGCAACTCTAGGATCTAATCCCATGTATCCTACGATGCTTTCTTATCCACTCGGGGTACTATCTCTGGTGGTGGCTCTGGTATGTGCACTGACTCCCCCTCATGGTCTTCCTAACCCTCTACAAGTCTAGGAGGAGGGCTCCTATGCCACTCTTGGGCTACTGCCTGCGAACCCCCTGGTGGTAGTCTATCTATAATAATTCCAATGAGATTGTGGAGTGCACTCAATATCTCCTAGTTTGGGTTCAGTGGTTATTTGGGAGGAGGTCTCTACTCCTCTCCAACACCCTCTACTTCTTGCTCAACATTCTCTACTGCCGCGCAGACACCTATAGCACCTCACCCAGGTCGGCGAGCATTACACATGATCAAAGGCATCCTACAAATTTTTATAGAGGTGATGAGTTGAAACGTAATGAGTTTAGGTTCCTAGAGTTGAAACTATGCTCTGATACTAAAATGTTATGCCCAAAACTTTAGGGCAAAAACACACCATTTTTTAAAAAGTAATTAATTCACTAACGTTGCAGTTGTATAAGTACGATAGGGTACTAGGGTTATAAAAGTTATCCACAAGTTTACATCATTGAAGGATTTGATATAATCCTTTGGTGTCTGAGAGGGTCTAAGTTCGATGTTGAGGGGAATCATGGCTACAACCAACGTCCCTCGCAAGGATCACTTAAGTCTACAAAAAAATAAGTTTATTACCCAACCCAAGATTAATTTCCCTTAAATAAATTAAATAGTAATTAATGTTAAATAGGTTTATTAATAAACTTAATTCTCCTCCCAAGGTTCACTTATATCCAAAATGACTAATGATTAATTTGCGTTAAAATAATTCCATTAAAGAATATACATCATTTAGTCTTTTTAATAATAATGCCATTAATGAATTCTCGTTTAATTACCTGAATAATTAAAATAATAAAGTTTACCCTAAGAGGCAATTACCCATTTAAAAAAAACTTTATTAAAGGTGGAATTTATATTCCAATTAAATTCTCCATAATTTTTAATCAATAAATAATATTTGCCTAATTTCATCATTAATAATCCCGTTAATCTCCACATTCATTGATCAATTATTTAATTTGACTTAATTAAATCAATTATTGCTAAAATCTCACTAACTAATTTAAAGTTGATCAATAGATTAAATAGTTAAATTACTTTACCCATAAATTCAAAAATTAAATTCATTCCTATACATTTCCAATTAATCAAACCCACTAAAAGACAATTAAAAAAAATCACTTTCCATGAAAAGACCATTCAAATTTTGAAATCCCAATCAACTAAAATAATATTAAAAGAATTAAAAAAAAAAACCCTAATAGGGTTTCTCCAACAAAAGGGGGAAAGAGAGAAAAATGAGACATTTTACTAGTCTCATTTTCCCCTCTTCCCTCTCTCCTCCTCAATCCTAACCCTAATGTGAAATTAGGGTTAGTGGAGGATTTTGGCAATCTTATGCTATTCCATTATTCTTCCCCCTTTTCTCTCAATGCCCTTCTTTCTCCTTTTAGGGTTTTTTGAAGAATTTGAAGGGCAAGGGCCCACATCCAATCTGCACAAGGTATAAATTTTCTTTTGCTTTAAACCCCATTTCTTTTTTTTTTGCATTTATCTCTATTTTGTTTGTTAAAAATAAAATAAATAATTAAAAATACAATTAATAGTGTGGTGGCTGTGAACCCCTCCCCATGACGGTTTCCAAAACTGTGAATCCCATGAGGATGGGCCACAGTGGTGGTGCCGCGTCGACCACCACAATAGTGGATGCGACCACTATTGTGGTGCCACGGGGTGCCCACAACAGTGGCCACAACCACTGTTGTGGGTCTATGACCCTACCATGGGTCAAACCAATCCCATATTCGGGGAAGGTTTTCAACCCTAAAAAAAATGTATTAATTTTTTTTTTATTGTTATTTTTTTTTAATATATATAGATTTTTAATTAAGACAATTACACACACACACACACACACACAGATATATATATATATATATATAATTGTGTGTGAAAATTGAAATTTTAGATTATATTATTATTATTATTTTCTATAAAAACAACAAATTTATTTGTTGAATAATATATGTTTGATACACACACACACACACACACACACACACACACACACACGCGCGCGCACACACGCACACACACACGCACACACGCACACGCACACGCACGCACGCACGCACGCACATGCACACACACACACACACACACACACACACACACACACACACACACACACACACACACACACACACACACACACACCCGCACACGCGCACACCCACACCCACACACGCACACGCACACACACACACACACACACGCACCCACGCACGCACACACACGCACCCACGCACGCACACACGCACCCACCCACGCACACACGCACACACACACACACAAATATATATATATATATATATATATATATATATATATATATATATATATATATATATATATATATATATATATATATATATATATATATATATATTTGTATATTTAATTTTTTAATTTTTTTAACATTATGGGTGTAACATTATGGGTGTATGCTATTGTGTTATAACACTATTATAATATATATTTTTCTTATTTATCAAATAGAAACAAAACTAACTATTTGCATTATAACATGAATATGAAGTTGGGAAAGCAATAAAATGAACAACACTACTATTCTTGTAGTAAGAACACAGACATTTTTTATAAAGAAATGATCTAAAGAAAATTGATTTTAAAGTTCTTCAAGTATATATATTTTTTGAAGCACTTACTAACTTAAAAACTTCATTTCACATTTAAGACTCTCTAAAACTTACATATACATAACAAGAAACAAATTTGACTTTTTTTGCATAAGAATAAATGACATAATTAAAATCTAATTTTGTTTTTGAAATACACATAAAAATAACAACTACAATTTTTTTTGACGCATTAGGAGCTCACATTAAACAAACACAAAATGTCATTTGAAACAACATAATACCCTATTTTTTTGAAACACAAGGATACCATAAAACTTTTTCCCCATATAATATGATCAAATACAAAAATCAGATTTTACAAAAAATATATTTCAATGTATCATTTTTCTTTTCTTAAAAACTTACAATGCAAATTTACAACATAAGCTACTCCTTTTACAAATAGAGCTTACAAATAGAATTGTACACACAAATTTCTCTTGAAGAAAATATCCTCAAACTTGGTCCAATCCACTTGCATTTTTTTTTTAAATGTTGACCATGGGAGCTCACCTCCCAACCTAGGTTTTTATAAGGTCACCTCCAAGCTTGGGGAACCAAGAATGGATGAGTAACATGCAAACATTTTCAACACACACAAAACAACAATGAAAGGATAATAATTTTCACCAAACTCTTGGCTTACACAATAGATCTCCTTGGACCCATGAAGAGGAGTGAAGGTGGAAAGTGAATCCAAATAGGAGAAGCCATAACCAAATAACATAGATAAACAATGCCTTTACAAGGCTACAAAATACATTTCCATTTTTCCATTTCACAAATGCAATTCTCCCCTTATGGCCCCCAAATGTGTAGAACAAGAACAATGGCAACATGAAGCCCATACTCCATGCCATATCCCTCTCCTTCACCCTCAAGGCTCTCTTCACTCCCAAGGGTGAGTATAGCCTTTCACACCCAAAAACAAACATGGATACAACAAGAAGATCTATGAACAAACATGAAAACAACATCAAGATTAACACACTACAAAATTTACAACCATACACACACAACATAAACTAAAACACATAGTCTTCCATGATAGGAGCACCAACCTTGGTCCAAGCAATGGTGGAAATGAAGTTGAGGTTGAGCCTTTCCTTTCCTTAGCCTTTTTTCTTCATTGGTCCAATCTCCCAAATTTTACTAACTCAACTAGGGGTCTCCAAGTTTGGAGACTGGGCAATCAACCCTCAAATTCCTCCAAATTTGCACTAAAAGGGAACTCAACAACTTCCTACCTACCCATCTTAATGAGAGAAGACTTTGGAGTCCTTCTCTTCCATCTTGTCTCCTCTCATAAATGAGAGGTAGACCAAAAATGTGGAGAAAGGGATGGGCTTCACATCCTATAAATTTCACCACTCTCTAAAATGGTACTTTTTGGAAGGCCATAATTGAGTTTTGGACATATTTTTGGTAAAAATTAACCTCTAACCCATAGTACACCTATAGGACTAGCTAATTTTAATCCTAACTATCCCCTAGGGCTCCATTTAACCCCTCAAAAACCCTCTAAGAGTTAACCTACGGGTTTGCATGATGAGACTCCTAACATGACTCCTCAAACAAGTAACCCTACATGGGGACACTACAAGGTGACCCTAGGGTAAGAGATTAATCCAAAATTAAATCACTTGGTCATGCCAACTCACATGTACTAGTGTCAATTGAGACAACATAAACACATCACATAAATTTACACATGGCATGCCAAATGGATAACACATATTTACAATTTACAACAATATAATTCATCCATGCATCATATTCACTAAATGAAACACTTAACAAAGAGGTTACATCTCTACATAGAGTTAACTTTGGCTTTACACAGAAAGATTTCCGACATTTAAAACCATGGTCAATTTCCTGCACACTTGATCAAAATATTAGTAGCTCAAGAATAAACCATATATAAATCAATGAAAAATCTATTATAATATTTAAACACATATATGTTGACAACTAGCATTCCACGTCTCATCATAATTTGAAAAAGTATTTGAAAATTTAGTTTCCATATGCAACATATATATTCTAAATTCTACTATCTCAAGTAACCCTAAGAATTTGCATAATTAAGTTAGTACGCACATAAAACAATTTGACATCCCAATCATTCCATATCACATTTCACAAATCAATGTGTATAGAAATATAAGATTCAGAATTTAGTTTTTCATCTATATCATAAGCATATAAAAGTGTATCTAACATCATCATCATCAACATGATATAAAAATAATCAAATATTGTCTAACGATATAGAATCATGGTCCAATAAGTCCAATATGACAAAATAGTGTATCATCAAGCTAATCAAAATATGAAAATGCATGCTATGCTATGATGGGTCGAGAGGGACCTCACATCCTCCCCTCCTAGGCATGAACTTCCTCTTGGAGTTCATTAAAAAGGTGGGGATACTGAACTCTCATATGTGTTGCGTCCTCCCATGACATTGTGACCTCACCATAACAATCCCATTGGACCCTAACCTGATCCAACTCTCAGCCTTGAACGGCTAGCATCCAACAAGCCAATATATGAATGAGATCCAAAGATAGCTGCTTGTCTGACTCCACTTGTAAGGCATCCTAATCAATAATATGAGACTTGTCATAAATATACCTCCTTAAAATAGAAACATGAAACACATTGTGGGTGTGTGTTAGGCTAGGTGATAAAACTAGATGATATGCAGTTGGGCCTATCCTCTCTAACATCTCAAAAGGTGCAAAAAGGCAATGTGTGAGCTTTGAACCCTTTCCAAAATGGATTTGGCTCTTATGCCCCCGTACTCTCAAGAAAATGTTGTTAACAACCATATACTCATGATTAGTCCTCTTAGCATTCACATACTTCTTCTGTCTATCATGGGCCTCTCTAAGATGTTGTCTGATCAGGTCTACTTGCTACTCCATCTCTCTGACTAACTGCAGTCCAACAACTTCCCTATCCTCAATCCTGTCTCAACTCAAAGGCATCCTACAAGACCTACCATACAAAGCCTGATAAGGAGGCATACCCAATGATGTATGATGTCCATTATTATAGAAAAACTTGACTAAATGTATGTACTCCTACCTCCTAACCTAATGGTTTATCACATAAATGTATAACATGTCCTCTAACACTCAGTTGACCCTCTTTGTATGCCCATCTATCTCAAGGTGATAGGCTGTACTGAAATTGAGCCTAGTGCCCAATGCTTCCTATAACTCTCCAAAATGATGAAGTAAAAAGAGAATCTCTATTAAATATGATATAATGCCATGAAGTCTGACAACATATTGTAAGAATACCTAAGCCATTACCAGTGTTGTAAATGTGGTACGAATGGGTAAAAATTGGGCCACTTTGGTCAACCTGTCTACTGTCACCATAATGGCATCATGACGGTGAAATGACATAGGAAGACAAGCAATAAAGTCCATAGATATTATGTCCCACTTGCACTCGGGTACCTAATGAGGCTAAAGAAGCCCACCTGGAATGGCGGTGCTCTGCCTTAACTCTCTAACACTCAAGGCATCTAGGTACAATCCTAACAATATGCAATCTTGTACTTGGCCAATGATAAATGCGCCTCAAGTCTGCATGTAACATCTTAACTTTAGGATGTGTTGCATAGGGTGCTTATGAGCCTCAAGTATGATGAAATCACACAATCCTTTGGAAGAAGGTACATACATTCATCCTCTATGACATAGAAGTCCATCATAATCTAATGAATAATCAACACATTTACCCTCAAGGGGTCTCTGAGATCAGACCAACTAAAAACTCTCTGCATACATCTCATCCTCATGCAAGTGGTGTAGTATACGATCCCTCAAATCTGTGCCAGTGGTCATAGAAGAAAGATCATGTCGCCTCCTACTCAAAGCATCTGCAACCACAATGTCTTTCATCTTGATGTAGTGGATGTCAAAATTATACTCACACAAGAACTCCATCCACCTTGTTTGACGAGCATTAAGGTTCAACTAAGTGAAGATATACTGTAAACTCTGATGATCTGAGTGTAACTCAAATCGATGCCCTAAAAGAAAAAGATACCATCTCACTAAAGAGTGTACCACTACTGCAAGCTCAAGGTCGTGGGTAGGGTAATTGAGCTCATGATTCTTAAGTTTCCTAGACTCATATGCAATGGCTTGACCATTCTGCATAAGGACTACTCCCAAACCATCCAAGGAAGCATCTTTGCACACTACACAATCTTCTGAAAGATTAGGCACTATAAGGATAGGTGCGCTGGTGAGTGCTCTCTTGAGCTCTTGAAAGACTATCTCACACTTCTTCGTCCACTCAAACTTATTTCCCTTTCTCTGAAGGGATGTGATAGGATGTTCCACTCTGGAGAATCCCTCAACAAAATGTCTATAATAGCATGCTAAACCCATGAAACTCCTAACCTTAGTCACAATGGTAGGTGGTGGACAATCTATAATGACTCTAAGATTTGATGGGTCAACTACAATTCCATCTCCTAATATCACATGGTCAAGGTAGTGGACCTCTAATCGCAAGAAAGAATGCTTTGACAAGCTACCATATAACTGGTTATGCCTCAAACACTGCAAAACCTATCTTAGGTGCTCCTCATGCTCCTGCTCATCTCATGAATAAATCAATATATTATCCAGGAACACTATTGAAAATCTGTCCAAGAACGTATGGAATACTCCATTCATGATACTCATGAATACAACTAGACCATTCATAAGGCCAAATGGAACCACAGTAAACTCTTAGTGGCCATACCTCATACGAAAAGAAGTCTTATGGATATCACTCTCCATAGTCCTCAACTAATGGTACCCTAACTTCATATCTATCTTCGAAAAGGCTCGGGCACCCTGAAATTGATCAAACAAGTCATCTATCCTTGGAAGTGGATATCGGTTCTTGATGGTTAACTTATTTAACTGCTAATAATCAATGCACAACCTAAGAGACCCATCATTCTTCTTGGTGAAGATAACTGGTGCATCCCAAGGAGAAACACTGGGGTGAATGTGTCCCTTCTCTAAAATATCCTCTAACTGAATCTTGATCTCATTGAGCTCATTAGCGGTCATCCTATAAGGTGCTCTAGAAACTGGAGCGGCTCCTAGAACAAGATCTATGTGAAAGTCTACCGCTCTCTGAGAAGGCATACCAGGTAACTCAGAAGGAAACTCATCTGCAAAATCCTAAAGAATAGGATGGTCATAAAGTGAAGGTTCATTATCCTCCTCATCCTCCCTATCACTAATGGTGATGGAAAATAACTGACATCTCTTTTGCATGCTCTACTTAAGCTACATAGCGAAGATCATATGAAGAGATATGAGCCATTGAACCCCAAAAATCACTGATGGAGTACCATGGTCATCTAAACATTCATCTTTTTCTTATGATAATCCAACTTGGCTCTTTGGGCATAAAGCCAATTCATGCCAAGTACAATGCCATAGGATCCAAGAGGTGTGATATGAAGATCTAATGTGGTGGTCAAATCACCAATCTGCACCTGATAATCCTTAACCAAGGATTTGATTGACACTCTAGCTCTTGAAGCTAACTCAACCTCCCAACTAACATCTTGCCTAGCTGCCACTAGCCCTCCACAAATAGTGGAGAAATAAAGGAATCTGTAGAACTTGAATCAAATAAAATGATAATGCTACTACCTTTGATCATACGTGTGGCCTATATAATTGTGGCCTAATGCTCTTCCTAGCGGTTATCAATTGCTGCAAATACCTTGTGGGACTTACCCAAGTCGCCAATTGTAGGTTATAATGCTGCCATGCATTGACTACTTGCCAACTAACCCTATGAACAATCTCTAGCTAAGTTCCCCATGGCAACAAACGCATAACATGGCCCACATTTTTTAGTTGAACTCCTTGTGGCCTAGAGTACTATTGTCCACCAGTCCTACTGGACTCACTATAACTACCCTTGGAGGACTGCTGAGTTCGAGTCAGAGGTGCATTTGAATTCTATGGCCTCTAATATCTCCTTAGACCTTGTGACTGCCATTGCTTGGGCTTAGAGCCCTGCGGTCCCTGTGGTGGTCTCTGACTCTGACTCTACTGAGACTGTTGTTGCTGAGTGTTCTTATGAGACCCTAATGAATGCCTATTATTACCCTTCCAATGGTTTTTCTAATAACCATATGTATGAGGTGCAAAATTATGGTTCTGAGACTGATCTTGAGCATCACTTTTCCTACCCTGTATTTCCTCTACTATGAATGCCATCTCTATGGCCTCTTGAAGGTTACCTAGAGTGGTCATGCCTCATTAAATCCCTTGACAAATTGATTGATCCTCAACTTCTCATCCCTCATATAGTCTACATAGGGTAGAAGATCAAGAAACTGACTCCCATACCAGCATAGTCTGTGTCCCCTCTGCTATAGCCATGGAACTCATCAATGCTGTGCTTCCTAAAGTGCTCTAATAAATATCTGCATCTAAACCTATCCACATAGGTATTCCAAGTAATGGTGTCAATAATTAGATTGTTCTTAAATAACTCCTATCTCCACCATGTAGAGGCTGGTCCTCTCAAGAGATGTATCACAAATCGTGCCCTAGGATTTCTCCCATAGGGATGCAATCCAAAACACCACTCTCAACTCAAGAGCCATGCCTCAAGCTCAATCCCATATGTAGATCCTGTAAACAAGGGTGGCTGAAGGCGAAGTAACTCTTGAATCTGATCCCCTATATCCTATGGTGCTCTCTTAGCCACTCAGGGTACTATCTCTGGTGGTGGCTCTGGTATGTGCATTGACTGCCCCTCATGGTCTACTTGACCCTCTACAAGTCTAAGAGGAGGGCTCCTACTCCACTCTCAGGCTACTGCCTGCTGACCCCTTGGTGGTAGTCTATCTATAATAATCCCAATGAGATTGTGGAGTGCATTCAATGCCTCCTGGTTTGGGTTTAGTGGCTATTTGGGAGGAGGTCGAGCTACTGCTCTCCAACATCCTCTACTTCCTTGTCTACATTCTCTATTGTCGTGTGAGCACCTATAGCACCTCGCCCACATCGGTGAGTGTTATGCGTAATTGGAGGCATCCTACACAAAATTTTAAAGGTAATGAGTTGAAACGTAATTGGTTTAGGTTCCTAGAGTTGAAATTATACTTTGATACCAAAATGTCATGCCCAAAACTTATGGGCAAAAATACACCAATTTTTTTTAAGTCATTAATTCACTAATGTTGTGTTGTATAAGTATGATAGGTTACTGGGTTACAAAAGTTATCCACAAGTTTACATCATTGAAGGATTTGATATAATCATTCGGTGTTTGACAGGGTCTAAGTTCGATGTTGAGGGGAATCATGGCTATAACCAACGTCCCTCACAAGGATTACTTAAGTCTACACAAAAATAGGTTTATTAGCTAACCCAAGAATAATTTCCCTTAAATAAATTAAATAATAATTAATGTTAAATAGGTTTATTAATCAACTTAATTCTCCTCCCAAGGTCACTTATATCCAAAATGACTAATGATTAATTTGTGTTAAAATAATTTCATTAAAGAATGTACATCATTTAGTCTTTTTAATAATAATACCATTAATGAATTCTCATTTAATTACCTAATTAATTAAATAATAAAGTTTACCCTAAGACGCACTTACCCATTTAAATTTTGTTTTTATTAAAGGTGGAATTTATTTTTCAATTAAATTCTACATAAATTTTAATAAATAAATAATATTTGTCTAATTTCATCATTAATAATCTCCTTAATCTCCACCTAGGGATAATATTATAGTTATAAAAGATTAATTGATCAATTATTTAA